>CM052670.1:50424833-50494088 GCA_028533165.1 Leontopithecus rosalia
TTCCCCATTGCTTGTTTTTGTCAGGTTTATCAAAGATTGTATGGTTATAGATGTGTTGTGATGCCTCCGAAGCCTCTATACTATTCCATTGGTCTTTATCTCTGTTTTGATACCAGTACCATGCTGTTTTGATTACTGTAGCATCCAGATATTTGAAACACCCCTACTTATCCTCTATCTTTCACTATCTATAGATTTATCCTATCTTTGAAAACATGAGGTATATTTTAGGCTGCCTGTGTCATTACAGACTGTATTTGGCCATTGAAAGTTGTCCATTTAGCATTAGGAGAAATACCTAATGTAGATGGCAGGCTGATGGGGTGCAGCAAACCACCATGGCATGTGTATACCTATGTAACAAACCTGCAATCCAAGTTGACTTAGACTTTATACCTGTTGACCATCATCTCCTCAATTTCCACAATTTCCAACCTCTGTAACCACCATTCTTCAGTCTGCTCTGAATTTGTTTTAGAGTCCACATTTAAGTGAGAATATGCTGTATTTATCATTTTGTTACTGGTTTATTTCACTTAGCATACTGTTCCTTAATTCTACCCATGTTTCTTTTTTTAAATTATTTTTTCTTTTCTCCATGTTGTTTCAAATACCAGAATTTCCATCTAGTTTAAGGCTGAAAAGCATTTCATTTTTTATATATGCAGTCATATGCCACATAATGGTCTTTTTGTCAATGATAGACCACATATATGACAGTGGTTTCATAAAATTATAATGGAGCTGAAAATTTTCTATTGCCTAGTGATGTTGTGGTGTCCCTCTTAACATTTTAGTGTAACGTTACCTTTTCTATAATATGGGTATGTTTAGATACACAAATACTTATCATTGTATTACAATTACCTACAATATTCAGTATAGTAATGTGATGTGCAGGCATGTAGCCTAGGAGAAATAAGCTATACCATATAGTCTGGTTGTGTAGCAGGCAATACCATCTAGGTTTGTGTAAGTACACTCTATGATATAGTCATGCAACAAAAAAATCACCTAACAACACATCTCAGAATGTGTCTCTATCATTCAGTGACACATGTGCACACCACATTTTCCTTATCCATTCATCTGTTGATAGGCACTTAAGTTGCTTTGGTAATTTGACTGTTTCAAACAGGGCTGCAGTAAACATGGGAGTTTAGATATCTCTTTCACAAACTGATTTCAAATCTTTTGGGTTAGTATCTAGAAGTGGGATTGTTGGGTCATATTGTAATTCTATTTTTAGCTTTTATTGAAGAAACTCCATATGGTTTTCTATGATGACTGTACTAATTTACATTCCCACATAGTGTACAAGTGTTCTCTTTACTCTACATCCTCACCAACAGTTGTTACCTTTCATCATTTTGATAATAACCATTCTGACAGGTATGAGACACATATCATTTTGGTTTTAATTATAATTTCCCTAATAATTAGTGATGCTGAGTATTTTTTAATATATCATCTGTTGGCCATTTATATGTCTTCTAAGAAATGTCTGTAAAGGTTCTTTGTGCATTTTTTAATTTTAGTGTTTTTTTTTGCTGTAGTTGTTTGTGTTTGATATAAATTGAATATTAACCCCTTATCAAATAAAATGTATGGTTTGAAATATTTTCTCCCAATTTTTTTGGAGATAAATTTTTATAATTGTTTTCTGTGCTGTGCAGAACTATTTTAGTTTGATGTATTCCCGTTTGTCTATTTTTGCTTTTGTTGTCTGCACATTTGGGGTAAAATCCAAAAAATCATTGTCTAATCAATGTCATGTAGTGTTTCTCTTTTGCTTTCTTCCAGTTGTTTCACAGTTTCTGACCTCACATTTGAATCTGTAATCAATATTGAGTTAACTTGGGGGCACGTTGTGATATAAAGGCATAAGCGGCCAGTTTCATTCTTCTATCCATGAACTTCCCATCAAACAATACTTAAATTGGCTGCATTCTCTACTTCTGCATCACTTTCTAACTACTTCTATAGGTAGAGTGCTTTCCTCACTCATGCTCTTCCTGATGCCTGCTGCAGTAAGCTTGATTTTCCCTCCACTCATCCACTTCCTGTGGAAGTAACATTAGACAAACTGTGCCTTCCACATGTGAACCTCCTGCAATGTCTTACTTTAGGCTGTATTTATACTCAAACATATCATATTTCACGAAATCCTTTACTGGATGATGGAATCTTACATTGGTGCCACTCTCCTATCCTTCCCCTAGGATGGCTGCATTCTGCATGCATGTATCATAACCTTCCATAATATGAGTCCTACCACCACCCATGAAACACCTGCCATTACCTCCTCTAAGCTTACTGCACCTTTTGTATATGTACATGCTGCCAAAACATCCCCTAAGATGGACATTATCCACACACATGCACTTCCTGCAGGATTCTCCTGTGGCTCCTTGCCTATGGGCAGTCACCACAGCTTCCAACCCATTCAAGCTACTGCTGGCATGATTAATGAAACTATCTTATGCTCTTATATGCCTTATGATGTCCCAATTCAATTTCTCACTAAGATAATTTGACATTTCTCCACTCAAACTTACCTCCTATAAAATTTTGCCACTACCTCCTCTCAACATTGCTCTTTATAAATGCTAAGCCTCTAAGTTTGCCACTCTTCTGCCTCTTATTAATTAACAACCCAACAATTGTAGAACTGCCACTCAGCCTCTGTCCCTTCCTCACCCAGATATTTGAAACACCCCTACTTGTCCTCTGTCTTTCACTATCTATAGATAGATCCTATCTTTGAAAACCTGAGGTATATTTTAGGCTGCCTATGTCATTACAGATTATATTTGGCCATCAAAAGTTGTCCATTTAGCATTAGGAGAAATACCTAATGTAGATGATGGGTTGATGGGTTGCAGCAAACCACCATACCATGTGTATACCTATGTAGCAAACTTGCATGTTCTGCACATGTACCCCAGAACTCAAAGTATAATTAAAATAAAAGTTGTTAATTTACAGAAGCCAAATCAGCTAACATAACCAAATCTATTTCCTTACATAAGTTTGTCACTTATTCCAAGACAACAAGATTAATCTCTTTACTGATAGAAGACACACCTTTAAACAAAATACACGAATTTAGGGTAATTTACTTGTTGACAAACATATAAAACTAGCTACAAAACAAAGCCCATCCAACCCCACTGATAAAACATTACTAGCTCTCATGGTACATAACTCCCATGAGAGTCCTTATTTAAGAAATTCAAGGTAAAGCAAATGTTAGCAACAGATATAGAGAAGGCTAGTTAAAAATAAGATAAGTATGTTATCTAGACAAACTCTGGAGACATCTAGACAGTCCTTTGGTTCCTCCACAGGCTGTTACCCCAAATCTGTTTTGTATCCTTTAAAAGACACCGTATATACTCACTCATAAGCGGGTGATGAACAATGAGAACACATGGACACAGGGAAGGGAGCACCACACACTGAGGTCTATTGGGGGAAATAGGGGAGGTACAGCAGGGGGGGAGCGGGGGATGGATGGCATGGGGAGAAATGCCAAATATGGGTGAAGGGGCAGAAGGCAACAAAACACACTGCCACGTGTGTACCTATGCAACTATCTTGCATGTTCTGCACATGTACCCCAAAACCTAAAATGCAATAAAAATTAAAATTAAAAAAAAAGATGACCTACAGTAAGGGAAATACTTTCATAATATTGTTTCTAAACACTAGTGGGAAAATTTTACTTTGATTACAGAACAGATCACTTTTACATGTCTCATCTACCAAAAGCAGAGCTTAGGAGACTGTAAAGTTTGGACATGAGTGAAAGCCTTGTCCTCATGGTCCCATCTACACTGGCAAATAGATTTTATACAAATTCTCAACTCTCAAGGTTATCAATATCTATTGGTCACCACATGCCTGTTTTCCAGATAGCCAGTATCCTTCTCTTTTAGGCCACTGCAGTTAAAGTACTTTTAGAGGGAGTCTTCCCTCACCCTAGGGTATCTCGGCTTCCTTCTCCAGAGATGAAGGAGCTCACTTCACTGGCAAAATGATTCAGTACAGTTGCGCAGCCATAGGCCAAGGAATGCCAAAGAATGCAAGGTATTAGGGAGGGATCCAAGATGGCCTATTAGGAGCAGCTCAGGTTTGCAGCTCCCAGTGAAAATGCAGAGGGTGAGTGGATGCCACATTTCCAGACAGACTTTTATTGCCCACGGACCAGGAGATTCCCAGGCTAAGGAGCCCCACAGGTCGCAACCGTGGCTGGTTTGGCTGGTGGCTGTTTTGGCTGGCACAGCTGTTTTACCAGTGCCCCAGTGCAGCAGTTTTCCATACAAAATACACGGGTTCAGGCGCCATTTTAGCTGGCTATTGGAGCTCTGGGAAGGCAGAGTCACCCACTTATCTGATCAAAAAGGAGACTGAAACAGAGAGCCAGGCCAGGAAATTCCTGGGCAAAAAAGCACCACGAATCTCAGCACCACTGCTTCAGCTGGCTCAGTGGGTCACTACACGGGAAATCACACCGATCCTGGCGCCTTTTCAACAGGCGACTGGAACACTTGGGAGACAGTTGACCCTTCAACTGAAAAAAAAAGGCTCTGAGGCAGGGAGCCAGGTGATCAGGCTCGGCAGGTCCTACTCCCACAAAAAACAGCAATCAGAAATGCTCTGGATTGAGAGTTTTATATCAAGCATAGTTGAACCTGGGATGGTCTAGCTATGTGGGGGAGGGGCATCCACCATTACCAAGGCAGTCACCTACTGCAGAGATAGTTTGCAATTGCTGAGGCAGCCCGCCATTGCTGAGGCTGCCCGCCATTACAGAAACAGTCCAAAAATATACAGGTGGGCTGCCATTGCCTAGACAGTTCTAACTACACCAATATAAAGAAGACTGCAGGGAAGTTCACACGCAGCTGGGTGGAGCCCACAGCAGCTCAGCAAAGCCTCTGCAGGAAGACAGTGACTAGGCTGTCTCCTCCTGGGCAAGGCAGCCCTGAATAAAGGCAGCAGCACAACTGAAACTAATAAATAAAGCCCTAATTCCCCGGGACAGAGCACTTGGAAAAAAAAGGGGGGGTTATGAGTTCTGCTGCAGCAGACTTAAACATACCTGTGCAGCAGCTCTGAATGAAGAACGGAGCTCACAGCTCAGCACTTGAGCTCCTATAAAGGGCAGACTGTCTCCTCAAGCAGCTCCCTGACCCCCATATATCCAAAGACTCACCTCATAAAGGAGAGCTCAGACTGACATCTGGTGGGTATCCTTGTGGGACAAAGATAGCAGCAGAAGAAACTGGCAGCAACCCTTACAGTTCTGCAGCTGCTGCAGGTGATCCCAAGGCAAGCAAGGCCTGGAGTGGACCTCAGCAGTCCTACAGCAGAGGGACCAGAGTGTTAGAAGGAAAACTAAGAAACAGAAAGAAATAACTTCATCATCAACAAACTGGTCGTCCACTGAGAGATCCAATCTGAAACTCAACAACTACAATGACAACAGGTGGATAAATCCACAAAGATGGGAAGAAACCAGTGCAAAAAGGATGAAAACACCTGAAACCAGAATGCCTCTCCTCCTACAAGGGATCACAATTTCTCACCAGCAAGGGAAGAAGGCTAGTTGGAGAATGTGTGTGATGAATTGACAGAATCAGGCTTCAGAAGGTGGGTAATAAGAAACTTCTGTGAGCGGAGAAGATTCAAGATGGCACTGTAGGAGCAGCTCAGGATTGCAGCTCCCAGTGAAAGCACAGAGGGTGAGTGGACACTGCATTTCCAGATGTATCTTTATTGCCCACAGACCAGGAGATTCCCAGGTGGAGGAGCCCCATGGGTCACCAGCGTGGCTGTATTGGCTGAAGCCGCAGGACAGCAGCTCTCTGTACAAAATACACTGGTGTGGTTGCCCTGTTAAACTGGCAATTGGAGATCCAGAAAGGCAGGTTAGCCTATTCATCTGATTAAACAAGACTGAAACATAAAGCCAGGACAGGAGATTCCTGGGCAGCGATGTTGCTTCAGCCAGCACAGTGGGTCACCACATGGAAAATCACACAGGTCCCAGCACCCTTATAGCAGGCGACTGGAACACCTGGGAGAGAGTCAACCATTCAACTTAAAAAAAGGGGTCTGAGGCAGGGAGCCAGGTGATCAGGCCCAGTGGGTCCCATGCCCACAAAAACAAACAAACAAAAAACAACAGCAATTGGAAACACTTGGGGTTGAGAGTTTTATGGCAAGCACAGCTAAACCCGGGATGGTCCAGCTCTGTTGGGGAGAAGAGTCCGCCATTACCAAGGCACTTCACCCCTTCAGAGGTAGTCTGTCATTGCTGACACAGCCTGCCATTGCCAAGGCAACCCGCCATAACAGAGAGAGTCTGCCATTACAGAGGTGGGCCAACATTGCTGAGGCAGGTCTAACCACACCCATATAAACAGGACTGCAGGGAAATACACATGGCAGCAGGGCAGAGCCAGCAGCAGGGCGGACACCACAGCAGCTCAGCAAAGCCTCTTCAGGCAGAGACAAAGCTGCCTCCTTGCTGGGCAGGACAGCCCTGAAAAAAAAGGCACAATGTGATGGACACTAATAAATGAAGCCCTAACTCCCCAGGACAGAGCACCTGGGGGAAAAAGGGGGGTTTATGAGTTCTGCTGCAGCAGACATAAATGTACCTGCCTAGCAGCTCTGAATGAACAACAGAGCTCACAGTTCAGCACTTGAGCTCCTATAAAGAACAGACTGTCTCCTCAAGCAGCTCCCTAACCCCCATATATCCAAACAGTAATCTCATAAAGGACTGATCAGACTGACATTTGGCGGACGTCATTCTGGGACAAAGATAGCAGAAGAAGAATCTGGTAGCAACCCTTACTGTTCTGCAGCTGCTGCAGTTGACCCCCAGGCAAGGAGGGCCTGGAGTGGACCTCAGCAGTCCTAAAGCAGAGAGTTTAGTCTGTTAGAAGAAAAACTAAGAAACAGAAATAACTTCATCATCAACAACCTGGACGTGCACTCAGATACCCAATCTGAAAATTAGCAACTACACAGACAACAGGTAGATAAATCCACAAAGATGAGAAGAAACCAGCGCAAAAAGGAGGGAAACACCCAAAACCAAAACACCTCTCCTCCTACAAGGGATCACAACTCCTGACCAACAAGGGAATAAAGCTGGATGTAGAATGAGTGTGATTAAATGACAGAATCAGACTTCAAAAGGTGGGTAATGAGAAACTTCCATGAGCTAAAAGAACATGTTCTAACTCAATGCAAAGAAACCAAGAACCTTGAAAAAAGATTTGAGAAAATGATAACAAGAATGGACAACTTAGAGAGAAATATGGGTGAATTGATGGAGCTCAAAAACACAACATGAGAATTTCGTGAATCATGCACAAGTGTCAACACCCGAATTGACCAAGCAGTAGAAATAATATCAGAGGTCGAAGATCAACTCAATGAAATAAAATGAGAGGGCAATATTAGAGAAAAAAGTGCAAAAAGTCTCCAGAAATGTGGGAGTATGTGAAGAGACATAATCTATGTTTGATAACTGTACCTGACTGTGAGGAAGAGAATGAATCTAAGCTGGAAAATACTCTTCAGGATATTACCCAGGAAAACTTCCCCAACCTAGTAAGGCAGGCCAATATTCAAGTCCAGGAAATACAGAGAACACCACAAAGATATTTCTCAAGAAGAGCAACCCCAAG
Source organism: Leontopithecus rosalia (assembly GCA_028533165.1). NCBI lineage: Eukaryota > Metazoa > Chordata > Mammalia > Primates > Cebidae > Leontopithecus > Leontopithecus rosalia. The sequence goes on from CM052670.1 coordinate 50,432,546, forward strand.
GCACATAATCGTCAGATTCACCAGGGGTGAACTGAAGGAGAAAATGTAAAGGGCAGCCAGAGAAAAAAGTTGGGTTATCCACAAAGGGAAGCCTATCTGACTCACAGTAGATCTCTCGGCATAAACTCTACATGCCAGAAGAGAGTGGGGGCCAATATTCAACATCCTTAAAGAAAAGAACTTTCAACACAGAATTTCATATTCAGCCAAACTGAGCTTGATAAGTGAAGAAAAAATAAAATCCTTTGCAAACAAGCAAGTACTCAGAGATTTTGTCACCACCAGGCCTGCTTTACAAGAGCTCCTGAAAGAGGCACTACACATAGAAAGGAACAACTAGTACCAGCCACTCCAAAAACATACCAAATGCTAAAGAGCATCAACAAAATGAAGAAACTGCATCAACTAATGGGCAAAACAGCCAGCTAGTATCAAAATGGCAGTATCAAATTCACACATAACAATATTAATCCTAAATGTAAATGGATTAAATGCACCAATCAAAAGACACAGACTGGCAAATTGGATAAAAAGCCAAAACCCATCGGTGTGCTGTATCCAGAAAACCCATCTCACATGCAACGATACACAGAAGCTCAAAATAAAAAGATGGAGGAAGATTTACCAAGCAAATGGAGAGAAAAAAATAAATAAATAAAAGCAGGAGTTGCAATTCTCATCTCTGATAAAATAGACTTTAAAGCAACAAAGATGAAAAGAGACAAAGAAGGATATTACATAATGGTAAAAGGATCAATGCAACAAAAAGACCTAATGATCCTAAATATATATGGAACCAATGCAGGAGCACCCAGATATATAAGGCAAGTTCTTAATGACTTACAAAGAGACACAGACTCTCACACAATAATAGTGGGAGATTTTAACACTCCACTGTCAATATTAGACACATGAACCAGACAGAAAATTAACAAGGATATCCATGAGCTGGAACAAGCAAACCTGATAGACATTTACAGAACTCTCGACACCAAATCCACAGACCATACATTCTTTTCAGCACCACATCATGCCTACTCGAAAATTGACCACATATATGGAAGTAAATCACTCCTCAGCAAATGCAAAACAACTGAAATCATTACAAACAGTCTCTCAGACCACAGTGCAATCAAGCTAGAACTCAGAATTCAGAAACTAACTCAGAACCGCACAGCTTCATGGAAACTGAACAACTGGCTTTTGAATGTTGACTGGATAAACAATGAAATGAAGGCAGAAATAAAGAAGTTCTTTGAAACCAATGAGAATGAAGACACAACATACCAGAATCTCTGGGACGCATTAAAAGCAATCTCCAGAGGAAAATATATCAATAAGTGCTCACATGAGAAGAGTGGAGAGATACAAAATTGACACCCTATCATTAAAATTCAAAGAGCTAGAGGAAAAAGATAAAAAAAACTTAAAGCCTAGCAGAAGACAAAAATAACTAAGATCAGAGCAGAACTGAAGGAGATAGAGACACGAAAAACCCTCCAAAAAATCAGTAAATCCAAGAGCTGGTTTTTTGAAAAAATCAAAAAAATAGACAAACCACTAGCCAGATTAATAAAAAAGAAAAGAGAGAATAACCAAACAGATGTAATAAAAAAGATAAAAGGGAAATCACCACAGATTCCACAGAAATTCAAACCATCATCAGAGAATATAACAACTCCATGCACATAAACTAGTAAACCTGGAAGAAATGGATAAATTCCTGGACATTTGCATCCTCTCAAGCCTAAAGCAGGAAGAAGTCAAAACCCTGAAAAGACCAATAATGAGATCTGAAGTTGAGGCAGCAATTACGAGCCTACCACACAAAAAAAGCCCAGGTCCAGATGGGGTCACAGCCTAATTCTACCAGACACACAAACAGGAAATGGTAACAGAAACTGTTACCATTCTGTCTGAAAGTACTCCAAATAATTAAAAAAGATGTAATCCTTCCCAAATTATTTTATGAGACCAATATCATCCCGTTACCAAAACCCGGCAAGAAAAGAAAAGAAAAGAAAACTTCAGGCCAATATCCATGATGAACATAGACGCAAAAATCTTTAATAAAATACTGGCAAGCCGATTACAACCGCACATCAAAAAGCTTATCCACCATGATCAAGTATGATTCATCCCGGGGATGCAAGGCTGGATCAACATACACAAGTCTATAAACGTAATTCACCACATAAACAGAACCAAAAACAAGAACCACAGGATCATCTAAATTGATGCAGAGAAGACCTTTGACAAAATTCAACAGCCCTTTATGCTAAAAACCCTCAATAAACTCGGTATTGATGGAACATATCTCAAAATAATAAAATCTATTTACGCCAAACCAACATCCAATATCATACTGAATGGGCGAACCCTGGAAGCCATTCCTTTGAAATTTGCACTAGACAAGGATGCCTTCTCTCACCACTCCTATTCAATGTAGTACTGGAAGTTCTAGCCAGAGCAATAAGGCAAGAAAAAAAATAAAGGATATTCAAATAGGAAAGGAGGAAGCCAATTTTTCTCTATTTGCAGACAACATGATAGTATATCTAGAAGACCCCATTGTCTCAGTCCAAAAAGGCCTGAAACTGATAAGCAACTTCAGCAAAGTCTCAGGATACAAAATCAATGTGCAAAAATTACAAGCATTACTATACACCAATAACAGACTTAAGGAGAGCCAAATCAAGAATGAACTGCCAATCACAATTCTACAAAGAGAATATAATACCTAAGAATACAACTAACAAGGAACATAAAGGACCTCTTCAAGGAGAGCAACAAACCACTGCTCAATGAAATAAGAGAGGACACAAATAGATGGAGAAACATTCCATTTTCATGGTTAGGAAGAATCAATATCGTGAAAGTGGCCCTACTGCCCAAAGTAATTTACACACTCAATGCAATCCCCAATAAGCTACCAACGACCTTCTTCACAGAAGTGAAAAAACCACCTTGAACTTCATCTGGAACCAAAAGAGAGCCCACATAGCCAAGTCAATTCTAAGCAAAAAGAACACAGCGGGAGACATCATACTACAGGACTTCAAACTATATTACAAGGCTACGGTAATCAAAACAGCATGGTGCTGGTATCAAAACAGAAATATAGATCAATGGAACAGAACAGAGACATCGGAGGCAACACAACATATCTACAACCAAACAATCTTTGATAAACCTGACAAAACAAGCAATGGGAAAATGATTTCCTGTTTAATAAGTAGTGTTGAGAAAACTGGCTAGCCATGTGCAGAAAGCAGAAACTGGACCCCTTCCTGACATCTTACACTAAAATTAACTCCAGATGAATTAAAGACTTAAACATAAGGCCAGGCACCATAAAAACCCTAGAAGAAAATCTAGACAAAACCATTCAGAACATAGGAGTAGGCAAGGGCTTCATGACCAAAACAACAAAAGCATTGGCAACAAAAGCCAAAATAGACAAATGGGACCTAATCACACTTCACAGCTTCTGTACAGGAAAAGAAACAGCCATTAGAGTGAATCGGCAACCAACAGAATGGGAAAAATCTTTGCAGTTTACCCATCTGACAAAGGGTTGATATCCATAATGTAAAAAGAAGTAAAACAGATTTACAAGAAAAAAAAACAAACTCATTCAAAAATGGGAAAGGATATGAACAGACACTTTACAAAAGAGCACATATATCAGGCTAACAAACATATTAAAAAAGTGCTCACCATTACTGGTCATTAGAGAAATGCCAATCAAAACTACATGGAGATACCATCTCACGCCAGTTAGAATGGCGTTCATTAAAACATCTGGAGACAGCAGATGTTGGAGAGGATGTGGCAAAATAGGAACAATTTTACACTGCTGGAGGGAGTGTAAATTAGTTCAACCATTGTGGAAAACAGTGTGGCGATCCCTCAAGGACCTGGAAATAAAAATTCCATTTGACCCAGCAATCCCATTACTGGGTATATATCCAAAGGTCTATAAATCATTCTATGAGGACACATGCAAACGAATGTTCATTGCAGCACTGTTTACAATAGCAAAGACCTGGAACCAACCCAAATGCCCATTGATGATAGACTGGACTGGAAAAATTTGGCACATATATACCACGGAATATTATGCAGCAATCAAAAATGATGAGTTTGTGTCCTTTGTAGGGACATGGATGTATCTGGAAAACATCATTCTCAGCAAACTGACACAAAAACAGAAAATGAAATACTGCATGTTCTCACTCATAGGCGGGTGATGAACAATGGGATCACATGGACACAGGGAGGGGAGAAATACACAGTGGGGTCTATTGGGGGGAATAAGGGAGGGACAGAGTGGCGGGGGAGTTAGGGAGAGATAGCATGGGGAGAAATGCCAGATATGGGTGAAGGGGAGGAGGGCAGCAAATCACAGTGCCATGTGTGTACCTATGCAACTATCTTGCATATTCTGCACATGTACCCCAAAACCAAAAATGCAATAAAAAAGAAACATCTGTGAGCTAAAAGAACATGTTCTCACTCAATGCAAAGAAACTAAGAACCTTAAAAAAGATTTCACGAAATGCTAAAGAGAATAAACTACTTAGAGAATAATATAAGTGAATTGATGAAACTGAAAAACACAACACAAGAACTTCATAAGGCATACACAAGTTTCAACAGCTGAATTGACCAAGCAGAATGAAGGATATCAGAGGTCGAAGATCAACTCAATGAAATAATATGAGAAGGCAAGATTAGAGAAAAAAGGATAAAAAGAAAAGAACAAAGTTTCCAAGAAATATGGGACTATGCGAAAAGACCTAATCTACGTTTGATACGTGTACGTGAATGTGATAAAAAGAATGAATCCAAGCTGGAAAATACTCTTTAGGATATTACCCAGGGAAAACTTCCACAAACTAGCAAGGCAGGCTGATATTCAAGTCCAGGAAATACAGAGAACACCACAAAGATATTTCTCAAGAAGAGCAACCCCAAGGCACATAATCATCAGATTCAATAGGATTGAAATGAAGGAGAAAATGCTAAGGGTAGCCAGAGAGAAAGGTCGGGTTACCCACAAATGGAAGCCCATCAGACTCACAGCAGATCTCTCGGCAGAAACCCGACAAGCCAGAAGAGATTGGGTGCCAATATTCAACATCCTTAAAGAAAAGAACTTTCAACCCAGAGTTTTATATCCAGCCAAACTAAGTTTCATAAGTGAAGGAAAAATAAAATCCTTTGCGAACAAGCAAGTACTCAGAGATTTCATCACCACCAGGCCTGCTTTACAAGAGCTCCTGAAAGAGGCACTAAACATAGAAAGGAACAACCAGTACCAGCCACTCCAAAAATATACCAAATGCTAAAGAATATCAACAAAATGAAGAAACTGCCTCAACTAATGGGAAAAACACCAGCTACCATCAAAATGGCAGGATCGAATTCACACATAACAATATTAACCCTAAATGTAAATGGGCTAAATGCCTCAATGAAAAGACACAGATGGAAAAATTAGATAAAAAGCCAAAACCCATCGGTGTGCTGTATCCAGGAAACCCATCTCACATGCAAGGATACAAAAAGGGTCAAAATAAAGGGATGGAGGAAGATTTACCAAGCAAATGGAGAGCAAAAGGAAAAAAAAGCAGGAGTTGCAGTTCTCGTCTCTGATGAAATAGACTTTAAACCAACAAAGATCAAAAGAGACAAAGAAGGACATTACATAATGTTAAAGGATCAATGCAACAAAAAGAGCTAACAATCCTAAATACATACGTACCCAATACAGGAGCACCCAGATACATAAGGCAATTTCTTAATGGCTTACAAAGAGACTTAGACTCCCACACAATAATAGTGGGAGGTTTTAATACCCCATTGTCAATATTAGACAGAACAATGAGACAGAAAATTAACAAGGATATACAGGGCTTGAACTCAGACGTGAACCAAGCAAACCTAATAGACATTTACAGAACTCTCCACCCCAAATCCACAGAATATACATTCTTCTCAGCACCACATCGCGCCTACTCTAAAATTGACCACATAATTGGAAATAAATCACATCTCAGCTAATTCAAAAGAACTGAAATCATAACAAACAGCCTCTCAGACCACAGTGCAATCAAGTTAAAACACAAAATTGAAAAACTAACTCAGAACCGCACAGCTTCATGGAAACTGAACAACTGGCTTTTGAATGTTGACTGGATAAACAATGAAATGAAGGCAGAAATAAAGATGTTCATTGAAACCAACGGGAATGAAGCACAACATACCAGAATTTATGGGACACATTTAAAGCACTCTAGATAAAAATATATAGCAATAAATGCCCACATGAGAAGTAAGGAGAGATTTAAAATCAACACCCTACTGTCAAAATTGAAAGAACTAGAGGAGCAAGATCAAAAATACTCAAAACCTAGCAGAAGACTAGAAATAACTAAGATCAGAGCAGAACTGAAGGAGATAGAGACACAAAAACCTCTTCAAATATCAATAAATCCAGGAGCTGCTTTTTCAAAAAGATCAACAAAATAGACAGACCACTAGTCAGACTAATAAAAAAAGAGAGAGAATAATCAAATAAATGCAATAAAAAACGATAAAGAGGACACCACCACAGATTCCACAAAAATACAAACCATAATCAGAGAATATTACAAACAACTTTATGCACATAAACTAGTAAACCTGGAATAAATGGATAAATTTCTGGACACTTGCATCCTCAGAATCCTAAACCAGGAAGAAGTCAAAACCCTGAATAGACCAATAACAAGGTCTGAAGTTGAGGCAGCTATTAAGAGCCTATGACCCAAAAAAAGCCCAGGTCCACATGGGTTCACAGCCTAAATCTACCAGGCATAAAAAGAGGAGCAGGTACCATTCCTTCTGAAACTATTCCAAATAATCCAAAAAGAGGGAATCCTTCCCAAATCATTTTATAAGACCAACATCATCCTGATACCAATTCCTGGCAGAGACCCAGCAAGAAAAGAAAACTTCAGACCGATATCCATGATGAACATAGACGCGAAAACCTTCAATAAAATATTGGCCAGCCGAATGCAACAGCACATCACAAAGCTTATCCACCATGACCAAGTAAGATTCATCCTGGGGATGCAAGGCTGGTTCAACATATGTGAGTCTATAAACATAATTCACCACATAAACAGAACCAAAGACATAAACCACGAAGGCCTTTGACAGAACTCAGCAGCCTTTTATGCTAAAAACCCTCAATAAAGTAGGTATTGATGGAACGTGTCTCAAAATTATAAAATCTATTTATGACAAACCAACTGCCAATATTATACTGAATGGGAAAACTGGAAGCATTCCCTTTGTAATCTGGCACTAGACAAGGATGCCATCTCTCACCACTCCTATTCAATATAGTACTGGAAGTTCTAGCCAGAGAAATCAGGCAAGAAAAAGAAATAAAGAGTATTCAAATAGGAAAGGAGGAAGTCAAGTTGTCTCTATTGACAGATGACATGATTGTATATCTAGAAGACCCCATCATCTCAGCCCAAAATCTCCTGAAACTGATGAGCAACTTCAGCAAAGTCTCAGAATACAAAATCAGTGAGCAAAAATCACAAGCATTCATACACACCAATAACAGACATCAAGAGAGACAAATCAAGAACAAACTGCCAATCACAATTGCTACAAAGAGAATATAATACCTAGGAATACAACTAACAAGGAATGTAAAGGACCTCTTAAAGGAGAACTGCTAACCACTGCTCAATGTAATAAGAGAGGACACAAACAGATGGAGAAACATTCCATGTTCATGGTTAGGAAGAATCAATATTGTGAAAATGGCCAGAGTGCCCAAAGTAATTTACAGATTCAGTGCTATCCCCATCAATCTACCAATGACCTTCTTCACAGAACTGGATAAAACCACCTTAAACCTCATATGGAACCAAAAGAGAGCCTGCATAGCCAAGTCAATTCTAAGCAAAATGAACAAAGTGGGAGGCATTCCACTACCGGACTTCAAACTATACTACAAGGCTACAGTAATCAAAACGGCATGGTGCTGGTACCAAAAAAGATATATATACCAATGAAACAGAACAGAGGCCTTGGATGCAACACATGTCAACAACCATCCGATCTTTGACAAACCTGAGAAAAACAAGCAATGGGGAAAGAATTCCCTGTTTAATAAATGGTGTTGGGAAAACTGACTAGCCATTTGCAGAAAGAAGAAACTGGACACCTTCCTGACACCTTACACTAAAATTAATTCCAGATGTATTAAACACTTAAACATAAACCTAACACCATAAAAACCCTAGAAGAAAATCTAGGCAAAAACATTCAGGACATAGGCATAGGCAAGAACTTCATGACCAAAACACCAAAAGATTGGCAACAAAAGCCACAACAGACAAATGGGACCTAATCAAACTCCACACCTTCTGCATGGCAAAAGAAACAGTCATTAGAGTGAACCAACAACCAACAGAATGGGAAAACATTTTTGCAGTCTACCCATCTGACAAAGGGCTCATATACAGATTTTACAAAGAACTAAAACAGATTTACAGAAAAAAAAAGCAAACACGCCCATTCAAAAGTTGTGAAGGATATGAACAGATACTTTACAAATGAAGACATACATGAGGCCTACAAACATGAAAAAATGCTCATCATCTATGGTCATTAGAGAAATGCAAATCAAAACTACATTGAGATACCATCTCATGCCAGTTAGAATAGTGATTATTAAAAAATCTGGAGACCACAGATGCTGGAGATGATGTGGAGAAATAGGAACACTTTTACACTGTTGGTGGGAGTGTAAATTAGTTCGACCATTGTGGAAGACAGTGTGGCAATTCCTCAAGGACCTAGAATGAGAAATTCCATTTGAACAGCAATCCCTTTACTGGGTATATATTCAAAGGATTATTAATCGTTCTACTATAAGGTCACATGCACACAAATGTTCATTGCAGCACAGTTTACAATAGCAAATACCTGGAACCAACCCAAATGCCCATCAATAATAGATTGTGCAGGGAATATGTGGCACATATACACCATGGAATATTATGCAGCCATCAAAAATGATGAGTTCGTGTCCTTTGTAGGGACCTGGATGAACCTGGAAATCATTACTGTGAGCAAACTGACACAAGAACAGAAAATCAAACACCACATGTTCTCACTCATAGGTGGGTGTCAAATAATGAGAACACATGGACACAGGGAGGGGAGCATCACACACTAGGGTTTGTTGTGGGGAAGTAGGTGAAAGACAGCAGGGTGTGGGGAGTTGGGGAGACAGAGCATGGGGAAAAGTACCAGATATAGGTGAAAGGGAGGAAGGCAGCAAATCATATGACCATGTATGTACCTATGCGACAATCTTGCATGTTCTTCACATGTACCCCAAAACCTAAAATGCAATAAAAAAAGAAAGATAGATTAAAAAAAAGAAATGGAAAGGCAACACAAGCACCATGGGCAGCATGGTAAGGCAAGGCAAGGCAAGGCAAGGGAAAACCCCATAGGAAGCACAGGCACCATGGTAAGTTAAGGCAAAGAAAGGCAGGCAAGGAAAGCACCATGGGTACCATGGCAAGGCAAGGAAAGCAAAGGCACCATGTGCACTATGGAATGGCAAAGCAAAGAAGGCAAGTCATGACACCATACATACCATGTTAAGGCAAGGTAAGGCACACCATTGGTACAATGGTAAACCTAGGCAATTTAAGGCCAGGCACCATGGGAACCATGGTAAGGCAAGCAAGTAAAGGCAAGGCAAATCACCATGGGCAGCATAGTAACTCAAGGCAAGGCAAGGCATGGCAGGGCACCATGAACACCATGGGTAGGCAAGGCAAGGCAAGCCTAGGCACTATGGACACCATGGTAATGCAACACAAGGCAAAGCAAAGGACAAAGGACACCATGGTAAGGCAAGGCAAGGGAAAATAAAATGTGAGCCATGGTAAGGCCATGAACGGTAAGGCCATGTAAGGCAAGTCACAAAAGGTACTATGGTTAGTCAAGGCAAAGCAAAGCACAATGGGCACCATGATAAGGCAAGTCAAGGTTAAGCAAGGTACCATGGGCCTCATGGTAAGACAAGGAAAGGTGAGGCACCATGAGCAACATGGTAAGGCAAGGGAAAGCAAAGTAACATGGGTACCATGGTGAATTTAGCCAAAGCAAGACAAGACAAGTGGGCACCATTATAAGGCAAGGCATGGAAAGGCAGGGCAATGCACCATGATAAGTCAAGTCAGGGAAAGACAATGCAAGGCACAACTGACACCATGTTAAGGCAATGCCAGGCAATGGAAGGCATAATGGGGACCTTGGTAAGTCAAGGCAAGGAAATGCCTGGGGCCATCATTAGGCAAAACAAGGCAAGGCAAGGCAAGGCATCATTGGCACCATGGTAAGGCAAGGCAAGGCAAAATGGGAACCATGGTCAAGCAAATTGAGGCAAGAACCCCAAGGCACCATAACAACGCAAGGCAAGGCAATGCAAGGAATCATGTGCACGAGGAAAATGAAAGTCCAGGCAAGGCAAGGCACAAACGAGGCAAGGCATAGTAAGGCAAGGAACGGCACCATGGACTCCATGGTTAGGCAAGGCAAGTCAAGTCACCATGGGCAACATGCTAAGGCACAACAAGGCAAGGCAACACAAAACCACATAACCACAATTATAGGGCAATCAAAGGCAAGGCAATGCAAATTACCATGCATACCATGGTAAGCTAAGGCAAGGCAAGGCCCCTTGGGCACCATGCTAAGACCAGGAAAGTCCAGGCAAAGCAAGGCAAGAAACTGTGGGCACCATGTTTAGGCAAGGAAAAGCAAGGCAAGATACCATGGACACTGTGGTAAGGCAAGGCAAGTCAAGGCACCACGGGCACCATGGTAAGGCAAGTCAGTGCAAGGCACCATAGGCAACATGGTAAGGTTAGGCAAGGCAAGGCCCCTTGGGCACCATGCTAAGACCAGGAAAGTCCAGGCAAAGCAAGGCAAGAAACCGTGGGCACCATGTTTAGGCAAGGAAAAGCAAGGCAAGATACCATGGACACTGTGGTAAGGCAAGGCAAGTCAAGGCACCACGGGCACCATGGTAAGGCAAGTCAATGCAAGGCACCATAGGCAACATGGTAAGGCAAGGTAAGGCACCATGGGCACCATGGTAAGGCAACAGAAATTAAGGCATTATGGGCAACATGGTAAGGCAAGACAAGTAAGGCAAAACAAGGCAACATGTGAGCATGGTTAGGCAAGGAAACACAAGGCAAAATACCCTGGGCATCAGGGTAAGGAAAGGGTATGCAAGGCAAGGCAAAATGGAAACCATGGAATGCAAGACAAGGCACAGCAAGGCAAGGCAACATGGGAATCCTGGAAAGGTAAGGTACACTGGACACCATGGTAAAATGAAGCAATGCAAATAAGGCGAGGAAAGGCACCATGGGCTCCATGGTTAGGCAAGACAGGTAAAGGCAACATGGGCACCACGCTAAGGCATGCCAAGGCAAAACCCTGTGATCACAATTATAAGGCAATCAAAGGCAAGGCAAGGCAAGTCACCATGCATACCGTGGTAAGGCAAGGCAATGCAAGGCAGCATGGGCGACATGGTAATGCAAGGCAAGGCAAAGCAAGGAACCATGGTAAATCAAGGCAAGGCAAGATAAAGAAAGAAAAAGCACCATGGGCCTCATAGTAAGGCAAGGCAAAGGAAGGTCACTTGCCTTACCATGGTGACCACTTCACTAAGGCATGGTCACCATGGTAAGGCAAGGCAAGGTACCAAGAGTCCAAAGATAAAGCAAGTAAAGGCAAGTCATGATGCTCATATGGGTAGGCAAGGCATCATTCACTCCATGGTAAGACAAGGCAAAGCAAAGAAAGACATTATGGGCACCATGTTAAGAAAAGGCAAAGCAAGGCAAGTCACCATGGTCACCATGGTAAGGCAAGGCAAGGCACTCTAAGAACCATGGTAAGACAAAGCAAAGCATGGCTAGGCCAGGCAATATGGGCACCATGATAAGGCAATTGAAGAAAAGGCAAAGCAAGGCACCATGGGCACCATGGTTAGTCCACATAAGACAAGCAAGGCAAGGAACAATGGATACCATGGTAAGACAAGGCAGGACAAGGCAAGTTACCTTGGGCCCCTTGGTATGGCAAGGCAAGGACAGGCAAGGGAAGGTAAGACACCATGAGCAACACAGTAAGTCAAGGCTAAGCAAAGTAAGACACAAAGGGCACCTTTGTGCTTCCAAGGCTAAACACCATGGAAACCATGGTAAGGCAAGGCAAGGCAAAGCAGGGCAACATGGGCACCATGGTAAGGTAAGGCAAGGCACCATGGGTGCAATGGTAAGGCAAGGCAAGGCAAAGAAAGGCACCATGGTAAGGCAAGACAAGGCAAAGAACCATGAGCACCTTTCTAAGGCCAGACAAGACTAGGCACAATGGGGAACAAGATAAAGCAAAGCAAGGCAAAGCTAGACACTGTGTGCACTATCATAAGGCTAGGCAAGGCAAAGCCATGCCCAATTGGTACAATGGTAAGGTAAGGCAAGGCACCATGGGCACAATGGTTATGCAAGGCAAGGCAAGGCAAGGCAACATGGGCAGCATTGAAAAGCAAGGCAAGGAAATGTAAGACATCATGGGCAACATGGGCATCATTGTAAGGCAAGGCAAAGCAAGGCAATACAATGCATCATGTGTACCAAAGCAAAGCAAGGCACCATTGGTACCACGGTAATGCAAGGCAAAGCAAGACAACATGGGCAGCAAGGTAAGGCAAGTCAACACAAAACAAGGCACCTTTACAACCATGCTAAGGTGAAGTAATTCAAGGCAAGGCACCACAGTAAGACAATGGAAGACTAGGCAAGGTATCATAGGCCCAATGGCAAGGCAAGGCCAGGCAAAGTAATGGATCATGAGCACAATGTTAAAGCATTTCAATACAAGGCAAGACAAGGAAGACAAGTCACCATGGGCATCATGGTAAGGCAAGACAAGGCAACTCAAGGCACCATTGACAGCATTGTAAGACCATTGTATGGCAAGACAGGACAAGGCAAGCCACTGTGAGCATCATTGTAAGGCAATCCAAGGCAAGGGAAGTCACCAAGGGCACCATGGTAAGGCAAGGTAATGCAAGGTAAGGTGAAGCATCATGGGGACCATGGTAAGGCAAGGGAAGACTAGGCAAGGCATCATAGGCCCAATGGCAAGGCAAGGCAAGGCAAGGCAAAGTAATGGATCATGAGCACAATGTTAAAGCATTTCAAGACAAGGCAAGACAAGGAAGACAAGTCACCATGGGCATCACGGTAAGGCAAGGCAAGGTAACTCAAGGCACCATTGGCAGCATGGTAAGACCTTTGTACGGCAGGACAGGGCAAGGCAAGCCACTGTGGGCAACATTGTAAGGCAAGTAAAGGCAAAGGAGGTCACCAAGGGCACCATGGTAAGGTAAGACAATGCAAGGTAATAAAAGGCACCGTGGACACCATTGCAAGGCAAGGAAAGTTTATGCAAGACAAGGCAATTGAAGTCAAAGCACCTTGCTCAACATGACTAGGAAATGTAAGGAAAGGCACTATGGGCACTATAGTCAGGCAAGAGAAGGTGAGGAAACAAAAGACACTATGAGCACAATAGTAAGACAAGGCAAGGCAAGGCACTGTGGGCACTATGGCAAGGAAAGGCAAGGCTAGGCAAGGCAAGGAAATCAAGGCACCATAAGACCATGGTAAGGAAATGCAAGGCACCATGGGCACCAAACTAAGGCAAGGGAAGGCAAGGGAAGGCATGGCAAGGCACTATGGACATGATGGTAAGTCAAGACATGACAAGGAACCAAGGGCACAATGGTAAGGCAATGCAAGGCGTTGTGGGCAGCATGGTAAGGCAAGGCAAGGAAAGGCACCAGGAGCAACATGGTAAGACAAGGCAAGACAACAAGGGCATCAAGTAATGCAATGCATGACAAGGCATGGCACCATGGACACCATGGTAAGGCCAGGAAAGAACCATGGGCATTATTGTAAGGCAAGGCAAGGCAAGGAACCATTGTAAGGAAAAGTTAGGCCAGGCACAATTGGCACAATGGTAAGGAAAAGCAAGGCAAAGTAAGGCATTATGGGCACGATGGTAACTCAAGGCAAGGCAACAAGGCACCATGGGCACAATGGTAAGGCAAGACAATTTACCATTTTCACCATGGTAAGGCATGGCAAGCAAAGCCAAGACACCATGGGCACAATGATAAGGAAATCCTTGGAATGCAAGGCACCATGGGCAACATGGGCATTATGGTAAGGCATAGCATGGCAAGACAAGGCAAAACAAGTCACCATGAGCACCATGATAAGGCAAGGCAAAGCCAGGCTCCATGTGCACCGTACTATGGCAAGGAATGGTGAGGCAACACAAGGCACCATGGGCACCTAGGTAAAGCAAGGCAAGATAAAACATCTTAAGCACCATGGTAAGGAAAAGAAGGCAAGCTAAGGCAGTTTGCCATGGGAACCAGGGTAAGGTAAGGCGAGGCAAGGATAATAAATGAAATATGGGCAACATGGTAAGGCATGGCAAAGCAAGGAAAGACACCACAGATACCATGGTAGGCAAGGCAAGGCAAGCCAATACTAGGCAGCATGGGCACCATGGTAATGCACAAAAGCAAGCCACCATTGACACCATGGTAGCAGAAAGAAAAGCAAGGCAAGGCAAGATACAATGGGCACCATCTTATGGCAAGATGTGGAAAGGCAAAGCAATGCACCATGGTCACCATGGTAAGTCAAGGCAAAGCAATGCAATGCAAGGCACAATGGGTACCATGTTACGCAATGCTAGGTAAGGGTAGGCATCATGGTTACCATGTAAAGGTAAGGAAGGGAAAGGAAACGAACCATAAAACCATGGTTTGGCAAGTCAAGTCAGGGCAAGGCACCATCAGCACCATGGCAAATTGGGAACCATGGTAACGCAAGGCAAGGAACAGCAAGGCAAGGCACCATAAGTACCATGGAACAGCAAGCTAAGGCTAGTCAAGGCACAATGGGCACCATAATTAGGCAAGACAATGCAAAGCATCATGGGCACCATCATAATGCAAAGGAAGGCAAGGTAGGCACCATGGGTACCATGGTTAAATAAGGGAAGGCAAGGCACAAAGAGTACTATGAAAAGTCAAAACAAAACAAGGCAGGGCAAGGCAATGCACCATGGGCACCATGGGCATGCAAGGCAAGGAAAGGAAAGGCACCATAGGAACATCATAATGAAAGTCAAGGCAAGGCTCCATGGGCAGCATGGAAAACAAGGCATGGCAAGGCAAGGCACTTTGAGCACCAAGTTAAGGCAAGTTTAGTCAAGGCAAGGAACCATGTGCACCTTGGCAAGGCAGTGGAAGACAAGGCAAAGCACCATGGGCACAATGACAAAGCAAGGCAAGGCAAGGTAAGTCAAGGCATCATGGGCACAATGGTAAAGCATGGCAAGGTAAGGAAAGAAAAGGCATCAAGTTATGGCAAGGCAAGAAAAGACAAGGCACAGTGGCACCGTTGTAAGGCAAGGCAAATTACTGTGCTCATGATGGTAAGACAAGGCAAGGCATGGCAAGGCACTATGGGAACGATGGTAAGGTAAGGCAAACAATAATGGGCACAATGGTAAGATAAGACAAGGCAACACAAGGCACCATGGGCACATGGAAAGGCAAGAAAAGGCAAGGCAAAGCATCCTGGGCACAACAAAAAGGCCATAAATGGCAAGGCAAGGCACCATGGGCACCATAGAAGGGTAAGGCAAGGCAAGGCACCATTGGCACCATGGTAGAGGAAGCCCCAGCCAGGCACCATGGGCAGCATGGTAACGCAAGGCAAGGCAAAGCACCATGGGCGGCATGTTAAATCAGGTAGAGTAAAGACAATGCAAAGCACATTGGGCAAAATATTAAGGCAATGCTAGGTAAGAAAAGGCATCAAGGGCACCATGGTAATGCAAGGCAAGGAAAGGAAAGACAAGGCACCATGGGACTATGGTTAGGCAAGGCAAGGCAACACAAGGCACCACTGGCACCGGTAAGGCAAAGAAATGCATGACAATATGGGAGACACTGTAAGGCAAGGCAAGGTACTACAAGTCTAGGCACTTGGGCACCATGGAAAAGCAAGGTAATACAAGGCAAGGCAAGGCACAAGGCACACCATAATAAGGCAAGGCAAGGCAATGCAAGGCACTATGGGCACCATGGCAATGCAAGCCAAGGCAAGGCAAGCCACCATTGGTACAATGGTGAAACAAGCCAAGGCAAGGTGAGGCATGAAAAGGCAACATGAGGCACCATATGCAACATGCTAATGCAAGGCATGGCAAGGCAAGGTTCTATAGGCACCATGGTAAAACAAGACAAGACAAAGTAAGGCAAGGATAGGCCCCATGGGCCCCATGGTAATACAAGGCTAATCAAGGCTCCATGGGAACCATGGTAGGGCAAGGCAAGGCACCATGGACAACATGGTAAAGCAAGGCAAGTCACCAAGGGTACGATGGAAAGGCAAGGCAAGGCAAAAAAGGCACCATAGGTACCATGGTAAAGCAAAGCACCATGGGCAACATGGTTAGACAAGGCAATTCAAGGCAAGGGAAAACATAATGGGCACCATGGTAAGAAAAGGCAAGGCAAGGCACCATGGGCATCGTGGAAAGGCAACACAAGGCAAGGCATGGGAAGGTGAGGCACCATGGGCACCACAGTAAGGCTAGTCAACTCAATGCAAGGCATCGTGCACCATGGTAATTCAAGGCAATGTAAGGCACCATGGGAACCATGGTAAAGAAAAGCAAGGCAAGGAAACATGGGCGCCATAATAAGGGAAGGCAAGGCATGTAAGGCAAGTCAACGTGATCACCAAGGTGAGGCAAGGCAAGCAACGCAAGGTTCTATGCACATAATGTAAAGGCAAGGGAAGGCAAGGGAAGACCTTGCTTCATGGGCACCACGTTAAGGCAAAGCAAGGAAAGGCACCATGGTCCTCATGGTAAGGCAAAGCCATGAAACGCAAGACAGCATGGTCACCATGGTAATGCAAGGCAAAGCACCATGGGCACCATGGTGAAATAAGGCAAGGCAAGGTTAGGCAAGGAAGGGCAATACAAGGCATTATGGACACCATGGTAATTCAAGGTGAGGCAATGAAGGCACAATGGGCAACATGGTTAGGCAAGGAATAGCAAGGCAATCAAGGTATCATTGGCATCATAGTAGGGCAAGGCAATGAAAGGCAAGGAACCATGTGAACCATGGTAAGGTAAGTCAAGGCGAGGCAAGGCAAGGCACCATGGTCAACAAGGTAACAGAAGACAAGGCAATGCAAGGCATCGTGTTCACCATGATAAGACAAGGGAAGGCACCATTGGCATGATGGTAAGGCAAGGCAGGGGAAGGCATGGAACCATGGGCATCATGGTAGATCAAGGCAAAGCAAGGCACGGTACCATGGGCACCCTGGCAAGGCAAGGAAAAGCAAGGCAAGGCAAGACACAGCACTATGGGTAACATGGTAAGGCCAGACTGGCCAAGGCAAGATGGGCACCATGGTAAGACAAGGCAGGGCATCGTGAAAGAAGACATCATGGTCACCTTGGTAAGAGAAGGCAAGGCAAATCATCATGGGCACCATGGTAAGACAAGGCAAGGCAAAGTATGGCAAGGAAAGACACCATGGGCACTCTGATAAGAAAGTCAAGACAGTGCAAGGCACCATGGAAACCGTGGTAACTCAAGGGAATTCAAGGAAAATCAAGGCAAGGAAAGGCAAGGCACCATGGGCACCATGGAAAGGCAAGGCAAGGAAAGGCAAAGTACTCAGGTCACCATGGTAAGGCCAGGTAAGGCAAGGGAAGGTGCCATGGGCACCATGGTAAGGCAAGGCAAGGGAAGGCATCATGAACAACATGGGAAGGCAAGGAAAGGCACCCTGGACACCATGGAAAGGCGAGGCAAGGTGAGGAAACACGGTCACCATGTTAATGCTAGGCAAGGCAAGGCAGGGTATGTTGGTCACCAAGGAAGGCAAGGCAAGGCACCATGGCCAAAATGGTAAGGCAAGGCAAGTCAAGGCAAGGCACTGTGGGCACCACAGTAAGGTAAGGCAAGGTAAGGAAAGGCACCAAGGGCACCATGTTATAGCAAGGCAAGTTAAGGCAGGGCATGACACCATGGTCAACATAGAAGTCAAGGCAAGTTAAGTCAAGGTACCATGGGCACCTGAGTAAGGCAATGCAAGGCAGCATGGGAAACATGCTTAGGTAAGTTAAGTCAAGGCAAAGCATTGTAGGCACCATAGTAAGGAAAGGCAAGGCACTGTGGGCACCATATTAGAGCAAGGCAAGGCAAGGCAGGGCGTGACATCATGGGCAACCTAGAAGGCATTGCAAGTAAAGGCAAGGCAACATGGGCATCATGGGAAGGCAAGTCAATTCAAGGTAGCATGGTCACCATGTAAGGCAAGGTAAGGCAAGGGAAGACACCATGGACACCATGATAAACCAAGGCAAGTTAAGACATGAAATTATGGCACCATGGCAAGGCAAGGAACATTGGGCACCATGGTAAGGCAAGGCAAGTCAAGATAAGGAACCATGGGCACCATGGTGAAAGAAGGCAAGGCAAGACAAGGCACCATAGGTACTATCATAAGTCAAGGCAAGGCAAGTCACCATTGACACCATGGTAAGGCAAGGCAACGCAAATCAAGGCATCATGGGCACCATGATAATGTAAAGCCAACCACTATTCACTCCATAGGTAAAAGAAGGTTAGTCATGATTAACAACATGGTTAATGAAGGCAAGGCAGGGAAAAACATGATAGGCACCATGGTAAGGCAAGGCAAGGCAAGACAAGGCATCATGGGCACCATTGTAAGGCATTGCAAAGCAAGGCAATTCACCACAGACAACATTGTAAGGCAGGGCATGGCACCATTGTAAGTCAAGGCAAGGCAAAGTATGGCAAGTGACCATGGGCAACATGGTTAGGAAGGGCAAAAGAAAGCAATACACCATGAGCAACATGGTAAATCAAAGAAAGCAAGGCAAGGCACCACGTGCAACATGTTAAGAAAAAGCAATGCAAACCACCATGGGTAGGATGGTGAGGCAAGGCAAGGAATAGCAAGATATGATGGGCACCATGGTAAGGAAAAGCAAAACAAGGAAACACACCATAAGCACCATGGTAAGGCAAGGTAAGGCAAGGCAAGGAATCATGGCTGCCATGGGCAAGCAATGCAAGTCAAGTAAAGGTGCCATGGGCTCCATGGCAAGGCAAGGCAAGGCATGGCACCCTGGGCACCATGGTAAGGAAAAGCAAGGAGAGACAAGGTAATCATGGGCACTATGGGCAACATGGTATGGCAAAGCAAGGTAAGGGAATGTGCCACGGGCACCATGGTAATGCATGATATGGTAAGGCAAGGCAAGGCAAGGCACCATGGACACCATAATTAAACAAGGTACAGCAAGGCAAGGCAAGGCAATGCACTGTGGGCACCATGGTAAGGCAAGTTAAGTCAAGGCAAGACTAGGCAAGGAAAGGAAAGGCAAAGCACCATGGCTAACATAGGGAGGAAAGGCAGGACAAGGCCAGGTAGGATGGGCAGCATGATAAGGCAAAGCAAAGCAATGCAAGGCACCACGGAAGCCATGGTAAGGCAAGGAGTGGCAAGACACCATAGTAAGAAAAAGTAACATACCATGGGTACCATGGTAAGGCAAGGCAAGAAAAGGCACACAAACCACCGTGGGCAACATTCTAAGGCAAGTCAAGGCACCATGGGCCCCATGGTAGTAAAGGGGAAGACACAGAAAGGCACCCTGAGCACCATGGTAAGGGAAGGCAAGGCATGAAATGGCATGGCACCATAAGCACCATGGTAAGGCGTGGCAAGTCACCATGGGCACCATTGTGAGATTTGGCACCACGGGCACCATGGTGAGGCAAGTCAAGGCAAGTTTATTCACGGTTCCATGAGCACCATGGTAAGGCAAGACAAGGCAAGGCAAGTCAGTTTACCAAGAAATGATGGCAAGGCAAGGCAAGGCATGGGAAGGCACCATTGGCACTAAGGTGAGTCACTAAAAGGCACCATGAACACCATGGTAAAGCAAGGCATGGCAAGGCAAGGCATGGCAAGGCAAGGCATGGCATTATGGATGCCATGTTAATTCAAAGACACCATGGTAAGGCAAGAAAAGTGATCTCAAGTCAAGGCACCATGGCAACCATGGTAAGGCAAAGCAAAGCAAGGCACCATGGGAAATATGGTAAGGCAACACAAGACACGTCAATGCTACACACTATGGGCACCAAGGTAAGGTAAGACAAGGCAAGGGAAGGCATTATGGGCATCATGGGTGCCATGGAAAGGCAAGACTAGGCACCACTGGCACCACGGTAAGAATAGGAAAGACAAAGCAAGGAAAGGCACCATGGCCAACATGGTTAGGCAAGTCAAGGCACAGTAAGGTACCATGGGCACCATGTTAAGGCAATGCAAAACAAAGCACCATGGGTAACAGGTTGAGACAAAACAAGACAAGGCAAGGTACGATGGACACCATGGTAAGGCAAAGCAAAACAAGGCAAAGAAACATGGGCATCATGGTAAGACAAGGCAAAAGAAGGAATTATGGGCAACATGGAAAAACAAGGCAAGTCAATGAAAGGCACCATGGGCACCATAGTAAAGCAAAGCAAAGCAAGGCAAAGAAAGTATGGCACAATGGACACCATGTTAGGGCAAGGCAAGGCAAGGCAGTATGGGCACCATGTTAAACCAAGGCAAGGCACCATGGGCAGCATGGAAAGGGAAGACAAGGCAAAGCACCATGGGGACCATAATAAAGCAAGGCAAGGCACCATAGGATCTATGGCTAGGCAATTGAAGACACCATAGGCATCACAGTAAATCAAAGGAAGGCAAGGAAATGCACCACGTGTACCATGGTAAGGCAAGGGAAGACACCATGGACACCATAGTAAGGCAAGATAATGCTAGGAAGGTAAGCCATGGCACCATGGGCACCATGATAATGGAAGAGTAGGCAAAGAAAAGTAAGACAAGGAAAGAATGGAACCATGGGCACCATTGTAAGGCAAGGCAGGCATCATGGGCAGCATGGTAAGCCAAGGCAAGGCAAGGCAAGTCACATTGGGCAGCATGGAAAGCTCAGGCAAGGCAAGGCACCATGGGGACCATGGTAAAGCAATGCTAGCAAGATGGGCACCAATGTAAGGGAAGGCAAGGCAAAGCAAGGCAAGAAATTATGGGAAACATGGGTAGCCAAATCAAGACAAGGCAAGGTACCATGGGCACCATGGTAAGCCAAGGCAAAACAAGACAATGCACCACGGGCAGTGCACCTTTGGCATCACGGTAAAACACAGCAGAGCATCATGGGCACCATGGGAAGGCAAGGCAAGGCAAATCAAGGCAAGGCACCATGCTTACCATGGTGAGACAATGCAAGGCAAGACAAGGCAAGGCATATGAGAACAATGATACTGCAAGGCAAGGCACAGCAAGGTAAGGCACTATGGGCACCATGTTATGGTAAGACATGGCAAGTCACCATCGGCACAATGGGAAAGCAAGGCAAGGCAAGGCAACAAGGGCATCATTGTAATGCAAGGCAAGGCAAGGCACCGTGGGCACTACAGTAAGGCAAGGAAAAGTACTATGGGCATCATGGTAAGGTAAGGCAATGCAAGGCAAAGCATGTCAAGGCACCAGGGGAACATGGTAAGCACTGCATGCATGCATGGCAAGGCAAAATTGGCACCATGGTAAGGCATGCATGGCACTGTGGGCACCATGGCTTGACAAAGCAAGGCAATTCACAATCAGCACAATGGTAAGCCAAGGCAACTGAAGTCACCATGGGCACTATGGTAAGGCAATTCAAGGCAATGTGCAATGGGCACCATGGTAAAGGAAAGCAAGGAACCAAGGGCATCAAGGTTAAGTAAGTGAAGGCAACATGGCACCATGGTTAAGCAATGAAAGGTAAGGAATTGCACCATGGGCACCATGGTAAGGCAAGGCAAAACAAGGCAATACAATATGAGCACCATCATAATGCAAGGCAAGGGAATGCACCATGGTAAGGCAAGAAAAGGCATAGCCCCACTGGTACCATGGTGAGGCATGACAAGGCAAGGTACGATGGGCACCATGGTAAGGCAAAGCAAAACAATGCAAGACACCATGGGCACCATGGTAACACAAGTCAAGCAAGGAAAGGTACCATGGAAACCACAGTAATTCATGAAAACGTACTATAGGTACCATGGTAACTCAAGGCAAGGAAAGGCAGGCAAAAGCACCATTGTCATCATTGTAAGGTCAGGCAAGCGATCATGGGCACTATGGTGTGGAAAGAGAAAAAAAGTCAAGCAAAGGCACCATGAGCACCTTGGTAAAGCTTGGCAATGCACCATGGAAAGTATGGTAAGACAAGGCAAGGAATAGCATGGTATGACATGATGGGAACCATGGTAAGGCCCCAAAAAGTACCATGGGCACCAAGGTAAGGCATGGCAAGGCAAGTCGAGCCAACACATCATGCTTATCATGGTAAGGCAAGGCACATCAAGGCAAGTCAATTCTACAGGGGACCATGGTAAGGCAAGGAAAGGCATGGAGAGGCACCATGGGCAACACGTTAAGGCATGGCAAGGCACCATGGGCAGCATGGTAAGGCAAGGAAAGGGAAGGAAAGGCACCAAGGGCACCATGGTAAGTCAAGGGAGGTAAGACAAGACAAGGCACCATGCGCACCAGGTTAAGGCAAGGCTAGGTAGGGCCAGGCAAGACCCCCATGACATCATAGTAAGGAAACGCAAGACAAGCCACCATGGGCAGCATGGTAAGGCAAGGAAAGGCAAGGCACCATGAGGACCTTCGTAAGACCAGGCAAGACACCATAGGAATCATGGTAAGGCAAGGCAAGGCACAGTGGGCACCTTGGTATAAGAAATCAAGACACCATGGGAACCATGATTAAGGAAGGTGAGGCACCATGGGCACCATGGTAAGGTAAGGCAAGGCACCATAGGCATCACGGTAAGGCAAAGGAAAGCAAGGAAATGCATCAGGGGCACCGTGGTATGGCAAGGCAAGTCACCATGAACAACATGGTATGGAAAAGCAAGGCAAGGCAAGGCACCATGGGCACCATGGTAAGGCAAAGCTAGGAACCATATACATCATGGTTAGGCAAGGCAAGGCAAAGTCACTCAAGACAAGGCACCATGATCACCATGGTAAAGGGAGATATGGCAATAAAAGGCAAGACACCATGGGCAACGTGTAAAGGCAAGGAAGGCATCATGAGCACCATGGTTAGGCAAGGCATGGCAAAGCAATGCAAGTCACTTTGGCCACCATAGTAATTCAAGGCAAGGCATCATGGACAACATGGTAAGGCAAGGCAAAGTAACAAAAGGTACCATGGGCACCATGGTAAGGAAAGGCAAGACAAGACAAGGCAAGGCACCAGGAACAAATGGGAAGGCCAGGCAAGGCACTGGAAGCTATCATTGGCACCAAGGTAAGGCATGGCAAGGCACCATGGGCATCATGCTAAGGCAAGGCAAGGTACAACAAGGCAAGGCTAGAGAAGGCATCATGGACACCATGGCACAGCAAGCCAAATATACACAAAGCACCATGGCCACTTTGGTATGCCAAGGAAGTTAGGCAAGGCAGCAGGGAACAATGGTAAGTCCAGGCAAGGCACTGCAAGTCATCATTGGCACCAAGGTAAGGCATGGCAAGGCACTATGGGCACCATGATAAGGCAAGGCAAGAAAAGGAACTATGGGCACCATAGAAAGGAAGTCAAGGCCAGGGAAGGCACCATGGTCACCATAGCATAGCGAGCCAAGGCAAAAGAAGGCAACATGGGCACCATGGTAGCAAGACAAGCCAAGGCAAGGCATCATCTGCACCAAGGTAGGCCAAGGCAAGGCAAAGCAAGGCAAAGCACAATGGATACCACAGAAAGGCAAGAAAAGGCAAGACAAGGCACCATGAGCACCATAGTAAAGGAAGACAAGGGAAGGAGAGGTACCATGGGCATAATGGGAAGACAATTCAAGGCAAGTCTAGGCACTATGGACTCCATAGTAAGAGAAGCATGGCAATGCAAGGCACCATGGACACCATGGTAAGGCAAGATAAGGCAAGGTACGAAAAGACAACATAGGCAACATGGTTAGGCAAGGCAAGTCAAGGCAAGGAATGACACATTGGAACCATAGTAAGGTTATCAAGGCAAGGCACCATTGGCACCATGGTAAGGCAAGGCAATGTAAAGCAAGCCACCCTTGGCACCATGGTAATGCAAAACAAGGCAAGGCAACATTGACACAATGGTAAGGCAAGGCAAAACAAGGCAAGGCAAAGCACCATGTGCACCATGGCAATGCAAGAATTGGCAAGGTACCATGGGCACCATGGTAGGTCAGGTAAAGCCAAGGAAAGGCAACGCACCATGACACCATGATCATTCAAGGCTATGCACCATGGGCACCATTAAGGCGAGGCATGTCAAGTCGAAGAAAGCAACCAGGGGCACCATGGTAAGCCAAAGCAAGGCAAGGACCGTGAACATTAGGGTAAGGCAAGGCAAGGCAAGGCACCATGAGCACCATGGTAAGGTAAAGCAAATAAAGGCAAGACTAGGCACCATTGGCACCATGGTAAGACAAGGCAAGCCAAGGCAAGGTAGCACAAGCCTATGGCAAGTCTAGGCAAGGCAATGCTAGGCACGATGGGCACCAAGGTAAAACAAGGCAAGGCAAGGCACCATGGGCATCATCATAAGGCAACACAAGGCAAGGTATGCAAGAAAGGCCATCATGGTCACAATGGTAAGGTAGGGCTAGGCAAGGCAAGGCATTGCAAGGCACCATGGGCACCATGGTAAAGCAAGGCAAGGCAAGGAATCATGGGCACCATGCTTAAGCAAGACAAAGCAATGTGCCAAAAGAACCGTGTTAAGGCAAGGCAAGGCCCTATGGGCACCATGGTAAGACAAGGCAAGGCACGATAAGGCAAGGCATTGCTAAAAAAGGCAAGGTATAATGGGCCCCAAGGCAAGGCAAGGCAAGACAAGGTAAGGAACTTTGGGCACCACGATAAGGAAAGGAAAGGAAAGGAAAGGTGGACACGGCACATCAAGGCAAGACAAAGCATCATGGGCACCATGATAAGGCAAGGCAAAGCAAGGCATCATGGAAACCATGGCAAGGCAAGGAAAGGAAAGGCAAGACATCATGTGCACCATGGTTAGGCTAGGCAAGGCAGGAAAAGGCACCATGGGCACTGTGGTATGGCATGACAAAGCAATGTAATGCACCATGGGCACCATGGTAAAACAAGGCAATGCAAGGCAAGGCACCATGTGGATCATGGTTATGGAGGGCAAGACTTAGCACCAAGGGCATCATGGTAAGGCAAGGCAAGGCAAGGCAAGGCAACATGGGAACCATGGCAAGGCAAGCCAAGGGAAGGCCACACTACATGGGCAACCTGTTGAGGCCAGGCAAGGCAAAACAAGGCAAGGCAATGCAACTTGGGCACCCAGGTAAGGCCAGGCAAGGCAAGACAAGGCACTTTAGACACCATTGTAAGGAAAGGAAAGGCAAAACCAGTCATCGTGCATACAATGGTAATGCAAGGCAAGGTAAAGCAAGGCAGGCACCATGGCCACAATGGTAAGACAATGCAAAGAACCACGAGCACCATGGCAAATCAAGGCAAGGCAAGGCAAGTCATCATGGACACCATGGTAAGGCATGGTAAGGCATTGTGCTCATGGTGACTTGCCTTGCCTTACCATTGTACCAATGGTTACTTGCCATACCTTGCCTTGCATTGTTTCCAATGATCCTGATGGTGCCTTCCCTTGTCTTGATTTGCCTTTCCATGGTGCCCATGGAGTCTTACCTTGTCTTGCCTTCTCATGGTGCCCATGGTGCCTTTCATTGCCTTGCCTTACCATTACGCTCATGGTGCCTTGAGTTGCCTTCCCTTACCATGATGCCCATTGTCTCTTACATTGTTTTACCTTTGCCTTACCTTGTTTCCCATTGTACCTTCCTTTGTCATGCCTAGATTTGCCTCACCATGATACTTTCTGGTGCCTTACCTCGCCTTGCCTTGCTTTGCCTTGGCTAAACTTGCCTTGCCTTACTATCCTGTCCATGGTGACTGCTTTGCCTTGCCTTACCAGAGTTCCATTGTTGCCTTGCCATGCGTTACCATGGTGCCCATGTTGCCTTACCATGAATTACATTGCCATGGCTACAATGGTGCACATGGTTCCTTGCTCATGGTGCTTTTCCTTGCCTTGCTTACAATGGTTCCCATACTGTCTTGCCTTGCCTTACATTACCATGTTGCCCTGGGTCCATTGCCCTTCCGTGCCCTGCCTTATGATAATGCCCATTGTGCCTTGCCTTGTCTTGCCTTACCTTGGTCCCCTTGGTGCCTTGCCTTATCTTGCCTTACCTTGGTGCCCGTGGTGTCAATTTTTTGCCCTGCCTTCCCTTGCATTACGATAGTGCCCATTGTGCTGGCCTTGTCTTGCCTTCTCTTGCCTTGCCTTGTCTAACTATTGTATCCATGGTTCCTTGCCTTGTCTTGCCTTGTCTTACCTTGCTTTTCCTTACCACGGTGAATATAGTGTCTTGCCTATTCATGCCTTACCATGGTGCCCTTGGTGGCTTGCCTTGCCTTACCTTGATGCCCATGGTGCCTTGAGTTGTTTTGCTTTGCCTCTCCATTTTGCCCATCGGACCTTCACTTTCCTTCCCTATCCTTGCCTCACCATCATACTTATTGTGCTTTGCCTTGCCTTGCCTTGACTTAACTTGCCTTGCCTTACCATTGTATCCATGGTGCCTTGATTTGCCTTACCTTGGTGCCCATTGTGCCTTTCCATTTTTTTTGCCATGCCATACCATGGTGCCTTGCCTTGCTTTGCCTTACCTTACCATGGTGCCAATGTGTCATTCCTTGCCTTGCCTTGTCTTATCATTGTGCCTATGGTGCCTTGGTTTGCCTTGCCTTGCCTTACTATGGTGCCCATGGTGCTTTGCATTGCCTTGCCTTGTGTTGCCTTGCCTTAACATTGTGCCCATAGAAAGCTGTCTTGCCTTGTCTTAACTTGCCTTCTACTTCCATGTTGCCCATGGTGTATGCCTGCCTTGCCTTGCCTTACCTGGGTGCCCATGGTGCCTTTCCTTTCCTTTCCTTACCAGGGTTACATGGAGTCTTTCTGTGGCTTACCTTGCCCTATCATGGTGCCCATGGCTTCTTGCCTTGCATTGCCTTAGCTAGTCTTGCTTTACCAATGTGTCCATTTTTCCTAGCTATGCCTTGCCCTGCCTTATTATTTTGCCCATGGTGCCTTGCCCGGCCTTGAATGGCCTTGCCTTAACATGGTGTCCATTGTGCCTTGCCTTGCTTTACCATGCTTCCCATGGTGACTTTTCTTGCCTTGCCTTGCCTTGCCTTGCCTTGCCTTGTCTTGCCTTGCCATGGTGTCCAGGGTACATTCATATGCCTTGCTTTGCCTTTCCAGGTTGCCAATTATGCCTTGACTTGCCTTGCTCTGCCTTAACATGATCCCCATGGGCTTTTGTATTCCCTTGCGTTACCATGGTGCCCATGGTGCTTTGCCTTGCCTTACCTTACCTGACCTTACCTTACCTTACCATGTTGACCACAATGCCTTCCCTTGCTTTGGCTTACCATGTTGGCCATGGTGCCTTGCCTTGCCTAGTCTTGACTTACCAGAGTGCACATGGTGCTTTGACATGTCTTGCCTTGCCTTACCATGGGGACTTTGTTGCCTTGCCTTTACTTGCTTTGCCTTGTCTTCCTTTGCATGGTGCCCCAAATTACTTTTCCTGACTTTCCTTGAATTACCATGGTGTCCGTTGTGCCTTGCCTTGCTTTACCTTACCAAGGTGCCCATGGTGCATTGCCTTACCTTACTTTAGTGCCCATTGTAACTTTTCTTTCTTTGCCATGCCCTACCATGGTGTCCATAGTGTCATGCCTTGCCTTGCCTTACCTTACCATGTTACGAATATGTCATTACTTGCCTTGCCTTGCCTTATCATGGTGCATATGGTGCACTGCATTGTCTTCCTTGCCTTGCTGTGTAACCCCTTGTGCCTTGCCTTGCCTTACCTTAAAATGGTGCCCATAGTGCCTTGCCTTGCCTTGCTTTGCCTTGCCTTGCTTTCCCTTGTCTTACCATGGTGGGGTTTTGCCTTGCCTTACATTGCTTTAACATGGTGCCCAAGGGGTTTTGACTTGCCTTACCTTGCTTTACCATTGTGCCCATGGTGCCTCGACTTGCCTTACCTTACCAGAGTTCTCTTGTTGCCTTGATGTGACTTACCATGGTGCTGAAGGTGCCTTGCCTTGAATTACATTGCCATGCCTACAATGGTGCACATGGTGCCTTGCCTTTTCTTACAGTGGTTCAAATCATGCTTTTCCTTGCCTTGCTTACAGTGCTTCCCATAGTGTCTTGCCTTGCCTTACATTACCATGTTGCCCTGGGTCTGTTGCCTTTCCTTGCCTTGCCTTGCCTTACCATAATGCCCATTGTGCCTTGCCTTGCCTTACCTTGGTGCCCTTGGTGCCTTGCCTTACCATGGTGCTCATGGTGCCTTTTTTGCCTTGCCTCCCTTGCCTTACCATGGTGCTCATCATGCTTTGTCTTCCTTTCCTTTCCATGGTGCCCATGGTGCCATGACTTGCCTTGACTTGCCTTTCTGTGCCTTCTCTTACCATTATGTCCACGTTGTTTTGCCTTCCCTTCCCTGCCTTGCCTTATCATGTTGCTTTCGGTGGCTTGCCTTGCCTTGTATTCTCATGGTGCCTATAGTGCCTTATCTTACATTGCCTTGCTTGCATTTCAATGGTGCCCATTGTGATATGCCTTGCCTTGCCTTATCATGGTGCCCATGGTGCCTTGCATTTCCTTGCTTTGCCATGTTTTCCCCGTCTTCCCATGGACCCATGGAACCTGTCTCTCCATGCATTAGCATGGTGCCAATGATGCATTGCCTTGACTTGCCTTGTTTTACCATGAGGCCCATGGTGCCTTTCCTTCCCTTGCCTTACCAAGGTGCCATGCAATAGATGGCTTTGCCTTGCTTTACCATGGTGCCCATGGTACCTTGCTTCCTTGCCATGCCTTAGTAGGGTACCCAAGTTGCCTTGCCTTGCATTGCCTTCCCTTAACATGGTGCCCATTGGTACCCAAAGTGCGTTGCTTTCCCTTGCCTTGGACTACAATGGTGCCCATGGTGCCTTGCCTTTTCCTGTCTTACCATGATGCCTATGGCTCATTGCCTTTCCTTGCCTTACATTGGTGACCATTGTACCATGCCTTGTCTTGCTTTGCCTTGCCATACCATGGTGCCCATGGTGCCTTGCTTTGCCTTGCCTTACATTTTCCACATGGTGTCTTGCCTTGCCATAACATGGTGGCCAGAGTGCATTGCCTTGCCTTGCTGTTCCCTACCATGGTTCCCATGCTGCCTTGCCTTCCCTTGCCTTACCATGGTGCCCATGATGCCTTTCCTTGACTTATAATTTAGCCCATGGTAACTTGCCTTGGACTACTATGGTGCTGATGGTTTTTGCCTTGCCTTTCCTTGACTTTCTGTACCTTACCTTGCGTTACCATATTGCCCTTGGTGCTTTTCACTGCCTTGCCTTGCTTATCATGCTACCCATGGTGACTTGTTTTGCCTTGACATGCCTTACCATGGTTTTCATGGTGCCTTGCTTTGCCTTACCATGGTGCCCAGTGTGCCTTGCATTGCCTTGCCTTGTCTTGCCTTATCATAGTGCCCATGGTTTGTTGACTTTCATTGCCATTCCTTGACATTGTGCCCATGTGGCCTTGCTTGCCTTGCTTTGCCTTACCATGGTTCCTACAGTGCCTTGCCTTGTCTTGTCTTACCATGGTGCCCATGGTGTCTTGCCTTGCTTTCCCTTGCTTTGCCTTGCCTTACCATGGTGCCCATGCTGCCCATAATGCTTTGCCTTGACTTTCCTTTTATTTCTTTGCATTACCATAGTGCCCATGGTGCCATGCCTTGACTTGCCTTGTTTTACCATGATGCCTATGGTGAGTTGCGCTGCCTTGCCTTGCCTTACCATTGTTCACATGGTGCCCAGAGTGCCTTGCTGTGCCTTCCCTTTCTTTCCCTTGCCATGTTGCCCGTTGTACCATGTCTTCTGTTGACTTGTCTTGCCTGGCCTTATAATGGTGACCATGGTGTCTTGCCTTACCTTCTCTTTCCTTGCCTTGCCTTACCCTTGTGCCCATGGTGCCTAGACTTGCGTTGCCTTACTTGCCCTTCTGTGATGCCCATATTATCTTGCCTTGAGTTTATGTATCTTGCTTTTCCTTACCATGGTGCACACAGTGCCTTGCCTTGTCTTTCCTTGCCTTGCCTTACCACTGTGCCCATGGTGCCTTGCATTGCCTTTTCTTATTCATTATGGTTACCATATTGCCCTGCCTTGCCTTGCTTTGCCTTACCATGGTTCCCATGGTGCCTTGTATTGCCTTGCATTACGTTTTCTTACCAGGGTTCCCATGGTGGCTTGCCATGCCTTACCATGGTGTCCATGGTTCTTTGCCATGCCTTACTTTTCTATGCCTAACAATGTTGCCCATGGAGCCTTGCCTTGCCTTAAAATGGTGCCCATTGTGCTATTCCTTGCCTTGCCTTACCATGGTTCCCACAGTGCCTTGCCTTGTCTTGCCTTGCATTGCCTTCTTGCCCTTGGTGCATTGTCTTGCCTTGCCCTACCATGCTGTCCATGGTGCCTTGCCTTGTCTTGCCTTGCCATGCCTTGGTGCCTTGTCTTATATTGCCTTACCATGGTTCCCATGGTGTCTTTTTTGCCTTGCCTTCCCTTATCATACCATGGTGCCCATCATGCTTTGTCTTGCCCTGCCATGGTGCTCATGGTGATGGTGATGTGACTTGCCTTGCCCTGCCTTTCTGTGCCTTCCCTTAACATGGTTCCCTTGGTTCCATGCTTTGACTTACCTTGCCTTGCCTTACCTTGCCTTTTGGTGCCTTGCCTTGCCATCCATGCCTTGCCTTACCATGGTGCTCATGGTGACTTGCCTTACATTGCATTGCCATGTTGCCCATGGTGCCTTCTCTTACCTTGTATTACCAAGGTGCCCATGGTGCTATGTCTTGCATTTCCTTATCTTGTCTTGCCTTATCATAGTGCCCATGGTGCCTTGCCTTTTTTTGCTTTCTCATGTTTTATCCTGCCTTACGATGTTACCCATTGTGCCTTGCATTGCCTTGTATTGCCTTGCCTTACCATGGTGCCCATGGTGCCGTCCTTGCCTTTCCATGCCATGCTTTATTATAGTGCCCATGGTGCCTTGCCTTGCCTTTGTTTACCCTGTGTTACCATGGTGCCCATTGTGCTTTGCCTTGCCTTGAGTTGCCTTATAATGGTGCCCATGGTGCCTTGCCTTTTCTTGCTTTACCATGGTGCCTTGCCTTCCCATGTTTTACCATGTTTACCATGATGCCTTGACTTGTTTTGCCTTGCCTTAATTTTGTGCCCATGATGCCTCGTTTTCCCTTGTCTTATGGTGCCAATGGTGCCTTGCCTTACCTTGCCTTGGCATTCCTTGGTGCCCATGGTACCTTGCCTTGCCTTGCCTAACCATGGTGTTTATGGTGTCATCCCATGCCTTGCCTGGCCTTGCATTACCATGGTGCCCATGCAACTTGCCTTGCATTGCCTTACCATTGTTTCCATAGTGCCTAGGCTTGCCTTACCTTGTTTTTCCATGGTGTTTATGGTGCTACGCCCTGTCATGCCTTCTGTTGCTATGGTGCACGAGGTGTCTTGCCATATCTTGCCTTGCCTTACCATGGTGACCATGGTGCCTTATCTTGCATTGCCTTGGCTTCCCCATGGTGCTTGCTCTGCCTTGCTTTATCATGGCATCTATGGTGCTGTGCCTTGCCATGCCTTACCTTGCCATTCCATAGTGCCCATGGTGCCTTACATTGCCTTGCCTACCATGTTGCCCATGGTGCCTTGCCTTGCTTTGCTTTCCATTGCCAGGCCTTACCATGGTGTCCATGCTGCCTATGGTGTTTTGCATTTTCTTGCTTGCCTTGCCTACCATACTGCTCATGGTGACTTGCCTTGACTTGCTTTGAATTACTATGGCACCCATGGTGCCAAAGGTGCATTGCCTAGTCTTGCCTTGAATTATTATATTACCCATGGTGTCTTGCCTTGCCTTGTCTTGTCTTAACAGTGTGCCTATGGTGCCTTGCCTTGCTTTGCCTTTTCTTACCATTGTGCCCATGGTGCCTGGCATTGCCTTTCCTTTTTTTACCATGGTGCTTTGCCTTGCCTTACCATGTTTTCCATAGTGCCTTACCTTGCCTTGCCTCACCATGGAGCACAAAGTGACTTGCCTTTACTTTCCTTGCCTTATCATGATGCCTATGATGGCATGTCTTACCTTTTCTTTTCTTGGCTTGTTGCACGTTACCATTGTGCCAACAGTGCATAGTCTTGCCTTGCCTTGCCATTGTGCCCATGCTTCCTTAGCTTGTCTTCTTTTGCCTTACCATGGTGCCCATTATACCTTCCCTGGCCTTATCTTTTCTAAACATGGTTCCATGGTGCCTTTCTTTGCCTTGCCTTGCCTTACATGCTGCCCATGGTGCCTTGCCTTGCCTTGTCTTACCATGGTGCTCACAGCACCTTGCCTTGTCTTACCATGGTGCACAAGTTGCCTTGCCTTACTTTACCATGGTGCCAATGATGGCTTCTGTGTCTTGTTTTGCCTCACCTTGGTGCCCTTTGTGCCTTGCATTGCCTTCCCTTGCATTGCCTTGCTTTATCATTTGGCCTATGCTGCCCATGCTGCCTTGCCTTTCCTTGCCTTGCCTTACCATTGTTCCAATGGTGCCTTGCCTTGCCTTGACTTGCATTACCATGGGGCCCATGGTGCCTTTCCTTGCCTTACCTTGCCGTGCCTTGTTTTACCATGGGGCCCATGGCGCCTTGCCTTGCCTTGTGTTACCATGGTTTCCATGGTGCCTTGCATTGCCCTGCCTTGCCTTATTATGTTTCCCATTGTGTCTTGTCTTGCCTTGCTATGCCTAACTACAGTCCCCTCATGCTATGCCTTGTCATACCATACCATGGTACCCTTGGTGCCTTGCCATGCCTTGCCTTACCATGTTGCCCATGTTGCCTTGCATAGCTTTGCCATGACTTACCATGTTGACCATGCCACCTTTCCTTGCCTTGCCTTACCATGATGCCATGGTGCCTTGTCTTACCTTGCTTTGCCTAACCATGTTCCCCTGGTGCCTATCCTTGCCTACTCTTTTCTTGCTTGCCTTTCCATGTGGCCCAAGAGGACTTGCCTTGCCTATCATTGCATTGACAGCATGTCATAGTGTCTAAGGGTCCCTTGCCTCGCCTTACCATGTTGCCCACTGTGCCGTACATTGCCTTGACTTTTCTTGCCTTACCATAATGCCCTTGGTACCTTGCCTTGCCTTTACATGCCTTGCCTTATCATAGTGCTCATGGTGCCTTTCCTTACCTTGCTTAGCCTTGTGTTACCACAGTGCCCATGGTGCCTTGCCTTGCCTTTCTTTTCCATGGTGCCCATGGTGCCTTTTCTTGCCTTGTTTTGTTTTGCTATATACCATGATACCCATAGTTCCTTTCCTTGCCTTGCTTTGCCCTACCGTTGTTGCCATGGTGACTTGCTCTGGCTTCCCATGGTGCCTTGCTTTCCCATGCCTTACCATGGTGCCCATGGTGCTTTGTCTTTCTTTGCCTTACTATTGTCCCCATTATTCCTTGCCTTCCCTTTCCTTACTATGGTGTCAGGGGTGCCTTGCTGTGCCTTGCCCTGCCTTTCCATTCTGCCCATGGTGCCTTGCCTAGCCATGGTGCCTATAATGTCTTGCTGTGTCTTGCCTGGCCTTGCCTTAAAATGGTGCCCTTGGTGTCTTTCCTTGCCTTGCCTTACCATGGTGCCCATAGTGCCTAGGCTTGCCTTGCCTTGCCTTCCCTTGGTGTCCATGGTGCCTCACCTTACCATGCCTTCCATTACTCTGGCACTCATGGTGCCTTACCTTACCTTGCCTTGCATTGCCTTGTATTGCCTTGTATTACCATAATGCCCATGGTCCTTTCCCTGCCTTGCCTTTCCTTAACATGGTGTCCATGTTGCCATGTCTTGCCATAACTTGTCATGGCTTTCCATAGTGCACATGATGCCTTGCCTTGCCTTAACATGGTGCCCATGGTACCTTGCCTTGCATTGCATTTGCTGTAATATGGTGCCCATGCTACCCATGGTGCTTAGCCTTAGCTTGCCTTGCCTTGCCTTACCATGCTGCCCAAGGTGACTTGCCTTGTCTTACCTTGCCTTACCATGTTGCCAATGGTGCATTGCATTGCCTTGCCTTGAATTCCTATGGTGTCCAAGGTTCCTTTCCTTACTTTCTCTTGCCTTACCATTGTGTTCATAGTGCCTTTCCTTGCTTTGCCTTTCGTAACCATTATACCCATGGTGCCTTGTGTTACTTTGCATTTCTTACCATTACCATCTTGTCCATGGTGATTTGCCTTGCCTTATCCTGGTTCCCATAGTGTTTGCCTTGACTTGTATTGTCTTACCATGGTGCCCATAGTGACTTTCCTTGCCTTGCCTTGCCTTACCATGGTGCCCAGAGTGCCTTGTCTTTTATTGCCTTGCCATGCCTTACCATTGTGCCCATGGTGCCTAGTCTTGTCTCGCATTACCTTTCCTTATGCAATTGTGTCCATGGTTCTATAGCTTGTCTTCCCTTGCATTATCATGGTGTCCATGTTGACTTACCTTGCTTTCCCTGCCTTAATGTGGTGTACTTGGTGCTGTTCTTTGTCTTCCCTTGCCTTACAATGCTGTTCATGATGCCTTGCATTGCCTTGCATTGCCATGTTGCCCATGATGCCTTTACTTTCCTTTTCTTACCAGTGTGCCCATGGTGCTGTCACATGCCTCGGCTTGCCATTTGTTACCTTGGTGTCCGTGATGACTTGCTTTGTACTTCCATGGTGACCTTGGTGCCTTGCCTTGCCTTGCTTTGCTTTATGATGGTACCCACAGTGCCTTTCCTTTCCTTGCCCTGCCTTACCATGATGACCATTGTGCCTTGCTTACATTCCCTTGCTTTGTCTTGCATTATCATGGTACTGTAGCTACCCACAGTGCCTTGCCTTGCCTTTCCGTGGTGCCCATGGTGCCTTTCCTTGCCTTCCCTTAAGCTAGCATGCTGCCCATGGTGTCTTGCCTTGCCTTGCCTTACCATGGTGCCCATGGTGCAAAAGCATGTCTTGTTTAACCATGGTGCTCATGGTACTTTGCCTTGCATTGCCTTGCCATTGTACCCTTGGTGCCTTGCCTTGCCTTACCATGGTGCCCATGGTGCCTTGCCTGGCCTTATCATGCTGCCCCTGGTGGATTGGGTTGCCTTGCATGACCATGGGTCCTATGGTGCCTTTCCTTCCCTTACCTGGCCCTGCCTTGTTTTACAATGGTTTCCATTGTGTCTTGCCTTTTCTTGGCTTGTCCTGTATTGATATGGTGCCCATGGTGCTTTGCATTGCCTTGCCTTATCATGTTGCCCATGGTGCCTTACCTTGCCTAACCTTATCTTACCATGGTACACATGGTGCCTTGCCTTGCTGTCCCATGCCCTGCTTTACCATGGTTTTCATTTTCCTTGCCTTGCATTTTATTTCCTTGCCATGGTGCCCATGATGCCTTACCTTGCATTACCTTGCCTAACCATGGTCCCATGGCTCCTTGTTTGCATTGCTATTCCCTGCCTTGCCTTACCAACGTGCCCATGATACCTTGCCTCCCTTGGCCTAACCATGATGCTGATGTTGCCTTTCTGTACCTTGTCTTATCTTGGTGCCCATGTTGCCTTGCCTTGCATTACCACGGTGTCTATAGTGCCTAGACTTGCATTATCTTGCTTTCCCAGGGTGCCCCTGTCTTTTTTTACATTCCCTCCATTGCCTTACCATGGTGCTCATGCTTTGCCATGGTGCCCATGGTGTCATACCTTGCCTTGCTTCTCCTTGTTGTGCCTTGCCTTACCATGGCAGCCATGGTGCCTTTTCTTTTCTTACCTTGCCTTTCCTTACCATGTTTTTATGGTGTCTTGCCTTGACTTGCCTTCCCTTACCAAGGTGCCCATGATTCCTTGACTTGCCTTCCCTTACCAAGGTGCCCATGATTCCTTGACTTGCCTTGACCTGCCTTGGCTTGCCTTGGCTTACAATTGTTCCCAATTTTGCCAATAGTGCCTTGCCTTGACTTGCTATACCATTTTGTCTTACATTGCCCTACCTTGCCTTGCCCTGTTGCCTATGGTACCTTTCCTTGCCTTACCATGGTGCCTTGCCTTGCCTTTGCTTTCTAGCCTTACCATGGTGCCCATAATGTCTTTCCTTGCCTATCGTTGCAATAACAGGGTGCCCATAATGCCTATGCTTCTCTTGCCTTGCTTTACCATGCTGTCCATTGTGCCTTGGCTTACCATGTTGCCCATGGTCCTTTCTATGCCTTGCCTTATCATAGTGCCCATGGTGAATTGCCTTGCCTTGATAAGCCTTGTGTTACCATGATGCCCATGGTGCCTTGTGTTGCCTTCCCTTGTCTTGCTGTACCATGGTTCCCATGGTGCCTTGCCTTGCCTTACCATGGTGCCCATGGTGCCTTGTCTTGCCTATCCATTGTCCCCTAGTGCCTTGCCTTTCATTTCTTGCCTTACCATGCCTATCATTGCATTAACAGGCTGCCCATGGCACCTTGCTTTGACTTGATTACCTTGTGTTACCATGGTGCCCATGGTTCCTTTCCTTGCCTTGCCTTACCATGGTTCCCATGCCACCCTAAATTGCCTTGACCTACCATAGTGCTTATGGTGCCTTGCCTTGCATTGACTTGCCTTCCATGGTGCTCATAGTATCTTGCCTTGCCTTACATGGTGCCCATGGTTTCTTGCCTTGCCTTATGTTATCATGATGCCCATGGTTCCTTCCCTTGCCTTGCTTTACAGTGGAACCCATGGTGTCTTGCCCTGCATTACTGTGCCTAAAAATGGTGCTTGTGGTGCCTTGCATCGCCTTGCCTAGCCATCCCATGTTGACCATTGAGCCTTGTCATGCTTTGACTTACCATAGTGCCCATGGTTCCTTGCCTTTCCCTGACTTACCATGGTGCCCATGGTGCCTTTCTTTACCTTGCTTTTCCTTGCATTGATTTATCATGGTGCCCATGGTGCCATGCCTTGCCAGGTCTTGTGTTACCATGGTGCCCATGGTGCATGACCTTGCCTTGCCTTGCTTTACTATGGTGCCCATGGTGCTTTGCCTTGCCTTGCAGTGCTTTGTCATACCATGGTACCCAGGGTCCCTGTTTTGCCTTGCCTTGCCTTAACATGTTGCCTATAGTGCCTTGCCTTGTTTTGTCTTGCATTGCTAGTGCCCATGGATCCTTGCCCTAACTTGCCATTGCTATACCTTGGTGCCCAAGATGCCATGGCTTGCTTGCCTTGCATTACCATGCTGCTTACGTTGCCTTACATTACCATTCCTTCCCTTACCATGGTGACCATGCTGCCTTGCCTTCCCTTCTCGACTAACCATGGTGCACATAGTGCACAAGGCACAAGTTGCCTTTCCTTTCCTACCCTTGCCTTACCATGGTGCCTATGGCACACTGAATTGCCTTGCTTTGCCTTGCCTTACCATGGTGTCCATTGTGCCTTGCCTTACTATGTCTTTCCTTACCATGGTGCCCTGGGTGTCTTTCCTTACATTGTCTTGCCTTGCTTTGCCATGGTGTCCACAGTGGCTAAACTTTACATTATCATGATGCCCATGGTGCCTTTCTGTGCCTTACACTGTTTTCCACAGTGCTTGCTTTGCCTTGCATTGCCTTACTATTGTGCCTATGTTGACTTATCTTGCCTTAACGTGGTGCCATGGTGATTTCCTTGCCTTTTCATGGTGCCCATGTTGTCTTGCCTTGCCTTTTAATGGTGCCTATGATGTCTTGCCTTCCCTTGCCTTACATTGTTGCCCATGGTGCCTTGCTTTACTATGATGTCAATGGTGACTTGCCTTGACTTACCATGTTGTCCATGGTGCAATACCTTGCCCTCCCTTGCCGACCATGTTGCCCATGTGACCTTGTCTTGACTTTCCATACCATAGTGCCCATGGTGCCTTTCATTTTCTTGATCCCTTGCCATAACATGATACTAACTGTGGCTACCTTGCCCTGATTTAATATGGTGCTGATAATGACTTTCCTTGCTTTGTGATTCTTTATCATGGTGCCCATGTTGCCTTTCCTTGCCTTGCCATGTCATGGTTCCCATGCCACCTTACCTTGCCTTGACCCAACATAGTGCCAATGGTGCATTTCCTTTCCTTTAACTGCCTTCCATGGTGCTTATGATGTCTTGCCTTGCTTTGCCTTGCCTTAAAGTGTTTCCCATGGTGCCTTCCCTTGACTTGCCTTGTCTTCCCATGATGCCCATGTTGCCTAGAAATCTCTTGCCTTGCCTATCTATGAGGCCTGTGGTGCCTTCCCTTGCCTTGCCTTCCCATGCTGCCCATGGTGCCTTGCCTCTCTTTGCCTTCCCATGATGCCCATAGTGCCTTGCCTTGCCTCATTATTGTGCCCATGGTGTCTTGCCTTGTCTTGTATGCCCATGTGTCTCATGGTGCCTTGACTTGCCTTGCCTTGCCTTATCATAGTGCCCATGGTTCCTTGCCTTTCAATAGTTCTTGCCTTACAAAAGTACTTGCCTTGCCTTACAATAGCTCACATGGTTTCTTGCATTGCCTTGCCTTGCTTTGCCTTAACAGGCTACCCAGGGTACCTTGTTTTGCCTTGCATTGCCTTGCATTAACATGGTGCACATAGCACCTTCCCTTTACTTGCCTTACCTTGGTGCCCACTCTGTCTTGCCTTGCCTGCCTTACCTTACCTTATTATGGTGCCTTGCTTTGCCTAGTTTTGCCTTGCTCTACTATGGTACCAATGGTTCCTTTCCTTATTACTGTGCCCATGGTGCCTAGCCTTGCCTTGCCATCCATTACTATATTTTTTTCATTTCCTTGCCTTGTCTTACCACAGTGATCATGGTGCATTGCCTTGCCTTGCCTTACCTAACCATGATGCTCATAGTGCCTTGCCTTGCCTTGCCTGAGCATGGTGCCCATGGTGCCTTGTATTTCTTCACCTTGTGTTACCATTGTGCCCATGGTGTCTTGCCTTGCCTTGTTTTGCCTTGTCTTGCATTACCATGGCACTCATAGTGCCTTTCCTTGCCTTACCATGGTTCCCATTGTGCCTTGCCTTGCCTTAACACGGTCACCAAAGTGCCTTGTCTTGCCTTGCCTTCCACTGGTGCCTCTGGTGACTTACCTTGCCTTGCCTTGCCGTACTATGGTGTGTGTGGTGCCGTCCCTTCCCTTACCTTACCATGGTGCTCATAGTGCCTTTCCTTTCTTTTCTTTGCCTTGTCTAGCCATAACACAGTGCCCATGTTGCCTCAAATTGCCTTACCATAGTGGCCAAAGTGTGTGGCCTATTTTTTCCTTCACCAACCATGATGCCCATTGTGCCTTGCCTTGCATTGCATTGAACTACCATGATGCACATGGTGTCTTGCCTTGCCTTGCCTTGTTTAACCTTACAGTGGTGCACATGGTGCCTTGCTTTCTTTCCTTGCCTTGGCATCATGCCCATGGTGCGTTGCTTTTTCTTACCTTGCCTTGCCTTCTCATGGTGCCCATAGTGTGTAGCCTTGACTTGCTTTGCTTTACCTTGGTGCCCATAGTGCCTAGGCTTACCTTGCCTTACTGAACCATCGTAACAATGGTGCCTAGCTTTACATTTAGTTGACTTGCATTGCATTACCATGGTGCACCTGGTGTCTTGCCTTGCTCCTCCATGCCTTACCATGTTTCCAAAGCTGTTCATGGTGCTTGACGCCTTTCTTTGCTTGTATTATTCGGGTGTCTATGGTGCCTTGCCTTGCCTCGCATTACCATTGTGCCCATTGTGTATTTCCTTGCCTTGTCTTGCCTTACAATTGTTCCCATGGTGCCTGACATTGTCTTACCTTAACAAGATGCACATGGTTCCTTGCCTTGGTTTGCCTTGCCTTACCATTGTGCCCATGTTGCCTTGCCTTGCCTTGATATGTCTCATCATGGTGTCCATGGTGCCTTGCATTCCCTTGTCTTGCCTTGCTTTGCCTTACCTAGGTGCCCATGGTGTCTTACCTTGCCTTGGCTTACCTTGGTGTCCATGGTGACTTGCCTTGCCTTTCCTTTTCTTGCATTGTTTTACCATGGTGCCCACGATGCGCTGACTTGCCTTGCCTTTTCATTTCATGTTGCCATGGTGCCTTGCATTGCCTTCCCTTGCCTTACTATGTTTCTCATGTTGCCTTATCTTGCCATGCCTTGCATTACCATGGAGCCCATTGTGCTTTACCTTAGCTTACCATGGTGCCCATTGTGCTTAGCCTTGCCTAGCTTTATTATGATTCCCATTGTGCTTTACTATTTTTTACCCAGCCTTACCTTGGCATCCATGGTACCTTGCCTTGTCTTGCATTTCCTTGCCTTACCATGGCGCCCATGGTGGCTTGTCTTGCCATGCCTTGACTTACCATGGTTCACAGGGTGCCTTACCTTTCCTTGCCTTGCCTTACCTTGGTGTTCGTGGTGCCTTGCCTTGTATTGCCTTGCCATGCTTCCCATGGTGCCTTGCATTGCCTTGCCTTCCTTGCCTTTCCATGGTTTTCATAGTAACATGACTTTGGTTTTCCAAGGTGCCCATGGTGCCTTGCCTTATCTTGCCTTGCCTAACCATGGTGCCTATGGTGTGTTGCCTACTCTTGCCTTGCCTTGCCTTATCATGTTGCCCATGGTGCGTTTTCATTCATTCCCTTATCATGGTGCCCACAGTGCCTTGCATTACCTTACCTTTCATTGCCATGATGACCCTGGTGTCTTTAGTTGCCTGACCTTGCCTTATCATATGGTCCATTGCACCTTTCCTTGTCTTACCATATTATATGGCCCATGGTGCTGTATCTTGCCTTTCCTTCCCATGCCTTACAATGATGCCCATAGTGCCATGCCTTGCCTACCCTTACCATGGTGCCCATTGTGCTGTGCCTTCCCTTGCCTTCCTGTGCATTGCCTTACCACAGTGCCCATGGTGAATTGCCTTGACTTACTTTACGTTTTCTTACCATGAGGCTTATGGTGTCTTGTCTTGCCTTGCCTTCCTATACAATGGTGCCCATGGTGTATTGCCCTGCTTTTTCTTGCCTTGCCTTGCTTTGCCTTACCATGGTGCCCATGGTGGCCTGCCTTGCCTTGTCTTTACTTGCCTTCCCTTGCCTTACTATGGTGACCAGGGTGACTTGAGTTACTATGTCTTTGTTGTATTGCCTTTCTATCCCTTGTCTTGCCTTTCCACGCCATACAAATGTGCCCTGGGTTCCTTGCCTGGCCTTGCTTTGCTTTAACATGGGGCCCATGGAGTCTTGCCTTGCCTTGCCTTGCCTTACCATGGTGTCCATGTTTCTTTGCCTTTCCTTGTCTTAAAATGGTGCCCATCGTGCCTTGAGTGGCCTAATTTTAACTTGCCAAACCATGGTGCCCATGGTTCCTTGCCTTGCCTTGCCTTACCATTCTGCCCATGGTGCCATATCTAGCCTTGCCATGCCTTGCTGTACCATATTGCCCATGGTGCCTTGCCTTGTCTTGGCTTACCATTGTGTCAATTGTGCCTTGCCTTTCTTTGCTTTGCCTTACCTTACCACGGTGACCATGCTGCCCATGGTGCTTTGACTTTACTTGCCATGCCTTGCTTTACCATGCTGCCCATGGTGCCTTGCCTTGCATTGCTTTGCCTTTCCATGGTGTCTATGGAGACTTGCCTTGCCTTACCATGGTGCCCAAGGTGCCTTACCTTGGTTGCCTTGCTTTGCCATCCCTTACCATGGTGCCCATGTTGCACATGGTGCTTTGCCTTGCCATGCCTTGCCTTAACATGGTGCCCATGGTGCCTTGCCTTGCCTTACCATAATTCTGATGGTGTCTTGCCTTGGCTTCCCTTGGCTTGCTTTATCTTGCATAACCATGGTGCCAATAGTGACTTGCCTTGCTTTGCCTTGTCTTACCATAGCCCCCATGATGCATTGCCTTGCCTTCCCTTGATTTGCCTTGCCATACAATGGTTCCCATGCTGCCCAGGGTGCCTTGTCTTGCCTTGACATGTCTTACTAAGGCCCATAGTTCACTGCCTTACCTTGCCTTATGATGGTCGACATGAGGTCTTGTCTTGCCTTGCCTTACCATAATGCCCATCATCCTTTCTTTGCCTTGCATTGCCTTGCCATGGTACCCAAGGTACCTTGCCTTGCCTTTTTTGCCTTACCATATTGCCCTTGACACCTTGCCTTGCCTTGTATTATCATGGTGTCCATGGTGTCCTGCCTTGATTTGCTTTGCCTGATCTTGGGCCCATCATGCCTTGCCTTACATTTTCATGCATTAACGTTTGGCCCATTGTGCCTTTACTTGCCTTACCATGCCTTGCCTTGCATTTCCATGCTGCAGGCGGTTCTTCTCCTTGCTGTTCCTTGACTTTCCTTGCCTTGCCTTGCTTTACCAAGATGTCCATTATTTCTTGCATTGTCCTCCCTTGTTTACCATGTTGCTTGCCTTAGGATGGTGCCCATTGTGCATTGCATTGCCGTCATTTGCCTTGCCTTACCATGGTTCCCATGGTGTCTTGCCTTGCCATACTGTGGTGACCATGGAGCATTGCCTTGCCTTGTCTTTCCTTGCCTTGCTTTAACTTGATGCCCATGATGCCTTGCCTTTCCTTGCCTTGTCATCCCTTATCATGGTGCCCAAGTTTCCATGCATTGACATGCCTTGACTTTACATGGTGTCCAGTGTGCCTCGCTTATCTTTCCTTGCCTTGCCTTGTCATGCCTTACCATGGGGTCCAGTGTGCCTTAGTTTGCCCTGCCTTGCCTTACAATGCTGCCCATGGTATCTTCCCTTTCCTTGCCTTGGTTTACAATGATCCACATGGTTCATTTCCTGTCCTTGCCTTATTATTATGCCCATGGTGCACTGCCTTGTCTTGCCTTGCCTTGCTTTGTTTTACCATGGTGCCCATAGTGCCTTGATTTTTCTTGCTTTGTCTTTTCTTACCATGGGGCCCACAGTGTTATGTCTTTACTTGCCTTGCCTTACCATGGTGTCCATGGTGCCTTTCCTTGTCTTGCCTTGCCTTATCATGGTGCCTAGCATGTCTTGCCTTGCCTTAGCATGATGCCCATAGTGCCTTGTCTTGCCTTGCATAACAATGGTTCACTAGTGCCTTGCCTTGCCTTGCTTTGCCTTCTTTTACCATGGTGCCCATGCTGCTCATGGTGCTTTGCCTTGCCTTGCCTTCCCTTTCCATGGTGCCCATGATGAGTTGCCTTGTCATCCCTTGCCTTGCTTTGCCTTGAGTAATCATGGTGCCAATAGTCACTTGCCTTGCCTTGCCTTGCTTTTCAGTGGGGCCCATGTTGCATTGCCTTGAATTGCCTTGACTTATATTGATGCCAGTGCAGTCCTTTGTGCCTTGTCTTGCCTTGCCATGCATTAATATGGGGCACATGGTGCACTGACTTACCTTGCCTGACCATGGTGCCCATTATGCCTTGTTTGGCTTGCCTTGCCTTGCCATGGTACCCATGGTTACTTGACTTGCCTTTCCTTGCCATATCCTAGTGCCCATGTTGCCTTACCTTACCATGGTTCCCATGGTGCCATGCCTTGCCTTGCCTTGCCTTGCATTTTGATGGTGTCTATGGTACCTTGCCTTGCCTTTTTTGCATTACCATTGTACCCATGGTACCTTTCCTTGCCTTACCTTCCTTTGCTTTGCCTTACCAGGGTGCCCAAGAACTCCTGCCATGCCCTTTCTTGAGTTTCCTTGCCTTGCCTTACCATGGTTCCCATTGTACCTTTCATTTCCATGCCTTGCCTTGCCTTAGCATGGTTTCCATCTTACCTTGCCTTGCCTTACCATGGACCCATGGTGCCTTGCCTTGCCATGCCTTACCATGGGACCCAGGGTGCCTTGCCTTTCATTATCTTGCCTTACTGTTATGCTGATGTGCCCTTGCTTGCCTAACTTTGCCTTATCATGGTGCCCATGGTGCCTTGCTTTGT
The DNA here is from genome assembly GCA_028533165.1 of Leontopithecus rosalia. Taxonomy (NCBI): domain Eukaryota; kingdom Metazoa; phylum Chordata; class Mammalia; order Primates; family Cebidae; genus Leontopithecus; species Leontopithecus rosalia. The sequence goes on from CM052670.1 coordinate 50,477,050, forward strand.
GTTAAGATGGTGTTTATGGTGCCATGCCTTGACTTGCCTTACCATTGTTCACATGATAACTTGCCTTGCCTTGCCTTAAAATGTCACCTATTATTCCCTGCCTTGCCTGGCCTTGCCTTACCATTTTGTCCATGATGCCTTTCCTTCCCTTACCGTGGTGCCCATGATGCATTGCCTTGCCTTGCCTTGGCATGCCACACCATGGAGCCCAGGCTGTCTTACCTTTCCTTTCCTTACCATGGTGCCCATGGTACCGTGCCTTGCCTTGCTTTACAATTTAGCCCACGGTGCCTTGCCTTATCTTACTATGGTGCCCATGGAGCCTTGTGTGGCCTTGCCTTACCTTGCTATGTTTCTGATGGTGCCTTCCCTTGCCCTTCCTTACCATGGTGCTCATGATACCTTGCCACTCTTTCTCTTGCCTTGTATTGCCCTAACATGGTTCCCATGGTGCCTTGCATTGTCTTGCCTTATTATATTGATCATACTATCTTCATCTGCCTTGAATTCATTTACCAAGGAACCCGTGGTGCCTTTCTTTACTTTGCCTTGCCTTATCATGGTGCCTGGGCTGCCTTGACTTGACTTGCCTTACCATGGTGCCCATGGAACCTTTCCTTACCTTACCATGTCTTACAATGGTGCCCAGGGTGCATTGCCTTGCTTTGCCTTACCAGGGTGCCTATGGTATCTTGCCTTGCCTTGTTTTACCATGGTTCCCTGGGTGCCTTGCCTTTTCTTACCTTGCCTTCCTAAGATATCCACTGTGTCTGGCCTTGCCTTGTCTTTAAATTTCTTATCTTCCCTTGCCTTATTATAGTGCCCATATTGCCTTGCACTGCCTTGCCTTGCCTACCATGCTGCCCATGGTGCCTTGCTTGGCCTTGTCTTTCCATAGTGCCCATGGTATCTTGCCTTGTTTTAGCTTTCCTAGCCATGCCTTACTGTAGTGCACATGGTGATATGCCTTGCTTTACCTTGAATTTATTTGCCTTTCCTTGCTTTTCCATGGTGCCCTTCGTAATTTGCACTGCCTTGCCTTGCTTATCAGAGTGTCCATGGTGTGTTGCCTTGCCTTGCATTGCATTACCATGGTGCACATGGTGTCTTGTTTTGCCTTGCCTTGCTTTGCCTTGCCTTCGCATGCTGCTCATGCTGCCCATGGTGCCTTGTTTGCCTTGCCTTGCTTTGCATTTCCATGCCTTACTATTGGGCCCAGGTTGTCTTGCTTGGCCTTTCCTTGCCTTACCATGCTGCCCATGTTGTCTTCCCTTTCCTTTCCTTGCCTTACCATGGTGCACCTGGTGCCTTTCCTTTCTTTGCCTTTCTTTACCTTTGCCTGCCTTACCATGGGACCCATGTTACCCTGCCCTTCCTTGCCTTACCTTGGTGCCCATGATGTCCTGCCTTGCTTTGTTTTGCCGGGACATATTGTGGTGCCCATGGTTCATTGCCTTGCTTTGCCTTGTTTTACCATGGTGTCCATAGTGCTTTGATTTACCTTGCCTTGCCTTGTAACTCCTTACCATGGTGCCCACAGTGTCATGCCTTTTTTCTCCTTGCCTTTCCATTATGCTCATGGCACCTTACCTTGCCTTGCCTTGACTTATGATGCCCAGGGTGTCTTGTCTTTCCTTGCCTTTCCTTACCATGATGCCCATGGTGCCTTGTCTTGCCTGGACTTGCATTACCATGGTGTACATGGTGCCTTGCATTGTCTTACTTTGCCTTCTCTTTCCATGGTGCCCATGCTGCTCATAGTTCTTTGTCTTGCCTTGCCTTCCCTTACAATGGTGCCCATGTTTTATTGGCTTCCCTTGCCTTGTGTTACCTTGGTGCCCATGGTGCCTTGCCTTGCCTTCCCTTGCCATGCCTTGCCTTGCATAACCATGGTGCCCATTGTTACTTGCCCTGCCCTTCATAGCTTTTCTATGGCCCCCATGTTGCATTGCCTTGAATTATCTTGATTTGCCTTGACTTATGTTGTTTTCCATAGTGCCTTGTCTTGCCTTGCTGCGCCTTACTATGGGGCTCATGGTGCATTGCCTTCCCTTGCCTTACCATGGTGCACAAGAGGAACTGTCTTGCCTTGCCTTATCATGGTGATCATCATGCCTTCTTTGCCCTGATTTGCCTTACAGTGATACCCATACTAACTTGACCATCCTTTCCTTGCCTTATGATGGTGCACATGATGCCTTGCCTTGCATTACCTTACCATGGTTCCCACAGTGCCATGTCATGCCTTGCCTTGCCTTGCCTTGCCTTGTCTTACGATGATGTCCATGGTGCCTTGTCTTGCCTTTTTTGCATTACCATTGTGCCCAAGGTGCCTTTCGTTTCCTTACCTTGCCTTACGTTGCCTTACCAGGGTGTCCAGGGTTCCTTGCCTTACCTTTTCTTGAGTTTTCTTGCCTTGCCTTGCCTTGCCTTGCCTTACCATGGTCCCCATGGGGCCTTGCTTTACCTTGCTTTGTTACCCTGGTGCCCATTGTGGCTTGCATTTCCTTGCCTTCCCTTGCCTTAGCATGGTTGCCATGCTACCTTACCTTGCCTTACCATAGTCCCCATGGTGCCTTTCTTGCCTTGCCCTGCCTTACCATGTTGCACAGGGTGCCTTGACTTTCACTGTTTTGCCTTATTGTGGTGCTGATGTGGCCTTGCTTGCCTTGCTTTACCTTACCATGATGCACATGGTGCCTTGTCTTTCCTAACGTTGACTTACCATTGTGTCCATGGTGCCTTGCCTTGCCTTAAAATGGTGTTCATAGTGCCTTGCCTTTCCTTTTCTTACCATGGTGCCCATGATGCTTTGCCTTGCCTTTTCTTTTCTTACCATGGTGCCCATGGTGCCTTACTTTGCCTTGCCTTACTTTACCATGATGCCCATGGTGCTTTGCCTTGCCTTGCCTTTCATTACCATGGTGCCCATGGTACCTTCCTTTGTCCTGCCTTGCCTTCACATGGTACCCATGAGGCCATGACTTCCATTGCCTACCCTTGCCTTGTCTAGCCTAACCAAGTTGCCTATGGTGCCTTGTCATTTCTAGGCTACCCTTACCATGGTGCTCATGTTGCCTTGCCTTACCTAACCTTGCCTTTCTTTCTCATGACTTGCCTTGCCTTTCCATGCGTTACTATGGTACTCACAGTGCCTTGTTTTGCATTGCCTTGACTTACCATGGTCCCCATTGTGCCTTGCCTCACCTTGCCTTGCCTTGCATTGCCTTATCACGATGCACATTTTTCCTTGCCTTGCCTTACCATGGTTCCCATGGTGCCTTGCCTTGAATTCCCTTGCCTTACCATGGTGACCATGGTGCCTTTCATTGATTTACCTTGCCTTACTGTGGTTACCATGGTGGCTTGCCTTACCTTGACTTGCCTTACCATACCATGGTACCTAGCTTACCTTGTTATGCCTTTCCTAGCCTTTACTTAACATGGTTCCCATAGTACCTTGCCTTGCCTTGCCTTGCCTTGCCTTACCTTGGTGCCATTCTGTCTTGCCTTGCATTGCCTTACCATGGTGCCTTGCCTTGCTTTCTTTTAAATTGCCATACTATGGTGCCCATGGTTTTTGGCCTTACTTTGCCTTGCCTTACCGTGGTGCCCACGGTGCCCTGCCTTCCCTTGACTTGCATTACTATGGTGTCCATAATGGCTTTCATTGATTTGCCTTGCCTTACTATTATTACCATGGTACCTTGTCTTGCCTTACCTTGCCTAGCAATGGTCCTCATAGTGCCTTGCCTTGCCTTGTCTTACAATGGTGCCCATGTTTCCTTGCATTGCTTTAACTTGCCTTATTATGGTGTACATGGTGTTTTGCCTTGCCATGTCATGCCTTTGCTTCCCTTACCAAGGTGCCAATAGTGCCTTTTCTGGCCTTTCCTTGCCTTACTAGGCTGTCCTTGGTTCCTTGCCTTCCGTTGCCTTCCGTTGCCTTCCATTGCCTTCCCTTGTCTTACCATGGAGCCCACAGTGCCTTGCCTTGACTTACCATGATGCTCATGGTGCCTTGCATTGTTTGCTGTACCATTGTGTTCACGGAGCCTTCACTTCCCTTACCTTACTCTGGTGCTCATGGTGCTTTCCCTTTCTTTTCTTTGCCTTTTCTTACCCTACTATTGTGCACGTTGTAACTTACTTTCCCTTGCCTTACCTTACCACGGTGGCCCAGGTGACTTGCATAGCATTTCCTTGACTTCCCATGGTGCCCATAGTGCCTTGCCTTGTCCTACTCTGATTTCTATGGTGCCTTGCCTTGCCTAGCCTTACAGTGGTGCCCATGGTGTCTTGTCTTGCCTTACCATGGTGCCCATTTTTCCTTGCTTTTCCTTACCTTGTCTTGCCTTACCATGGTGCCCATGGTGTGTTGCCTGACCTTGCCTTACCATGGTGCCCATAGTGCCTAGACTTGCCTTGCCTTGCCATACTATGATGCCCATGGTACCTTGCCTTACCTTGCTATGCCTTACCATAGTGCCCATGGTGCCTGTCGTTGCCTTGCCTTACCATGGTGCCCATGGAGTGTTGCCTTGCTTTTCTTTGAATTGCCTTACCATGGTGCCCATGGTGTCTTGTCTTTCATTGCCTTGCCTTGCCAAAACATTGTGATGATGATGCATTGCCTTGCATTGCCTTTCCTTACTTTTGTTCCCATCGTGACTGATGTTGCCTTGCCTTAACATGGTGCCCATGGTGCATTTTCTTGGCTTGTCATGCCACGTCATTATGCCCATGGTGACCCGACTTGCCTTGCCATACCATGGTACCCATGGGTCCTTGTGTTGCCTTGCCTTGCTCTGGTGCCCATCATGCCTTGCCCTGTCATGCCTTATGGTGCCCATGGTGACTTGACTTGTTTATTTGGCTTTGCCTTACCATGGTGCCCATGGTACTTTGCCTTGCCTTGCCTTACCATGGTGCCCAAGGTGCACTGCATTGCTTTGTCTTGCCATGCCTTGTTAAAGTATAATTCCCATGGTGTCTGGTCTTTTCTTGCCTTGTCTTGCCTTACTGTGGTGCCCATGGTGCCTTGCATTGCCTTCCCTTGCCTTACCATGGTGCTGATGGTGCCTTGCCTTGCCTTGCCTTACCTTGCCTTGCCTTACCTTGCCTTACTTTGATGCCCATTGTCTCCTGTTGTGCCTTACCATTGTGGCAATGATGACTTGCCATGCCTTGCCTTGATGTTACCTTGGTGCTTTGACCTGACTTGCCTTGCATTGCCTTGCCTTACCATGGTGCTTATTGGGCTTGCGTTGCTTTACCATGCTGCCCATGGTGCTTTGCTTGCATTGCCTTGACTTGCCTTACCATGATGCCCATCATGCCTGGCCTTCCCTTGCTTTGCCATTCCATGGTTCTGATAGTGCCTGTCCTTGCCTTGCTTTACCATGGTACCCAGGATGCCTTGTGTTGCCTTACCTCACTATAACATGGTGCCCATAATGCTTTCCCTTGCATTGCCTTACCTTACCATGGTCCTCATGGTGAATTGCCTTCCCATGCCTTTCCTGCCCTTACCATGGTTCCCATGGTTCCCTGATTTGCCTTTCCTGCCCTTACCGTGGTTCCCATGGTTCCCTGATTTGCCTTTCCTGCCCTTACCATGGTTCCTATGGTTCCCTGATTTGCCTTTCCTGCCCTTACCATGGTTCCCATGGTTCCCTGATTTGCCTTTCCTTACTGTGGTTCATGTGGTGCCTTGCCTTGCCTTGATGTTCCTTGCCTTAAAATGGTGCCCATGGTGCCATTTCTTGCCTTGCCATGGCTTGCTTTACCAAAGTGCCCATGGTGTCTTGCCCTACATTACCTTGGTGCCAATGGTGCCTTTCTGTGCCTTACCTTGCCTTACCATGGTTTCTTGGTACCTTGATTTGCCTTGCCTTGCCTTGCCTTACAATGGTGCACATGGTACCTTGTGTTACCTTGCCTTGATTTGCCTTAATATGGTATCCCATGATGCCTTGCCATACCTTAAAATCGTGCACATGGTGCGGTGCCATTCCATGCTTTTCCTGGCCTTACCATGGTGCCCAGGGTACTTGCTGTGCCTTCCCTTTCACTACCATGATACCCATGGTGACTTGATTTGCCTTATAATAGTGCCCACAGTGCTTTGCTTTCCTATCCTTGCTTTGTCTTACCATGGTACCCATGGTATGTTGTCTTGCCTTACCATGGTTCCCATGGTGCCTTGCCTTTCCTTGTCTTGCCTTCACATGGTGCCCATGGTGTCTTCACTTGTTTTGCTTCGTCTAACCATGGTGACTATTGTACCTGACCTTGCCTGCCTTGACTCAGTATGGTACCCATGGTGCAGTCTTACCTTTGCTTGCCTTGACTTTTCTTGCCTTATCATGGTGTCCAAGGTGCACTTCCTAGCTTTGCCTTGTTTAATTATGGCGCCAAAAGTGCCTGGCCTTTCCTTGCCTTGTCTTGCCTTATCATGGTGCCCATGGTGCTTTGCCTTGCCTTCTTTTGCTTTACTCTGGTGCCCATGCTGCCATGCTTGCCTTGCCTTGCTTTACATGGTGCCTATAATTCCTTGCCTTGCTTTGTCTTACCTTGCCTTACCATAGTGCCCATGGTGCCTTGCCTTGCTTTTTTACCTTTGCCTTACAAGGGTACTCATGGTGCATAGCCTTGCCTTACCATGGTGCCCATGATGTCTTGCTTTGTTATACCTTACCCTGGTGTCCATGGTGCCTTTTTCTGCCTACTATGTTGCCCAGGTTTTCTTGCCCTGCCTTCCCCTGCCTTACCATGTTGCCCATGGTACATGGCCTTGCCTTTCCACGGTTTCCATTGTTCATTTCCTTGCTTTACCAAGGTGCCCATAGTGTCTTGCTTTGCCTTACTGTGGTGACCATGGTGCCTTGACTAGCCTTGCATTACCCTGGTTCACATGGCTCCTTTTATTGCCTTGCCTTACCTTACCATGGTGCCCATGACTCCTTGACTTTCCTTGCCTTACTATAATATCCTTGGTGCCTTGCTATACCTTTCCTTACCATGGTGCTCATGATGTCTTGCTGTGCTTTGCCATGGAGCCCATGGTACACTGCCATGCCTTGCCATGGATCACTAAGGTCCTCTGGTGCCTTGAGATTCCCTGCCATTCCCTGTCTTACCATGGTTCCCATGGTGCCTTGCATTACCTTATCTTGCCCTGCCTTACTGTGCTACCCATGTCACCTTGCCTTGTCTTGTCTTGCTTTGTCGTATCTTACCATGGTGCCCACGTTGCCTTGCCATGCCTTAACATGGTGATCATGGTGCCTTGCCCTGCCTTGCTTTACCTTCCCTTCCCTTGTTGCCCTGCCTTGCCTTGCTTGCACTATTATGGTGCACATGTTGCCTTGTCTTACCTTACCATGGTGCCCATGGTGTCATTATTGCCTTGCCTTGCCTTACCATGGTGCCTGTGGTGTCTTTATTGCCTTGCCTTAAATTAACATGATGCACATAGTGCCTTGCCTTGCATTACCATTGTGCCCATGGTGCCTTGTTGCTCCTTGTCTTGCCTTACCATGGTGTACATGGTGTCTTGCCGTTACTTGCCTTGCTTTTCCATGGTGCACATGGTAACATGCCTTACCATATCATGGTGCTGATGGTGTCATGCATTGCCTTGCCTTACTATGGTGTCTGTGGTGCCTTGACTTGCCTTGCATTGTGTCTTGTCTTCGCTTGCCTTGCCTTGCCTTACTATGGTGCCTATAGTGCCTTTGCTTCCAGTGCCTTGCCTTACCATGTTGTACATGCTGCCTTGCCATGCCTTGTCTGGCCTTTTATGTTGCGCATGGTGTCTTACCTTTTCTTGACTTGCTTACCATGGTGCACATTGTTTTCTGTCTTGCCTTGCCTTCTCAGGGTGAACATGGCAACATGCACAGCCTTACCTAACCCTGGTACCCATGATGCCTTGCATAGACTTACACTAGTGCCCATGCTGCCTTACCATGGTGCTGATGGTGTCTTGCCTCGCCTTCCCTTGGTGTCCATGTTTCCTTGCCTAGCCTTACCATGGTGCTCATGATTTCTTGCCTTGCATTGATTTGCTTTACCATGATGCCATAGTGCCTTGCCTTCCCTTGCAATCTCATGGTACCAGTGGGGTCTTGCCTTGCCATACCATGGTGCCCATGGTGCCTTGCCTTGCCTTCCTTGCGTTTCTTTGCCTTGCCTTATCATGGTGCCCATTATAACTTGCCTTTGCTTTCCTTGGTTAATTTACCATCGTGCCTTTGTTCCCATGGTGCCTTGTCTTGCCTTGCCATCCTTTGCTGTGGTGCCCATGGTGTCTTGCTTTGCCTTGCCTTTAATTACTTTACCTTGCCTTTCCTTGGTGCCACGGTGACTTGAGTGGCCTTGCCTTGCTTATGATGTTGCCCATGGTGCCTTTCCTTGCCTTACCATGGTGCCATGATGCATTGCCTAGCCTTGCCTTACTCTGGTGCCCATGGTGGAGGTGTCTTGCCTTCCATTGCCTGACTGCATTGCCCAGGGTGCCTTGCCTTGCCTTATCATAATGCCTTTGGTGCCTTACCTTGCCTTGCATTACCATGCTTCCCATGGTGCCTTGACATGCCTTATCACGGTCCTCATGGTGCCTTGCCATTTAACGCCTTGCCTGGTCATGGATCCCTAGTGACTTGACTTGCCATTCCTTGACTTGCCTTGCCTAACCATGGTAACATGGTGCCTTGCCTTGCCTTGCATTACCTTGGCACCCCAAATGGCTTGCCTTGCCTAGCATTGCCTTAATGTGGTACCCATAGTGCCTAGACTTGCCATGTCTTGCCTAACCATGTTGCCCATTGTGCCCTACCATGCCTTGCCTTGCCATACCATGGTGTATATGGGGCCTTGTCTTGCCTTCCCTTGCCTTACAAAGGTGCCCATGGTGCCTTGCCTTGCCTTTCCTGACCATTTTGCCCATGGTATTTTGCCTTGACTTTTCCTTCCTTTTGATCTTGCCCATTGGGCCTTGTGTTGACTTCCCTTGCCTTAAAATGGTGTGATGTTGCCTTGCCTTGCCTTTCCATGCCTTGCCTTATCATAGTGCCTATGTTGCCTTGTCTCACCTTACTTTCACTTTTGTTACCATGGTGCCTATCGTGCCCCGACTATCCTTCTGAGCCTTTCTTAAACTTGCATTGTTTTTCATGGTGCCCATTCTGCCTTGCTTTGCCTTTCCTTGCCTTACCATGATGCCCATGTTGACTTGCCTTCCATTGCCTTGCCTTGCCTTACTATGGTGCCCACGGTGCCTTGCCTTGCCTTTCCTAGGCTTACCATAGTGGACATGGTGCCTTAACTTGCCTTACATTTCCTTACCAATTTTACCTTGATGCCTTCACTTCCGTTGCCTTACCACGTTACCCATGGTGCCTTGCCTTGGCTTCACTTACAATGGTGCCCATGGTGCCTTGCTTAACCTTGCCAAACCTTGGTGCCTATTGTACTTTACCTTGCCTTGCCTTGCCTTACCATCATGTCCATGTTGCCTTGCCTTGCCTTTTCCCCCTGTATTACCATGGTGCTCTTAGTGCCTTGCCTTGACTTCCATTAGCATGGTGCCCATGGTGACAAGCCACGACTTTCCTTGCCATACCATTGTGCCCATGGTGCCTGGCATTGCCTTGCCCTAACATGGTGCTAAATTTGCCTTGTCTTGTCTTGACATACCTTACCATTGTGCCCATGGTGCCTTGTCTTCCCTTGCCTTACCATGGTGCCCATGGTGCCTTAATGTCTCTTGCCTTGCCTTTCCTTGACTTCCCATGTTGCCCATGGTGCCTTGCTTTAGTGTGGTGCCCATGCTATCCTGTCTTGCCTTGCCTTATCATGGTGTCCACGGTACCTTGTCTTACCTTGACTAGCCTTGCCTTACCACTGTGCACATGGTGCCTTAAAGTCTTTTGTTTTGCCTTTCTTTGACTTCCCATGTTCCCCATGGTACTTTGCCTTACCATGGTATCCATGCTACCTTGCCTTGCCATGCCTTGCCTTATCATGTTGCCCATGGTGCCTTGCCTTCCCTTGACTTACTATGGTGTCCATGGTGCCTTGCCTTGCCTTACATTCCCTTACCAATGTGCCCATGATATCTTGCATTCTGTTGCCTTATCGTGGTGCACATGGTGGCTTGCCTTGCCTTACCACAGTGCCCATGCCATGCCTTGCCTTAACAAACCATGGTGCCTATTGTACCTTACCTTGACTTGCCTGGGCTTACCATAATGCCCATGGTGCCCTGCATTTCCTTGCCTTCCCATGATGCCCATGTTGCCTTGCCTTGCCTTTCATTATCATGGTGCTGATGGCACCTCGCCTTGCGTGCCTTGCCTTTCCTTGACTTACCATGGTTCCCATGATTTCTTTTCTTACCATGCTGCCCATTGTACCTTGCCTTGCTTTAATATTCTGCCCATGATGACTTGCCTTACCTCACTTTACCATGGTGCCAATTGTGCCTTGCTTTTCCTTGCCTTCCCTTACCTTACCATGGTGTTCTTGGTGCATTGCATTCCCTTGCCATGCTTTGCCATACCATGCTGTTGATAGTTCCTTGTCTTGGTTTATCTTGCCATTCCATTCCATAGTACACATGGTGCTTTGCCATGCCTTGCCTTGCCTTGCCTTACCATGGTGCCCATGTTCTCTTGCCTTGCTTTGCTTTGCCTTGTCTTACCATAATGCCCATGCTGTTAATGGTGCTTTTCCTTTCTTGACTTGCCATGCCTTGTTTTACCATGGTGCCCATGGAGCTTTACAATGCCTTGCCGTGTCTTGCCTTACCATGGTGACCATGGTGCCTTGCTTTGTCTGGCCTTAAAATGGTGCCCATTGTGCCATGCTTGCCTTACCTTGCCTTATTTTGCCTTACCTTGCCTTACCATGGTATTCATGGTGCCTTGCCTTGCCTTGCCCTGCCTTACCATGGTTCCCATGGTGCCTTGCCTTGCCTTGTTTTTCCTTGCCTTACCATGGGGCCCATAGTGCATTGCCTTCCCTTGCCTTGCCTTGTTTACCATGGTGCTTGTAGTGCCTTTCCTTGCATTGTCTTTTCTTACCATGTTGCCTGAGATGCCTTGCCTTTCTTTGCCTTGCCCTACCACGGTGCCTATGGTGCCTTGCCATGCCTTGCCTTTTTTTTTACCGTGATGTCATGTTTTCCTAGCTTGCCTTGCCTTTCCTTACCATGATGCATATGGTGTCTGGCCTTGTGTTGCCTTCTCATGGTGCCCATGGTGCCTTTCCTTGCCTTGCCTTGCCTACCAAAGTGTCCATGGTATCTTGGCTTTCCATGCCTTGCCTTGCCTTAACATGATGCCCATGGTGTTTTTCCTTTCTGTGCCTTGACTTACCTTCCCATGGTGCTTATGGTTTCTTTGTGTTGCCTTGCCTTGCCTTACCATTATTCCCATTGTACCTTTCCTATTCTTGCTGTGTGTACCTATATTGCCAATGGTGATTGTCCTTGCCTCACTTTGCCTTACAATGGTGCCTGTAGTGCCTTGCTTTACCTTCCCTTGCCTAGTCTAGTCATGGTGCTCACTATTCCTTGCCTTGCCTTTCCTTCCTTTCCTTTGCCTTACCATGTTGCCCATGAAGCCCATGGTGCAGTCATCCTTCTCCTTTCCTTTCCTTTCTTTGCCTTAACATTGTGCACGTGGTGCCTTGCCTTGCATTACAATTCGTCCATGGTGCCTTGCTTTGCCATGCCTTGCATTACTATGGTACCCTTGGTGCCTTGCCTTTCCTAACTTTTGTGCCCATGGTGCCTTGCCTAGCCTTGCCTTATCATGATGTCCCTGGTACCTTGCCTTGCCTTGCCTAACCAGGTTGTACATGGTGCCTTGTCTTGCCCTTCCTTAACTTACCATGGTACCCATGGTGCCTTGTCTGCTTTAACCTTAAATTGTTTTCCCTTATCATGGAAACCATGGTGCCTTGCCTTACCATGGTTCCCATCATGCCTTTCCTTGTCATTCTTTGCTTTGCCTTGCCAGGTTTCCCATAGTGCCATGCCTTGCCCTACCATGGTGCCCATGGGGCTTGGTCTTACCTTTCCTTACATTGCGTTACCATGGTGCCCATGGTACATTACCTTAACTTGCCTTGCATTACAATCTTGCCAATAATTTCTTGCCTTTCATTACCATGGTGCTTTTGGTGCCTCGCCTTGCCTTGCAGTACCATGGTGTCTATGGTGAATTGCCTTGCCTTACCTTGCCTTACCATGGTGTCCATGTTGCCCTGTCTAAGTTTGCCAGCCTTGCCTAGCCTTGTCTTGCTTGCCATGGTGCCATTGTGCATTAATTTGCCTTTCCTTGCCTTACCATACTGCCCATTATGCCTTGCCTTCCATTGCCTTGCCTTGCCTTTCCTAGGCTTACCATGTGGACATGGTGCATTGCCTTGCCTACTATTTTCTTACAATGGTGTCCATGTTGCCTTTCATTGCCTTGTTATACCTGGCTTTATCAAGTTGCCCATAATTCCTTTCCTTGCCTAGTACTGTCTTACCATTGTACCCATGGTAATTTTTCTTTCCTTGCCTTATCATGGTTCCCATGGTTCCTTGACTTGCCTTGCATTACTATAATGTCAATGGAGACAAGTCTTGCCTAGACTTACCTTACCATGGTGCCCATGGTACATTGTCTCACCTTTCATTTCCTTTCCTCTTGTTATCATGTTGCCCTAGGTAAACTGCCTTGCCTTGCTTTGCATTTTCATTCCTTACCATGTTGCCCTCATGCTTTGCCTTCCCATGCCTTGTCATGGTGCCCGTGCAGCCTTGACTTCCATTGCCTTGTTTAGTCTAGCCTTGCATTGCCTTCCATGGTATCCATGGTGCCTTGCTTTGCCTTGCATTGCCTTGCCTTATTAAGGTGCCCAGCGTGGTTGTGTTGCTTTGCCTTAACATTGTGCCCATGTTACTTTGTCTTGCCATGCCTTCCCTTAGCATGCTGCCCATGGTGCTTTCCTTGCCATGTCTTGCATTGCATTACCATGGGTCCAATGGTGCTTTGCCTTGCCTTACCATGGAGCTCATGGTGCCTTGCCACTACTTTACATGCCTTAACATGGTGCCATGATGCTTTGCCTTGTCTTGCCTAACCATATGCCCATGGTGACTTGCCTTGCCTTGCATTACCTTGCTTTACCATGTTGCCTATGCTCCCTTGCCTTGCCTTACCATGGTGCCCATAGTGCCTAAGCTTGCCTTGCCTTGCCTTACTGTGGTGCCTATGGTGCCTTGCCTTGCCTTACCATGGTGCCCATGTTTCACTTCCTTGCCTAGCCTTGCCTTGCCTTACCATGGTGCCCATTGCAAATTGCATTGGCTTGCCTTGTTTTGCATTACCATGGTGTTTATGGTGTATTGCATTAAATTGCTTTGCCTTACCACGGTGCTCATGGTGCCTTGTGTTGCCTTGCCTTTCCATACCATGGTCCCAATAGTGCCTTTATTTGCCTTGCCTTGCCTTGTTATTGTGCCCATAGTGCCCTGCCTTGCCTTACTTTGCCTTGCCTAACCATAGTGCACATGCTGCCCATGCTGCCTTGTCTTTCCTTGCAATGCCTTACTATTGTACCCATGGTGCCTTGGTTTGCCTTGACTTACCTTACCATGGTGCCTTGCATTGCCTTGCCTTATCATTATGCCCATGGTGACTTACCATGGCTTACCTTACCATGGTCCCCATGTACCTTGCCCTGCCTTGCCTGACCATGGTGCCCATTTTGTCTTGCCTTGCCTTACCTTTAATTGAATTGCCATTTCATGGTACACATGGAGCCTTTGCTTTCCTTGCCTTGCCATTCCTTTCTTTCCATTGATTTACCATTGTGCACATGATGCATTACACTGTCTTGCTGTGCTTACCAAGGTTCCCATGGTGCCTTTCCTTACCTTGCCTTACCATATGGCCCATTGTGCCTTGCCTTGCAGTGCATTGCCTTGCCTTGCCTAAACAAGGTTCCCATGGTGCCTTGCCTTGCCTTAGTATAATGCCCATGGGTTTTCCCTTTCCTTATTTGCCTTGCCTTACCATGGTGCATTAGTAAGATGTTCATGGTTTCTTATCTTTCTTTGCCTTGCCTTACCGTGCTGCCTATGGTACATTCCATGCCTTTCCTTGCCTTGCCTTACCATATTGCCCCATTGCATTGTCTTGCCTTGCCTTGCCTTACCATGCAGCCCATGATGCTTTTCCTTGCCTTGTTTCACCTTGCCTTACCATGGTGCCCATCGTGCACTGCCTTACCTTGCATTGACTTGCCTCGTTTATCATGGTGCCCATAGTGCCTTGTCTTTCCTTGTCATCCCTTGCCTTACCCAAGTGCCCTGGCTGCCTTGACTTTTCATGCCCTTCCTTACCATGGTGCCCCGGAGTTTTCCTTGCCTTGCCTTGGCTTACCATAGTGCCCATAGTGCTTTGTCTTGCCTTACCAGTGTGTTCATGGTTCCTTACTTTGCCTTGTTTTACCATAGTTCTCATGTTGCCTTAGCTTTTTTTGCCTTATTATGGGGCCCACGGTGCCCTGCATTGCTTTCTCTTGCCATTGTGCTCATGGTGCCTTGAATTGACTTGCCTTGGCTTGCCATGGTGCCCACATTGTGTTGCCTTGCCATGCTTTGCCTTACCGTGGTGCCTTTCTTTGCCTTGTTTTCCTTGCTTTACCATGATGCCCATTGTGCATTGCCTTACCTTGCATTGCCTTGCCTTGTTTACCATAGTGCCCATAGTGCCTTGCCTTTCCTTGTCTTCCCTTGCCTAACCAGAGTGCCTTGACTTTCCATGCTTTTCCTTACCATGGTGCCCATTGTGCCTTGTCTTGCCTTACCAGTGTGCTCATGGTTTCTTACTTTGCCTTGTTTTACCATAGTTCCCATGTTGCCTTAGCTTGCCTTTCCTTATCTTACCATGGTGTCCATGATGCCCTGCCTTGCCTTGTCTTGCCATTGTTCTCATGGTGCCTTGAATTGACTTGCCTTGGTTTGCCATGGTGCCTATGTTGTGTTGCCTTGCCATGCTTTTCCTTACTAAGGTTCCCATTGTGTCTTGCCTTGCCTTATATTGGTGCTCATGGTTTCTTGCCTTGCTTTGCCTTACCATGGCACCCATGGTGCCTTGCCTTACCTTGTCTTGCCTTACCTTGCTGTCCATGGTGTCTTGCCTTGCCTTTGCATTTCTTACTCTGGTGTCCATGGTTTCTTGTTTTGCCTTGCCTTGCTTATCATGGTGCCCAGGGTGCCTTTATTTATTCTGTCTTTCATTATTCTAGTTTTAATGGTGCCTTGACATACATTGCCTTGTCTTGCCATTCTGTCCATTGTGCATTCTCTTGACTTTCCTTGCATTAATACGTTCCTATGTTATCATTACTTAAATTGCCTTTCATTACCAGTGTGCCGATGGTGCCTTGCCTTGCCTTGTTTTCTCTTTCCTTACCATGATGCCCACTGTGCATTGCCTTTCCTTGCATTGACTTGCATTGTTTACCATGGTTCCCATAGTGCCTTGCCACCCCTTGCCTTCCCTTGCCTTACCATGGTGCCCCAGGTGCCTTTCCTTCCCTTCCCTTACCATGGTGCTCATGGTGGCTTGTCTTGCCTTGCCTTGCCTTACCATGGTGCCCATAGTGCTTTGCCTTGCCTTACCATTGTGTTCATAATTCCATGCCTTGCATTGTTTTATTATGGTGCCCATGTTGCTATAGCTTGCCTTTCCTTTCCTTACTATAGTGCCCATTTTGCATCCCCTTCTTTACCCTGGTGCCCATGGTGCATTGTCTGGCCATGCCTTGCCCTACAATGTTGCCTTGCCTTGCCTTACCATGGTGTCAATTGCGCCTTGCTTTCCCTGGCCTTACCATGGTGCCAATGGTGCATTGTCTTGCCTTTTTTTTACCATGATGCCTATGGTGCCTTGCCTTTTCTTGCCTTGCCATGCCTTACTCTGGTGCCCACACTGCCTTTCTTTGTTTTGCCATGGCTTTTTCATGTTGCCCATGGCAATTTGCTTCCCTTTGCCTGGGTTAATATGGTGCCTATTGTGCCTTGCTATGCCTTGCCTTGTCTTATCATGGTGCCCAACGTAACTTGCCTTGCCTTGCCTTGCCTTGCTTTGCCTTGCCTTATTATCATTCCCATGCTGCTCAAAATGCCTTGCATTAACTTGACATTCCTTGCCTTGCCTATCTTTATTATTGTGCACGTGATGCCTTTCCTCCTTTTATCATTGTGCTTTGCCTTGCCTTGCCTTACCATGGTGCCCATGGTGCCTTGCTTGCCTAATCATGTTGCTCATCATGCCTTGCCTTGCCTTGCCTATCATGCCATGGTGTCTTGCCTTGCCTTGCCTTTCATTGTCTTATTATGGTAGCCATGATACCTTGCTTGGCCTTACCTTTCTTTCATTGCCTTGCCTTACCATGGTACCCATGGTGACTTGCCTTGCCTTTCCTTGCTTTGCATTTCCTTGTTTTGACTTTATTTGTCATTATTTTCTTTCCTTGCTTTATCATTGTGCCTATAATGCCTTACACTGCCTTGCCTTGCTTACTGTGGTTTCCACGGTGCCTTGCTTTGCCTTGTCTTACAATAGTGCCCACAGTGACTGGCCATGCCTTGTCCTACCATGTTGCTAATTGTGCCTTGTCTTGTCTTGCCTTGCCTTGCTATTCTGCCCATGGTGCCTTAGCTTGTCTTCCTTTGCCTTACCATGTTGCCCATAGTGCCTTCCCGTACCTTACTTTGCCTTAACATGGTGGCATGGTGCCTTGCTTTGCTTTGGCTTGCCTTACCATTGTGCCCACTCTGCTTTGCCTTGCCTTGACTGGCTTTACTGTGGTGACCATAATGCCTTGACTTGCCTTGCCTTACCATGGTGCCATGTCTTGTCATTCATTATGATGGTGCCCATGGTGAATTGCATTGCATTGACTTACCATGGAGCACATGGTGCTTTGCATTGCCTTGCCTTGCCTTACCATAGTGCCCACTCTGC
>CM052670.1:50503894-50571730 GCA_028533165.1 Leontopithecus rosalia
CAAGGCAAAGCAATTCTAGGCAAAGCAATTCCATGCAAGGAAGCCAAGCCAAGTGTATTAAAGGCAAGGCAATTGCAGGCAACATAAGGCAAGGAAGGACAATTCCAGGAAGGGCAATTTCAGGCAAGGCAAGGCAAAGCAATTCTAGGCAAAGCAATTCCATGCAAGGAAGCCAAGCCAAGTGTATTTCAGGCAAGGCAATTTCAGGCAACGCAAGGCAATTCCATGCAAGGCAATACTAAAGAAGTCAAGGCAAGGTAAGGCAAAGCAATTCCAGGCAAGGCAAATCCAACCAAGGAAAGCAAGGCAGTTGCAGGCAATACAAGGCAAGGCAAATCCTGGCAAGTCAATTCCAGGTAAGGCAAGGCAAAGTAATGCAAAACAATTCAATCCAAGGCAATTCCAGGCAAGGCAAAGCAGGGAAAGCAAAGCAAGGCAATTTCAGGTAAGGCAAATCCAGGCAAGGCAAGGAAAGAAAAGGCAATCCCAGGCAATGCAAACAAGGCAAAGCAATATTAGAAAATCAAGGAAAAGCAAGGCAAGGCAAGGCAATCCCAGGCAAGGGAAGACAAGGCAAGGCAATCCCAGGCAAGTTAATCCCAGGCAAAACAAGGAAAGGAAAGGCAATCTTAGGAAAGGCAATTCCAGGCAAGGTAAGGCAATCACAGGGAAGGCAATCCCAGGTAAGGAAAGACAACACAATCCCAGGCAAGGCAATCCCAAGCAAGGCAATCCTAGAAAGGGCAAAACAAGGCAAGGCAAGACAATCCGAGGCAAGGCAATCACAGGCAAGTCAAGGCAACACAACGCAATGCAATCCCAGGCAAGGAAATCCCAGACAAGGCAAGGAAAGGAAATTACAGGCAAGGCAATTCCAGGTAAGGCAAGGCAAGAACAAAACAGGCAAGGCAATGCAAGGCAAAAGGATTTCAAACAAGCCAAAGCAAGGCAAGGCAAGGCACTTCCAGGCAAGGCAAGGCAGGGCAATTTGAGGCAAAAAAGGTAAGGCAAGTTGTAATAACTTCAGGCAATAAAATTCGAGGAAAGGAATGGCAACGCAGTTCCAGGGAAGGCAAGAATAGTCAAGGCAAGGTAAGGCAAGGCAACACAGGGCAATTTCACGCAAGGCAATTGAAGACAAGGTAAGGCAATTCCAGAAAGGAAATTCCAGGCAAGTCAAGGCAAGGAAAGGCAAGAAAATTTCAGGCAAGGCAAGGAAAAGCTAGGAAGGCAATCCCAGGCAAGGCAAATCCAGGCAAAACAAGGAAAGGATAGGCAAGGCAAGGCAATTCCAGGCAAGGTAAGGCATTGGAAGGCAGGGCAACTCCAGGCAAAGCAATTCCAGGCAAGGCAGGGCCATTTAAGGCAAGGCAATTGGAGGTCAGGCCAGGCAATGCAAGGCAAGACAATTTTAGGAAAGACAAGGCAATGCAAGGCAAGTCAAAGCAAGGCAAGGCAATTCCAGGAAAGGCAAAGCAAATCAGATCCAGGCAAAGCAATTCCAAACAAGGCAAGGCAGGACAACACCTGGAAGGGCAATTCTAGGCAAGGCCAGGTAAGGCAATTCTAGGTAAAGCAATTCCAGGCAAGGCAAGCGAATGCAAGGCTATTCCAGGCAAGGAAATTCCAGGCAAGGAAACACAAATCCAGTCAAGGCAAGGCAGTTCAAGGCAAGGCAATTCCAGGAAAGGCAAGGCAAGACAATTTCTGGAAGGGCAATTCAAGGCAAGGCAAGGCAAGGCAATACTAGGTAAGGCAATTTTTGGCAAGGCAAGGCAAGCGAAGACAAGGCTATTCCAACTAAGGCAATTCCAGGCAAGACAGGGCAATTCCAGTCAGGGCAATTCCAATCAAGGCAATTCCAAGCCATGCAAGGCAAGACAAGTCAAGGCAATTCCAGAAAATGCAAATCCAGGCAAGGCAAGTCAAAGCAAGGCAGGGCAATTCCAGGCAAGGCAAGGCAAGCAAAGGCAAGGCTGTTCCAGGCAAGGCAATTCCATGCAAGATATTGCAATCCCAGTCAAAGCAATTTCGAGCCAGACAAGGCAAAACCAGGCAAGACAATTCCGGGCAAGACAATTCCAGGAAAGCCAATTCCAGGCAACATAATTCCAGGCAAGACAAACCAAGGAAATGCAATTCCAGGCAAGAAAAGACAAGGCAGGACAATGCCAGGCAAGGCAAGGTAAGACAAGGCAATTCTAGGCAAGGCAATTCTAGGCAAAGCAAGGCAAAATAAGAAAGGCTATTCCAGGTAAGGCAATTCCAGGAAAGGGAAGTCAATTCCAGGCAAGACAATTCCAGGCCAGGCAATACATGGCAAGGCAAGGCAATTCCAGGCAAGGGAATTCCAGCCAAGGCAAGGCAGTTCAAGGCAAGGCAATCCCAGGCAAGGCAATTCCAGGCACAGCAAGGCAAGGCAATTCCAGGCAACGCAAAACAAGGCAAGACAAGGAACGTAGGGCAATTCCAGCCAAGACAAATACAGGCAAGGAAAGGCAATTCCAGGCAATGCAATTCCAGTCAAGGCAAGGCAAGAAAATTTTAAGAAATGCAAGGCAATTACAGGCAAAACAATTACAAGCAAAACAAGGCAAATCAATGTGAGGCAATTCCAGGCAAGGCAATGCACGGCAAGGCAAGGTAAGTCAAGGCAAGGCAATTCCAGACAAGAAAATTCCAAGCAAAGCAAGAAAAGAAAATTCCAGGCAAGGCAAAGCAATTCCAGGCAAGGCATTTACAGGCAAAACAAGGCAAGGCAACACAAGACAATTTTAGGCAAGGCAAGCCCAGGCAAGGCAAGGCAAGGCAATCCCAGGCAAGGAAACCCCAGGAAAGTCAAGACAAAAAGGAAAATATTAGGCAAAGAAATTCCAGACAAGGCAAGGCAAAGCAACACAAGGCAACCACAGGGAAGGAAATCCCAGGTAAGGCAAGGCAAGGCAATGCTATCCCAGGCAAGGCAATACCAGGCAGGGCAAAACAAGGCAAGGCAAGACAATCCCAGGCAAGGCAACCACAGGCAAGGCAAGGCAATGCAATGCAACGCAATCCCAGGCAAGGCAATTCCAGACAAAGCAAGACAAGGCAAGGCAATGTGATTTCAGGCAAGGCAATCCCAGGCAACGCAAGGCAAATAAATTCCAGGCAAGGCAATTCCAGGTAAGGCAAGGCAAGAAAAAAACAGGCAAGGCAATTCCAGGCAAGGCTATTCCAGGCAACGCAATTCCAGGCATGGCAAGGCAAGGCAGGGTAGGGCAATTCCAGGAAAGGCATTTCCAGGCAATTAGAGGCAAAGCAAAGCATGGCAAGGTAGGACAATTCCTGCAAGGGCAGTTATAGCCAAGGCAAGGCAAGACTTGGCTAGGTAAGGCAATTCCAGGCAAGGCAAGGCAAAAGAAGGCAAGGCTATTTCAGGCAAGAAAATTTTAGACAAATCAAGGCAAGACAAGGGTATTCCAGACAAGACAATTCCAGGCAAGGCAAAAAAAGGCTTTGCAAGTCAATTCCAGGCAAGGCAAATCCAGGCAAAACAAGGAAAAGCTAGGCAAGGCAAGGCAATTCCAGGCAAGGTAAGGCAATAGAAGACAGGTCAATTCCAGGCAAGGCAATTCCAGTAAAGGCAGAACTTTTTCAGGCAAGGCAATTCCAGGCCAGCCAAGGCAAGGCAAGGCAAGGCACTTCCAGGCAAGGCAAGGCAGGGCAATTCGAGGAAAGGAAAGGTAAGGCAAGGCAGAATAACTCCAGGCAAAAAATTTCGAGGCAAGGCAATGCAAGGCAGTTCCAGGCAAGGCAACAACAGGCAAGGCAAGGCAAGAGAGGACAATTCCAGGCAAGGCAATTCCAGGCAAGGTAAGGCAATTCCAGCAAGGCAATTCCAGGCAAGTCAAGGCAATAAAATTTAAGGCAAGGCAAGGCAAGACAATTCCAGGCAAGGCAATTCTAGGTAACGTAAGAGAAAGTAAGGTAGGGCAATTTCAGGCCAGGCGATTCTAGGCAAGGCAATGCAGGGCAATCCCAGAAATGGCAACTCCAGGCATTGCAGGGAAATTCAAGGCAAGTCCAGGCAAGAGACTTCCAGTCAGGCAAGACAAGGCAAGGCAAAACAATTCCAGGCAAGGGAAGTCATGGCAAAGCAATTCCAGACAAGGCAATTACAGGCAATGCAAGGGAACACAAGGCAAGGTCACGCAATTCCAGGCAAGGCAATACAGGCAAGGCAAGGCATGGCAAAACAAAGCAAGGCAATTCTTGGCAAGGCAATTTCAGGCAAGGCAAGGCAAGGCAAGGCAATTCCAGCAAGGCAAGGAAAGGTAAGGCAATGCAACTCCAGACAAGGCAAGACAAGGCAAGGCAAAACAATCCCAGGTAATGCAAGGCACAGCAAGGCAAGGAAAGTCAAAGCAATGCAATTCCAGGAAAGGCAAGTGAACACAAGGCAAGGCCACGCAATTCCAGGGAAGGCAATACCAGGCAAGGCAAGACAAGGCAAAACAAAGCAAGGCCGGGCAAGGCCGTTCCAGACAAGACCAGGCAAGGAATTTCCAGGCAAAGCAAATCCAGGCAAGGCAATGCAAGGAAACTTCTGGCAATGCAAGGCAAGGCAAGGAAAGGCAACTCCAGACAAGGCAATTCCAGGCAAGCCACAGCAAGGCTAGGCAAGACGATTCCAGGCAAGGCAATTCAAGGCAAGGCAAGGCAATGCTAAGCAAGGCAATTCCAGCTAAGACAAAGCAAGGCAAGGCAAGGCGGTTTCAGGCAAGGCAAAACACGGCAAGGCAAAGCACGTCAAGGCAATCACAGGCAAAGAAATTTTAGGCAAGGGAAGGCAAGAAAAGGCAAGACAAGGCAATTCCAGGCAAGGCAATTCCAGGCAAGGCAAGGCAAGGCGAGCAAAAGCTATTCTAGTCAAGGCAATTCCAGGCAAGGCAAGAAAATGCTAGGCAAGTCAATTCCATGCAAGGCAAATCCAGGCAAAACAAGGAAAGGCAAAGTAAGACCAGGCAATTTCAGGCAAGGAAATTTCAGGCAAGGCATTTCCAGGCAAGGCAAGGCAATGGAAGGCAGGAAAATTCCAGGCAAGGAAATTTGAAGCAATGCAAGGTAAGGCAAAGCAGGGCCATGGTAAGGCAAAGGAAGGCAAGGGAAGTGTGGCATGATGGGCAAGGTGTTAATGCAAGTTAAGGCAAGGCAAGGCACCATGAAGACAATAGTTAGGCAAGACCAAGCAAGGCAGGGCACCATCGGCACCATGGTAAGGAAAGGCAAGACACTGTAGGCACAATAGAAAGGGAAGGAATTATGGGCACCATTGTATGGCAAATAAAGGAAAGTTAAGACACCCTAAGCACCAAGTTATTGCAAGGTAAGGCAAGTCAAGGCACCATGGGCATTATGGTAAGGCAAGAAAAAGCAAGGCAAGGCACCATGAACAGAAGGGTAAGGCAAGGCAAGGTAAGGCAAAGCACCATGGACACCATCGTAAGGCAAGGCAAGGAAAGGCAAGGCACCATGAGCTCCATGGTAAGGCCAGGCAAGGCACATTGGACACCGTGGTAAGGTAAGGCATGACAAGGTAAGGCATGACAAAGCAAGGCAACATGAGAAACATGGTAAGACAATGGAAGGCAATGCGAGGAACCATGGTCATTATGGCAATGCAACAACACAAGGCATGTCAAGTCATGGCACCTTGAGCACATTGGTAAGGCAACAGAATGCTGGGCACCATGGCCACCATGGTAAGGTATGAAAGGCAAGCTAAGGCAACATTGGCACCATGGTAAAACATGGCAATGATAGAAACCATAAGTACAATTGTAAGGCAAGGCAAGGCATTATGGTAAGCCAATAAAGGCAAGTCAAGGCCCCATGGACACCACTTTAATTCAAGGCAAGTAAAGACAAGTCACCATGGTAAGGCAAGACAAGGAACGGCAACAGACTTGAAGCCCCATGGAAAGGCAAGGGAAGGCAAGATAAGCAAGATACTATGGCCACTATGGTAAACAAGGCAAGACAATGCAAAGTAAGGCAATGCACTAAGGACACTATAGTAAGGCAAGGCAATGGAAGTCGAAGCAAGGCACCATGGGCAATATGGTAAGACAAGGCAAGGCAAGGCAAAACAAGGCAACAGGGCACCCTAGTAAAGCAAGGCAAGACAGGGCAAAAGAATGTATTATGGGTCTCATGGTAAGGCAATGCAAAGCAAGGCAAGCCAAGGCCACATGACACTTTGGTAATGCAAGGCAAGGCAAGTTAAGCCACAGTAGACAAGACAGTAAGGCCAGCTAGGCAAGGCAATGCACCAGGGGCTCCACGGTAAGGCAAGGCAAGGAACAATGAGCATCATGCTAAGGCAAGGCACAATGGGCACCATGGTAAGGCAAGGCATGGCAAGGAAAGGCAACATGGACAACATGGTAAGGCAAGGGAAGGCAATGCAAGGTACCACTGACACCATATCAAGGCAATTCAAGACACAATGAGCACGATGATAAGGCAATACAAGGCAAGGGAAGGCAAGGAAATTCAAGGTACCTTGGGCACCATGGTAAGGAAAGAAAGGCAAAGCATCAAGGGCACCATGGTAGGGCAAGGCAAAGCATTATGGGCACCATGGTAAGGCAAGACAAAGCATTATGGGCACCATGGTAAAGCAAGACAAAGTCTTGCCTTGTCTTGCCTGACTGGAAGTCTCTTGCCTGGACTTGCCTTGAATTTCCCTGCAATGCCTGGAGTTGCCATTTCTGGGATTGCCCTGCATTGCCTTGCCTAGAATCGCCTGGCCTGAAATTGCAAGGCACCATGGGCACCATGGTAAGGCATGCAAAATAGGGATCCAAGGGCATTTTGTTATTGCAAGGCATGGCAAGGCAATGTACTATATGTGGTATGGGCACCATAGAAAGGCAAGGCAAGTCACTAGGGGCACCATGGTAAGGCAAGGTAAGAAACCATCACACCATGGTAGGGCAAGGCAAGGTAAAGCCATGCAAAGCACCATGGGCACCATGTTAACAGAAGGAAAGACATGGCACCATGGGCACCATGGTAAGGCAAGTTAAGGCAATGTAAGGCACAATGGGTACAATGGTAAGGCAAGGGAAGAAAATGAAAGGAAAATCAAGGCACCATGGGTACCATGATTAGGCAAGGTAAGGCAAGGCAAAACACATTAGCCACCATGGTAAAGCTGGGAAAGGGAAGGTAAGGCATCATGGGTACCATGGAAAGACAAGGGAAGGGAAGGCACCATAAGCACCATGGTAAGATCTGGCAAGGCAAGGCACCATGGGCACAATGGTAAGATAAGACAAGGCAACAGATGAACCATGGTAAGGCAAGGGAAGGCAAAGCAAAGCACATTAGCACAATGGTAAGACATGGCAAGGAAAGGCAAGGCACCACGAGAAGCATGACAAAGCAAAGCAAGGCACAATTGGCACTATGACAAGCAAGGCAAGGCACCAAAAGGCACCATGGGCACCACAGCATGGCAAGGCAAGGCAACACAAGGAATGATAGGCACTATCAGCACCATGGTACATCAAGGCAATGCAAGGCAAAACATCATAAGTACCACAGTAAGCCAAAGCAAGGCAAGCCAATGAAATTCAAAATGGGAACTGTGGTTAGGCAATGCAAAGCAAGGAAATGAATCATGGGTACCATGGTAAGACAATGTAAGGCAATGTAAGTCACATTGGGCACCATGGTAAGGCAAGGCAAAGCAGTATGAGCACCATGTTAAAGCAAGGGAATGCAAGACAAGGCAAGTTCCCATGTGCATATGGTAAGGCACAGCAAGGCAAGTTATCATGGGTACCATGGTAAAGTAAATCAAAGATGAAAAAGGCACCATGGGGACCATGGTAAGGCAATAAATGGCACAGTAAGACAAAGCACCATAGGCAGCATGATATAGTAAAGCAAGGCAAGGCAATTCCCAATGGGCACCATGGTTGGGCAAGGCAAGGCAAGGCAATGCAATGCACCATGGTCAACACATTAAGGCAAGGCATGGCAAGGCCAGCCAACATAGGAACCATGGTAAAGCAAAGCAATATAAGGCATCAGGGCACCATGGTATGGCAAAGCTAGGCAGGGCAAGGCAAACATGGCACCATGAGCTACATGTTGAGGCAAGTTAAGGCAAGGCAAGGCAAGGCACCATGGGCAACATAGTTAGGCAAGACAAAGAAAGGCAGAGCACCAGGAACACCATGGCTAAGCAAGACAAAGCAAGGCACCATGGGCACCAGGGTAAGTCAACCAAGGCAAGGCATGGCACCATGGACACCACGGTAAGTCAAGGAAAGGCAAGTCAAGGGACAAAGGGCACCATGGTTATGAGAAACAAGGCAAGGAAAGAACAGCAATGCACCATGGACACAATGGTAAGGCAAGTCTCGGCAAAGCAACTCTCCATGGACATTATGGTAAGGCAAGGCAAGGCAGCATGGACATCATGGTAAGGCAAAGTAAGGCAAAGAACCATGGGTAGAATGCTAAGACAGGGCAAGGCAGGGCAGCATGGGCACCATGGTAAAGCCAGACAAAGTAAAAATTGCAAGACAACATGGCACCATAGTAAGGCAAGACTCAGCAAGTCAAGACACCCTGGACACATTAGTAAGCCTAGACAAGGCTAAACAAGTGAAAGGAAGGCAAGGCATTATGGGCACCATGATAAGGCAAGGCAAAGCCATGTACATTGGCACCGTGGTATGGAAAGTCAAGGCTAGGCATCGTGGACACCATGGTAAGTCAAGGCTATGTAAGGCAAGGTATATGGGCACCATGGTAAGCCAAGGCAAGGCAAAGCAAGGCACCGTGGGCACCATGGTAATGCAACGCAATTAAAGGCAAGGCACCTGGATCACCATGGTAAGGTAAAAGGAGGCAAGGCAAGGCACAATGAGCACCATCATAAGGCAAGGGAAGGTAAAATGGGCAGCATGGTAAGGCAAGGCATGGCAAGGCAAGGCAACGTGGGCCAAATGGTAAGACAGTGGAAGGCAATTTAAGGCAGCATGGGCACTGCGGCAAGGCAAGGCAAGGCACCCTGGACACCATGGAAATACAAGACAAGGTAAGGGAAGGAAAGTCAAGGCACCATGGTAACCAAGGTAAGGCAAGGCAAGACAAAGTAGGGCACCATGGGCTGCAAGGTAAGCACATAAAAGCAAGGCAAGCCAACATGGAGACCATGGTAAGAGAAGGAAAGCTGAGGCAAAGAAAAACAAGGCAAGGCATCATGGGCATGATAGTCTGCCAGGAAAAGCAAGACATGGCATTATGAGCACCATAGTAAGTCAAGGGAAGGCAAAGCAAGGCACAATGGGCACTATGATAAGGCAAAAAAGGAAAGGCACCATGAAAACAATGTTAAGGCAAGGCAAGGCACAGCACCATGGGCAACAAGGTATGACAAGGAAAGATAAAGAAAGGCACCATGGGCACAATGGTAAGGCAAGGCTAGGCATCATGGGCACAGTGGTAAGGCTAGGCTTGTAAAGGCAAGGCAAGACAATGAAAGCCACCATGGGCAGCATGGACACCACGGTAAGGCAAGGCAAGCAGGACAAGGCAAGACAAGCAAGGCTAGGCAATATGGGCACCATGATAAGAAAAGACAATGCAAGGCAAGTCACCATGGGCCCCATGGAAATTCAAGACAAGGCACATATACACCATGGAATATTATGCAGCAATTAAAAATGATGACTTCGTGTCCTTTGTAGGGACATGGATGAATCTGGAGAACATCATTCTCAGCAAATTGACACAAGAACAGAAAATGAAACGCCATATATTCTCACTCATAGGTGGGTGATGAACAATGAGAACACACGGACACAGGGAAGGGAGTACTACACACTGGGGTCTATTGGGGGAAATAGGGGAGGGACAGTGGGGGGAGCGGGGGAGGGATAGCATGGGGAGAAATGCCAAATGTGGGTGAAGGGGCAGAAGGCAGCAAAACACACTGCCACGTGTGTACCTATGCAACTATCTTACATGTTCTGCACATGTACACCAAAACCTAAAATGCAATAAAAAGAAAAAAAAGACAAGGCAAGGCACCATGGGCACCATGGTAAGGCAAAGAATGTCAAGCTAAGGGAAATCATCATGGGCATCAAGTTAAGGGATAAGAAGGCAAGGCACTATGGGCACCATGGGAATGCAAGGCAAGGCAAGAAAAGGCATCATGAGCACTGGGGTAAGGCACGACAAGGTAAGCTACAATAGCCACCAATGCAAGAACAGGCAAGGCAATACAAGGCACCATGGGCACCATAGTAAGGCAAGGCACCATCAGCACAACAGTAAAGGAAGACAAGGCAAGCTAAGCCAATATGGGCACCATAGTAAAACAAGACAACATGAGTACAATGGTAATACAAGACAAGGCACAATGGGCACAATGATAAGCAAGGCACCATGGGCACCATGGTAAACCAAAGCAAGGAAGGGCAAGGCACCTGAAGCACAATAGTAAGGAAGAAGCCTAGACACTATGGGCACCATAGCAATGCAAGGCAAGTTAAGGCAATTCACCATGGGCACCATTGAAAGGCAAGAATAGTTAAGGTATTGCAAGGCACCATGGGAACCATGGTAAGGCAGGTAAGGCAATCCAAGGCATTAGGGCACAATAGGAGTGCAAGGCAAGGCAAGGCAAGGCAACATGTGCACCATTGTAAGGAAAGGCAATGCAAGACAAAGCTACGCATCATGAGTCCCATGGTAAGGCAATACAAGGTAAAGCAAATCATGGCACCATGGGCACCATGGTAAGTCAAAACAAGGCAAGGCAAGAAACCATGGGCAGCATGGTACATCAAGGCATGGCAGGGAAAGGGAAGGCACCATGGGCACCATGGTAAGGCAAGGCAAAGTGAGGGAAGGCAATGCAGAATGGGCACCATGGTAAGGCAAGGAAAGGCAAGGCACCATGAATACTATGGTTGGACAATGTAAGGTAAGTGGAGGCACCATGGTCACCATGGTTATGCAAGAAAAGGCAAGACAAGACACCTTGGGAGCCAATATAAAGCAAGGTTAAGCAAGGCACCAATGGCACCATGGTAAGGCAACACAGAGGAAGGTAAGTCACCATGGGCACCATTGTTTGGCATGGGAATGTAAGGCAATGTAATGCACCATGGGCACCATGGTATACGGCATGGCAAGTCACCATTGGAACCATAGTTTGCCATAGAAATGTAAGGCAACACAAGGCACCAAGGGCAATTTGATAAAGCACAGCAAGTGAAGGCAAGACAAGAAACCATGGGTAACATGGTAAGCAAGGCATACCACCAAAGGCAACAAGGTAATTCAAGGCAAGGCAAGGTACTATAAGCACTATGGTAAGGCAAGGCAATGCAAGACAAGTCATCATTTGCATCATGATAAGGCAAGGCAAATCAATGCATAGCACCATTGACAGCATAGGCACTATTGTAAAGCAAGGCAAAGAAATCAAAGGCAAGGCAAGAGAACATGCACACCATGGTAAGGCATGGCAAGACAAGGAAAGCCAAGGCACCATAGGCAGTATGGTAATGTAAGGCAAGGCACCATGGGCAACATGGTAAGGCAAGGCAAGTCACCATGGGCACCATGGTAATGCAAGGCAAGGCAGCACAGGCATCATCATAAGGCGAGACATGGCCTCCCAAGGAAAGACAACATGGGCATCATTGTAAAGCAAGGCAATGCATAAAAGACATTATGGCTAGCATGGTAAGGCAAGGTAAGGAAAGGCAAGGCACTACTGAAACCATTGTAGGGCAATACATGACAAGGCAAGGAAAGGAAAGGCACAATGGGCACCATGGGAAGGCAAGGCATGGCAAGGTAAAGCACTATGGACTCCATGGCAATACAAGCCAAGGCAAGACAAGCACCATGGGCACCAAGCTAAGGCAAGGCAAGGCACCATGAGCAGCATGGATATTATGGTAAGGCAAGGCAAGGCACCATGAGCAGCATGGATATTATGGTAAGGCAAGGCAAAGCAAGGTAAGGCAAAGCAATGCACCATGTTCTCCATGATAAGGCAAGGCAAGGCAAGGTATGTCACCATGGGCACCATGGTAAGGCATGGCGAAGTAAGGCAACACGAGACACCATGGGAACCATGGTAAAGTAAGGCAAGGCAAGGCAAAGCAAAACAACATTAGCACCACGGTAAGGCAAAGCAAGGAAAGCCAAGGCAATGTGCCACGGGCAGCAAGGTAAGGCAAGGAAAGGCAAAGAAATGAACCATGGGCACCATGATAAGGCAAGACAGGCAAGGCAACACACAATGGGCACCATTGCAACACAAGACAAGGCAAACGTATGCACTATGGGCACCACTGTAAGGCAAGGCAAGTAAAGGCAAAGCACCATGGGCACCAAAGTAAAGCCATGGAATGCAAGGCAAGGCAAGTTACTATGTGCATATGGTTAGGCAAGGAAAGCCAAAGCATCATGGACATCACGGTAAGGCAAGACAATACATGGCACCATGGTAAGACAAGGCAAGGCACCATGGGCACCCAGGCAAGGCAAGGGAAAGGATTGAATGAAGGGCAACCTGGTAAGGCAAGGCAAGGCAATGCAACAAAGAACATCATGGGCAGCATGTTAAGGGAATGCAAGGCAAGTCACCATGGGCACCATAGTAAGGCAAGGCATTGCAAGGCAACTTAACACAAGGCACCACAGGCTCCAGGGTAATGCAAGGAAAGGCACCATGAATACCATGTTAAAGCAAGGCAAGGCATGGTAAGGCACTGTGGGCACCATGATACAGCAAGGCAAGGCAAGGTAAGGCAAGGCAGGATTGGCACTATGATAAGGCAAGGGAAGACAAGCAAGACAAGGCAAATGGGAAGCATGGTAAAGCAAGATAAGGCAAGGCAAGGCACTTTGTGCATCTTGGAAAGTCAAGGAAAGGTCAGGCCAGGAAAGGCAAGACACCATAGGCACCATGTTAAGTTAAGGCAATGCAAGGCAAGACACCGTGGGCACCATTGTAAGACAAGGCATGAAAAGGAAAACACCATGGCAACCATGGTAAGGCAAGGCAAGGCAACATGGGCACAAGAGTAAAGCAAGCAAGGCAAAACAAGGCATCATGGTCCTTATGGTAAGGCAAGGCAAGACAAGGCACTTTGGTCACCATGGTAAACAAGGCAGGGCATGAAACACTAAGACAATGCGCCATGGGCACCATGGTAAGGCAAGACAAAAGAAAGCAAAGCAAGGTATAATGGGCAACATGGTAAGGCAAGGCAAATCAAGGCAAGGCACCAGGGCTCCATGGTAAGGCAAGGTAATGCACCATTGGCAGCATGGCAAGGCAAGGCAAAATAAGACACCATGGGCACCATGGTAAGGCAAGGATATGGAAGGAAAAAAGCGTGGGTAGCATGACAAGGCGATGAAAGGTAAGGTAAGGCAAGACACAATGAGCACTATCGTAAGGCAAGGAAAGTCAAGGTAAGACACGATAGGCACTATGGTAAGGAAAAGCAAGGCATGGCAAGGCACCATGGGCACAGTGGTAGGCAAGACAAGGCCAGGCAAGACACGGTGGACAAGGCAAGGCAAAGAAAGGTGCCATGGACACAATGGTAAGTCATGGGAAGAAAATGCAAGGCACCATTTACAGCATGGGCACCATGGTAAGGCATGGCAAAGCAAGGCAAGAAACCATGGGTACCTAATAAAGCAAGGCAAGGGAAGAAAAGGTATTATGGGCACCAAGGGCACCATGGTAAGGTAAGTCAAAGCAAGGGAAGGCAAAGAACCATGGGCAGCATGAAAGACAAAACAATGCATGGGACCATGATCACCATGGTAAGACAAGGCAAGGCCCAATGGGCACAATGGTAAGGCAGATAACCATGGGCACCATGTTATATTATGGCAAGTCATCGCAAGGCATCATTGGCACTATGTTGAGAAAAGTCAAAGCAAGGCAAGGCAAGACACAGAACTATGGGCACCATGGTAAGGCAATGCAAGACAAGACATGATGCACACAATGGTAAGGGAAGAAATGGAAAGTTACCTTGGGCACCATGGAAAAGAAGACAAGGCAAGGTAAGGCAAGTCAAGACACCATGGGCGCCATTGTAAGCAAGGGAAAGGAGTTCAAGGCACCCTGGGCAACATGGGCACCATGGTATGGCAAGGGAAGGCAAGGAAAGTCAAGGCAAAGCAAAGAATTATGGTCACCATGGTAAGGCAAAGCAAGGAAACGGAAGACACCTGGGGCACCATGTTAAGGCAAGGCAAGACAAGGTACCATGGGCACCATGGTAAGGCAAGGCAAGGTAACATGAGCATCATGGTAAGGCATGGCAAGGAAAGGCACCATGTGCACCATAATAAGGCAAGGCAAGGAAAGGCAGCACAGGCACCCTGTTGAGGCAAGGCAAGACAAGGTACCATGGGCACCATGGTAAGGCAAGGCAAAGCACCAGTAACACCATGGAGAGGTATGGAATGGCAAGGCACCATCTTCACCATAATAGGGAAAGGCAAGGAAAGGAAACATTGGCACCATGTTAACGTAAGTCAAGGCAAGCAGTTACCATGGGCAACAGGCTAAGGCCAGACAAGGCAAAGTAGTATGGGCACCATGGCAAGACAAGGCAATTCAATGCAAGGCATCATGGGCACTATGTTAAGGCAAGGCAGGGCATAGAAAGGCACCATGGGATCCATGGCATGGCGAGGCAAGACAAGGCAAGGAACAATGGGCACCTTGGTAGGGAATGTCAAAGCAACACAAGGTACTTTGTCCACCTTGGTAAGGCAAGGCAAGGCCAGGCAAGGAAAGACAAGACACCATGGGCACCATGTTTAGCAAAGGCAAAGCAAGGCAAGACACTGGGCACCATGGTAAGGCAAGGCAAGTACCATGAGATCCATGGTAAGCCAAGGAAATGCAAGTCCCATGGGCTGCTCGGGAATGATGGTAAGGCAAGGCAAAGCAAGGTAAGGCAAGGCAAAACACCATGGCCTCCATGATAAGGCTTGGCAAGGCAAGGTGAGGCACCATGTGCACCATGGTATGTCAAGGCAAGGCAACGCACCATGGGCATTATGTTAGAGCAAGGCATGGCAAGGCAAGGAAAGGCACCATGGGCACCATGGAAGGCAAAGGAAGGAAAGGCACCAGGGACACCATTATAATGCAATGAAAGGCAAGGCAGCACGGTCACCATGCTAAGGAAAGGAAAGGCACCATTGGCACCATGATAAACAAAGGCAAAGCAAGGCAAGACATTTTGTAAAACATCATAAAGCAAGGCAAGGCACTATGGGTAACATCTTAAGGCATGACAAGGCAAAGAAAGGTTTTATGTCTTTGATTCACAAGAAGATTCAGGAGTTTGAATATGTTAATGGGTGCTTGAGCATGCCTGAACTGGCTGAAGTAGAGGAAGTGAAAAATGTCTCAGCCAGGGTCACCCTCCCCAGACTCCTATGCTCTCCATTCCAGGGGACATGCAGCCCAACACTCCTGCACCTGCCCCACCTGCTGAAGATGGGACAAAAATAGAGGAAAATAGCCTCAAAGAAGAGCACATAGAAGGAGAAAAGGAGATTAAACCTGCAGCCCTTGGGACTACCACTGAGTGTACACAGACCCCTGCTTCTGCCTCAGAGAATGAAAAGGTCATTGTTGAACACCCTGAGGGTGACGAGAAAGTGAAAAAGGCAGAGGTGGAGGAGAGAACAGAGGAACCTATGGAGACAGAGCCCAAAGGCCTTGCTGATGTAGAGAAGGTGGAGGAGAAGTCAGCAATAGATCTGACCCCTATTGTAGTAGAAGACAAAGAAGAGAAGAAAAAAAGAAGAGAAAAAAGAGGTGATGCTTCAGAATGGAGAGACCCCAAGGACCTGAATGATGAGAAACAGAAGGAAAATATTAAACAGCATTTTATGTTCAACATTGCAGATGGTGGTTTTCCTTAGTTGCACTCCCTTTGGCAGAATGAAGAATAGGCAGCCACAGCTACCCAGAAGACTTATGAGATCTGGCATCAACAGCATGACTACTGGCTGCTAGCTGGTATTATAAACCATGGCTAAGCCCAGTGGTAAGACATCCAGAATGACCCACTCTATGCCATCCTCAATGAGCCTTTCAAGGGTGAAATGAACCATGGCAATTTCTTAGAGATCAAGAATGAATTTCTAGCTCGAAAGTTCAAGCTCTTAGAACAGGCTCTGGTGATTGAGGAACAGCTGTGCCAGGATGCTTACTTGAACATGTCAGAAGACCCTTCTCGCCCTTTCATGGCCCTCAACACCCGCTTAGCTGAGGTGGAGTGCTTGGCAGAAAGTCATCAGCACCTGTCCAAGGAGTCAATGGCAGGAAACAAGCCAGAAAATGCAGTCCTCAACAAAGTTCTGAAACAGCTGGAAGAACTGCTGAGTGACATGAAAGCCAGTGTGACTTGACTCCCAGCTACCATTGCCCGAATTCCCCCAGTTGCTGTGAGCTTACAGATGTCAGAATGTAACATTCTCAGCCGCCTGGCAAATCAGGCACCCAAGCCTACCCCACAGCAGGTAGGATTTATATATATATATATATATATATATATATATCTGTGTGTGTGTGTGTGTGTGTGTATAATTGCATTTTAGGTTCTGGAGTACATGTAAAGAACATGCAGGATTGTTACATAGGTATACACATGGCAATGTGGTTTACTGCCTCCATCTCCATTGCCTATATCTGGCATTTCTCTCCATGTTATCCCTCCCCAACCCTCTACACCCCACTGTCCCTCCCCTAGTCCCCCCAAAGACCTCAGTATGTGATGCTCCCCTCCCTGTGTCCATGTGTTCTCATTGTTCAACACCCGCCTATAAGTGAGAACATGTGGTGTTTGATTTTCTGTTCTTGTGTCAGTTTGCTGAGAATGATGGTTTCCAGGTTCATCCATGACCCTAGAAAGGACAAAAACTCATCAATTTTTATGGCTTCATAGTATTCCATGGTGTATATGTGCCACATTTTCCCTGTCCAGCCTATCATTGATGGGCATTTCAGTTGGATCCAAGTCTTTGTTATTGTAAACAGTGCTGCAATGAACATACGAGTGCATGTGTTCTTACAACAGAACGATTTATAATCCTTTGGATATATAACCAGTAATGGGATTGCTGGGTCAAAGGGAATTTCTATTTATATGTCCTTGAGGAATTGCCACACTGTCTTCCATAATGGTTGAACTAATTTACACTCCACCAACAATATAAAAGTTTTTCTATTTCTCCACATCCTCTCCAGCATCTGTTGTCTCTAGATTTTTTTTTGAGATGGAGTTTCACTCTTGCTAACGAGGCTGGAGTGCAATGGCACGATCTCCACTCACTGCAACCTCCACCTCCTGGGTTCAGGCAATTCTCCTGCCTCAGCCTCCTGAGTAGCTGGGATTACAGGCATGCGCCGCCATGCCCAGCTAATTTTTTGTTTTTTTAGTAGAGACAGGGTTTCACCATGTTGACCAGGATGGTCTCGATCTCTGGACCTCATGATCCACCCGCCTCCCAAAGTGCTGGGATTACAGGCGTGAGCCACCGTGCCCAGCCTGTCTCCAGATTTTTTAATGATTGCCATTCTAACTGCCGTGAGATGGTATCTCAATGTAATTTCGTTTTTCATTTCTCTAATGGCCAGTGATGATGAGCATTTTTTTATGTTTGTTGGCCTCATATATGTCTTCTTTTGAAAAGTGTCTGTTCATATACTTCACCCACTTTTGAATGGGCTTGTTTGTTTTTTTCTTGTAAATCTGTTTTAGTTCTTTGTAGATTTTGGATATAAGTCCTTTGTCAGATGGGTCGATTGCAAAAACTTTTCCCATTCTGTTGGTTACCAGTTGATTCTAATAATTGTTTCTTTTGCTGTGCAGAAGCTCTGAGTTTAATTAGTTCCCACTTGTCTATTTTGGCTTTTGTTGCCAATGTTTTTGGTGTTTTGGTCATGAAGTTTTTGCCTATGCCTATGTCCTGAATGGTTTTGCCTAGGTTTTCTTCTAAGGTTTTTATGGTGTTAGGTCTTATGATTAAGTCTCTAATCCATGTGGAGTTAATTTTAATGTAAGGTCTCAAGAAGGAGTCATTTCTCTTTTCTGCACATGGCTAGCCAGTTTTCCCAACACCGTGTATTAAACACAGAATCATTTCCCCATTGCTTGATTTTGTCAAGTTTATCAAAGATCAGATGGCAGTAGATGTATGGCGTTGCCTCCAAGGCCTCTGTTCTGCTCCATTGGTCTGTATCTCTGTTTTGGGACAAATGTCATGCTGTGTTGATTACTGTAGCCTTGTAGTATAGTTTGAATCAGGTAGAGTGATGCGTTCAGCTTGGTTCCTCTTGCTTAGAATTGACTTGGATGTGCGGGCTCTCTTTTGGTTCCATATGAAATTTGAAGTGGCTTTCTCCAGTTCCGTGAAGAAGGTCATTGGTAGCTTGATGGGGATAGCATTGAATCTGTAAATTACTTTGGGCTGTATGGCCACTTTCATGATATTGATTCTTCCTAACCATGAGCACGAAATGTTTCTCCATCTGTTAGCTCCCTCTCTTATTTCGTTGAGCAGTGGTATGTAGTTCTCCTTGAACGAGTCCTTTACATCCTTTATTAGTTGTATTCCTAGGTATTTTATTATCTTTGTAGCAATGGAGAATGACAGTTCATTCTTGAGTTGGCTCTCTTTAAGTCTTTTATTGATGTATAGGAATGCTTGTGAATTTTGGACATTGATTTTGTATCTTGAAGCTTTGCTGAATTTGCTTATCAGTTTAAGGAGATTTTCGGCTGAGACGATAGGGTCTTTCAAATATACAATCATGTCATCTGCAAATAGAGAAAATTTGACTTTCTCCTTTTCTGATTGAATGCGCTTTCTTTCTTTTTCTTGCCTGATTGCTCTGGCTAGAACTTCCAATACTATATAGAATAGGAGTGGTGAAAGAGGGCATCCCTGTCTAGTACCAGATTTCTTTTTTTTTTTTTTGAGACGGAGTTTCACTCTTGTTCCCCAGGCTGGAGTGCAATGGCACAATCTCAGCTCACTGCAACCTCCGCCTCCTGGGTTCAGTCAATTCTCCTGCCTCAACCTCCTGAGTAACTGGGATTACAGGCATGCACCACCATGCCCAGCTAATTTTTTGTATTTTTAGTAGAGACTGGTTTCACCATGTTGACCAGGATGGTCTTGATCTGTTGACCTCGTGATCCACCCACCTCGGCCTCCCTAGTACCAGATTTCAAAGGTAATGCTTCCAGTTTTTACCCATTCAGTATGATATTGGCTGTGGGTTTGTCATAAATAGCTTTTATTATTTTCGGATAAGTTCTGTCAATATCTAGTTTACTGAGAGTTTTCAGCATACAGGGCTGTTGAATTTTGTCAAAGGCCTTCTCTGCATCTATTGAGATAATCATGTGATCTTTGTCTTTGGTTATATTATTGTGGGGAATTACATTTATAGACTTGCATATGTTGAACCAGGCTTGCATTCCTAGGATGAAGCCTACTTGATCGTGATGGATAACCTTTTTGAAGTGCTGCTGCAGTCGGTTTGCCAGTATTTTATGGAAGATGTTTACATCGATGTTCATCATGGATATTGGCCTGAAGTTTTCTTTTTCTGTTGAGTCTCTGCTGGGTTTTGGTATCAGGATGATGTTGGTCTCATAAAATGATTTGGGGAGGATTTTCTCTTTTTGTATTGTTTGGAATAGTTTCAAAAGAAGTGGTACCATCTCCTGTTTGTATGTCTGGTAGAATTTGGCTGCAAACACATCCGGACCTGGGCTTTTATTGGTTGTAAGCTATTAATTGCTGCCTCAACTTCAGCCCTTGTTATTGATCTATTCAGGGTTTTGACTTCTTCCTGGTTTAGGCTTGGGAGGTTGTAAATGTCCAGGAATTTGTCCATTTCTTCCAGGTTTACTGGTTTATGTGCATAGAGTTGTTTGTAGTAATCTCTGATGGCGGTTTGTCTTTCTGTGAAATCTGTGATGATATCCCCTTTATCATTTTATTGCATCTATTTGATTATTCTCTCTATTCCTTTTTATTCATCTGGCTGATGACCTATCTATTTTGTTGATCTTTTCAAAAAACCGGCTCCTGGATTAATTGATTTATTGAAGGGTTTTTGTGTCTCTGTCTCTTTCAGTTCTGCTCTGATCTTAGTTATTTCTTCTCTTCTGCTAGGTTTTTAGTTTTTTTGATCTTGCTCCTCTAGCTCTTTCAATTTTGATGATAGGATGTTGATTTTAGATCGTTCCTTCTTCTCATGTGGGCATTTATTTCTATAAATTTTGTTCTAGGCACTGCTTTAAATGTGTCCCAGAGATTCTGGTAGGTTATGTCTTTATTCTCGTTGGTTTTGAAGAACATCTTTATTTCTGCCTTCATTTCATTGTTTATCCAGTCAACATTCAATAGCTAGTTGTTCAGTTTCCATAAAGTTGTGCGGTTCTGACTTAGTTTCTGAATTCTGAGTTCTAATTTGATTGCACTGTGGTCTGAGAGACTGTTATGATTTCCATTTTTTGCATTTGCTGAGTAGTGATTTACTTTCAATTGTGTGGTCAGTTTTAGAGTAGGTGTGATGTGATGCTGAAAAGAGTGTATATTCTGTCAATTTGGGGTAGAGAGTTCTGTAAACGTCTATTAGGTGTGTTTGGTCCAGGTCTGAGTTCCAGTCCTGAATATTCTTGTGAATTTTCTGTCTCGTTGACCTGTCTAATATTGACAGTGGAGCATTAAAGTCTCCCACTAATATTGTGTGGGAGTCTAAGTTGCTTTGTAAGTCATTAAGAACTTGCTTATGAGAACACATGGACACAGGAAAGGGAGTACTACACACTGGAGTCTATTGGGGGAAATAGGAGAGGCACAGTGGGCGGGGAGCAGGGAAGGGATTGCATGGGGAGAAATGCCAAATGTGGGTGAAGGGGCAGAAGGCAGTAAAACACACTCCCACGTGTGTACATATGCAACTATCTTACATGTTCTGCACATGTACCCTAAAACGCAATAAAAAAAAGAACTTGCTTATGTATCTGGGTGCTCCTGTATTGGGTGGGTATATATTTAGAATTGTTAACTCTTCCTGTTGCATTGATCCTTTTACTATTATGTAATGGCCTTCTTTGTATCTTTTGATCTTTGTTGTTTTAAAGTCTATTTTATCAGACTAGAATTGCCACTCTTGCTTTTTTTTTCTCTCCATTTGCTTGGTAGATTTTCCTCCATTTCTTTATTTTGAACCTATGTGTATCCTTGCATGTGAGACAGGTTTCCTGGATACAGCCCACAGATGGATTTTTAGTTTTTATCCAATTTGCTAATCTGTTTCTTTTGATTGAGGCATTTAGCCCATTTAAATTTAAGGTTAATATCATTATGTGTTAATCTGATTCTGGCATTTTGATGCTAGCTGGCTGTTTTGCCCATTAGTTGATACAGTTTCTTCATTGTATCAATGCTCTTTACCATTTGGTACATTTTGTAGTGGCTGCTACTGATTGTTCCTTTCTGTGTTTAGTGCTTCTTTCAGGAGCTCTTATAAAGCAGGCCTGGTGGTGATGAAGTTTCTGAGCAATTGCTTGTTCATAAAGGGTTTTATTTCTCCTTAGTGTACG
Source organism: Leontopithecus rosalia (assembly GCA_028533165.1). Classification (NCBI taxonomy): domain Eukaryota; kingdom Metazoa; phylum Chordata; class Mammalia; order Primates; family Cebidae; genus Leontopithecus; species Leontopithecus rosalia. The sequence continues at coordinate 50,525,596 of CM052670.1, forward strand.
AAGCTTAGTTTGGCTGGATATGAAATTGTACGTTGAAAGTTATTTTTATTAATGATGTTGAATATTGGCCCCCACTCTCTTCTGGCTTTATGGTTTCTGCTGAGAGATCCGCTTTTAGTCTGATAGGCTTCCCTTTGTGAGTAACCCAACCTTTTTCTCTGGCTGTCCCTAGCATTTTTTTCTTCATTTCAACCCTGGTGAATCTGACAATTATGTGCCTTGGGTTGCTCTTGTTGAGAAATATCTTTGTGGTGTTCTCTGTGTTTCCTGGACTTTAATGTTGGCCTGCCTTGTTAGGTTGAGGAAGTTCTCCTAGATAATATCCTGAAGAGTGTTTTCCACCTTGGATTCATTCTCTTCGTCACATTCAGGTACACCTGACAAACGTAGATTAGTCTTTTAACATAATTCCAAATTTCTTGCAGGCTTTGTTCATTTCTTTTTACCTTTTTTTCTCTAATCTTGCCTCCTGTTTTATTTCATTCAGTTGATCTTCGATCTCTGATATCCTTTTTTTTTGCTTTGTTGACATGGCTATTGAAACTTATGTATTCTCTTTTGTGGTAGCCGCTGATGGAGGAGGAGACAACAAAGAGAAAAAGATAGCAGTGTTATCCATGACAATAATAAGGCCATTCATTGTCTGCTGAACCATAACCAAGCAGGACAGCATGAGCGCCATGGTAAGGAAAGGCAAGGGAAGGCACCATGGTAAGACAAGGGAAGATCAGGGAAGTCACCATGGGCACCATTGTAAGACAAGGCAAGGCACCATAAAATAAATGGTATGTCAAGACAAGGCACCATAGGCACCATGGTAACGTGAGTGAAGGCAAGGCACCATGGGCACAATGGTGAGGGAAGGCAAGACAAGTCAAGGCAAAGCACCATGAATGCCAAGGAAATTGAAGGTAAGGCACCATTGGCACCATGGTAAGTCAAGGCAAGAAACGTTGAGCACCAGGGTAAGGCAAGGTAAGTAACCATAGGCACCACAGTCAGGAAAGGCAATGCTTGGCAAGTACCTTGGGCACCATTGCAAGGCTAAGCAAATCACCATGGGCTCCATGGTTAAACAAGGCTAGCCACCATGAATACCATGTTTAAGCCGAAAAGGCAAGGCAAGGAAAGGCCCAATGGGCACCATGGTAAGGCAAGGCAAGGCAAGACAAGGGACTCCAAGAACCATGGCAAGTCAAAGCAAAGCACTATGGGCACAATGGTAGGAAAAGGCAAGGCAATGCAAGGCAACATTGGCACCATGGTAAGGCAAGGCATGGCACTATGGGTAAAATTGTAAGGGAAGGCAAGGCAAAGGATCATGGGCAACATTTTAAGGCAAGGAGAGACAAGGCACCCTGGGCACCATGTTTAAGGCACCATGAACACCATGATAAAGTAAGGCAAGGCAAGGCAAGGCACCATGATCATCATGGTAAGGCAAGGCAAGGTGAGGCAAGGCACCTTGGGCACCACGGTAAAACAAGGAAAGACAATCAAGGCAACATTGGCACCACAGTAAGGCAAGGCAATGAAAGGCAAGGCAAGACCCCACGGTGAGGCAAGGCAAGCTAGGAACCATGGGCAACCTGGTAAGGCATGGTAAAAATTGACACTAATAACACTATGGTAAGGCAAGGCAATTCAAGTTAACCGAGGCACCATGGACACTGTGGCAAGGCAATTCAAGGCTTTGCAAGACAAGGCAATTAAAGTCAAGTAACCAAGGCAACACAAGATGAGCCACAATGGGCACCATGATAAGGCAAGGCAAGGCAAGGCAAAAATAGACACCATGGGCAGATGATAAGTCAAGGCAAGGCAAGGAAAAGCACCTTGGTCACCATGGTAAGGCAAGGCAAGGCAATAAAAGTAAGGCACCATCAGCACAATGGTAAGGCAAGGAAAGGCAAGGAAATACACCGTGGGCACCATGGTAAGGCAAGGCAAGACACCATGGACACAATGTTGAGACAAGGCAAGACAAGAGAAGACAAAACTGGGACCGTGGTAATGCATGGCAAGACAAGGCAAGGCACCATATGTACCATGGCAAAGGCAAGGAAAGACAAGTCACAATGGACACCATATCAAGGCAATGCTAGGCAAGACAAGGCAATTAAAGTCAAGGATCAAAGAACACCAAGGAAAGGCAAGATAAGCAAAGAAAGTCAAGACAAGGTACCATGGGTACCTTAAGAACTTGCTGGGTTCTTGCTTGGGTACCTTGTCATGGACAAGGCAAGACACCATGGGCCCCATGGTAAGGCAAAGCAAGGGAAATCAAAGGAATTCACCATGGGCACCATAATAAGGCAAGGCAACATAAGCCACAATGTGCACCATGCCTATGGCTCGGCATGTCAAGGGAATGCACAATGGGCACCTTGTTAAGGCAAGGCAAGGCAATGGAAGACACCATGGTCATCATGGTAAGAAAAGGCAAGACAAGGCACCATGTGAAAAATTGTAAGGCATGGCCATGCAAGACAAGGAAAGGAAAGGAACCATGATAAGGCAAGACAAGCCAAGACAAGGGATGGCAAGGCAGCGTGGGCACCATGATAAAGCAAGGCTAGGCAAGGGAAGGCACCATAGTCACCATTTGAAGGCAAGACTATGCCAGCCACCACGGGCCCCATGGTAAGGCAAGGCAGCATGGGCACCATGAGAAGTCAAGGCAAGACAAGGAGAGGTATCATGGGCATCATGGTAAGGCAAGACAAGACAAGAAAAGGCACCGTGGCCACCATAGTAAAGCAAGGGAAGGCTTGGCAAGGTACCATGGGCATCATGGTCAGGAAAAGCAAAGCACTATGGGCACAATGGTAAGCAAGGCAAGGCAATGCAAGGTACCACGCATGCACTATGAAAATTCAAGGCAAGACAAGGATAGATAAGGTAAGGCAAGGCACCATGGGCCCCATGGCATGGCAAGGCAAGGCAACTTAAGGCAAGGCAATGCACCATGGGCACCATGGTAGGACAAGTCAAGGCAATGCAAACAAGGAATGATGAGCACAATGTTAACACAAGGCAAGGCAAAAAAAGGCAAGGCAAAGCAAAGAACAGCACCATGGGCATCATGATAAGGCAAGGCAAGAAAATGCACCATAGGCACCCTGGTAAGGAAAAGCAAGGCAAGGCTAGAATTATGAGAATCATGGTAAGGCAAGGCAAGCCACCATGTGTATCATGACAAGGAAAGGCTAGAACTATGGACATCATGGTAAGGCAAGGCAAACAACCATTGGCACCTTCATAGAGCAAGGCAAGACACCATGGACACCATGGTAAGGGAAGGCAAGGCACCATGAGTATTATGGTAAGGCAAAGCAAGGTAAAATAAGGAAAGGGAAGACACTATGGACATTATCATAAGAAAGGCTAGGCACCATGTGTCCCATGGTAAGGTAAAGCAAGGCAAGGCAATAAAAGAAACCATGGGGACTATGATATGGGAAGGCAAGGCAAGGCACCATGGGCACTATAGTAAAGCAAGGTAAGGCAAGGCGAGTTACAATGGGCACAATGGAGGGGCAAGGCGAGGCACAGAAAGGCAAGGCAAGGCACCCTGGGAACCATAAGTCAAGGGAAGGCAAGGCAGCATGGGCATCATGGTAAGACAAGGCAAGGCAAGGCAAGGCACCATGGGCACTATGGTAACACAAGCCAAGGCAACATGGGCATCATGGTATGCAAGGAAAGGCACTATGCACATTATGGTAAGGCATGGCTATGCACCATGGGAACTACCATAAGGCAAGGCAAGGCACCATAGGAACTAGGGTAAGGAAAATCTAGAGAAGGCACCAATTTCACCATGGTAAGGCAATGCAAGAAAAGGCACCATGGGAAACATGGAAAGAACAGAGAAGACAAGGCAAGGCACCATAGACAACATTGTTAGGCAAGGCCATATTGTAATGCAAGGTAAGGCAATCAAGATCACTATAGGCACCATGCTAAGGAAAGGCAAGACAAAGCAAGGCAATTCACCACGTGCACCATGGTAAAGCAAGGCAAGGCAAGCCAAGGCAAGGCACAATGGTTGGCACAGTAAGACATGGCAAGGCACCATGAACACCATGCTATGGCAATGCAAGGCAAAGAATCATTGGAACCATGATAAGGGAAAGAAATGTGCCATGAGAACCCTGGTAAAGCAAGGCAAGGCACCATGGACCACAAGGTAAAGCAAGGCACAGAAAGACACCAAGAGCACCATGGTAATGAAAGGCAGGGCATCATGTGTATTAAAGTAATTCAAGGCAATACAAGGCAAGACAAAGCACCATGGTAAGGCAAGGGGAGGCAAGGCAAAGAAATGGACTATTGGCACCATGGTAAGGCAAGAAAAGTCACAATGGGCACCATTGGAAGGTAAGAAATACAAGGCACAGCAAGGCATCATGGTCATTATGGTAAGGCACTGCAAGAAAACTTGAGCACCATGGTAAAGTAAGGCAAAGCAAGGCAAGACAAGGAGACATGGGTACCCTGGTAAGGCCAGGAAAGGCAAGGTAACACAAGGCACCCTGGGAGCCATGGTGAGGAAAGAGACTGCAAGGCAACTGAAGACAGGAGGGGAACATGGTAAAGCAAAAAAATGCAGGGCAAGGCACCATGGGATACATTATAAGGCATAACAAGGCATGATGGGCACCATGGTAAGGCAAGCCAAGGCAAGGCAAGGCACAATGGGCACTATAGTAAGGGAAGGCAAGTCACTATAGGCACGATGGTTATGCAAGGAAAGGCAAGGGAAGGAACCAATGGAACAATGCTAATTCAAGGCAACATACCATGGGGACTATGGTAAGGGAAGGCAAGGCAAGCAAAGGCACCATGGGAAATATGGTAAGGCAAGTCAAGTCACCATGTACACCATGGTAGTGCAAGGCAAGACAAAGAAAGGCACCATGGGCACAATGGTAAGGCAAGGCAAGTCACTATGGGCAACATGATGAGGCAAGGCAAGGCACAATAGGCACAATGGTAAGGAAAGGAAAGGCATCACGGGTGCCATGGTAAGGCAAGACAAGTCACCATGGACACCATGGTAAGGCAAGACAAGAAAAAAGGCAAGGCAACACAAGGCACTATGGGAAGCAGGGGCACCATAGGAAGGCAAGGCAAAGCATGTCACCATGAATACCATAACAAGGCAAGGCAAGGCAAAACAAAACAGCATGGACACCATGGTAAGGCAAGGAAAATCAACATGGGCAACATGCCATGGAAAGGCATGGAAAGGCAATGCAAGGTACCATATGCACCATGGTAAGGCAAGGGAAGGTAAGACCAGGCAAGGCACCATGAGAAACATAGTTAGGCAAGGCAAGGCAAGAAACCATGGGCACCATGGGAAGGCAAGGCAAGGCACCATTGCACCATGGGAAGGTAAGACAAGACAAGCCACAATGTTCACAATGGAAAGACAAGACAAATCAATGAACCATGGGCATCATCATAGTGCAAGGCAATGAAAGGCAAGAAAAGGCACCATGGGCACCAAGGTAAGCAAAGCAAGGGAAGGCACTATGGACACTGTGTTAAGGCAAGGCAAGGCAAGTCAAGGGAAAACAGGGCACCATGGGTACCATAAAATGGCAAAGCAAGGCAAGGAAAGACAAGAAACCATGGCCACCTGGTAAAGCAAGGCAAGGCAAGGTAAGGCAAGTCACCAATGGCACCAGGGTAAATCCAGACAAGGCAAGGCAGCATGGGCAGCACGGTAAGGCAAGGCAAAACAAGGCACCATGGGGACCATGGTAAGGCAAGGTAAGGCACCATGGGCACCATGGTTAGGCAAATGAAGGCAAGGCATGGCACCATGTTCACCATGGAAAGACAAAGCAAGGCAAGGCAAGTGAAGGCACATGGACACACTTGTAAGGCAAGTGAAGGCAAGGAAAGCAGGGCAAAAGAATGCACCATTGGTACCAAGGTAAGGCAAGGCAAGGCAAGATAAGGCACCATGCACACCATGGTAATGTAAGGCAAGGCAAGGTAAGAAGCCATGGGCATCACAGCAAGGCAAGTCAGGGAAGGGCACCATGGGCATGCTAGTAAGGCAAGCCAAGACAAGGAATGGCATCATGGGCACCATGTTAAGGCAAGACAAGGCAAGGCAAGTCACAATGGCACCATAATAGTAAGACAAGACAAGGCACTATGTACACCATTTAAATCAAGGCAAGGCACCAAGTGCAACATGATCATTCAAGGCAAGGCAAAGTAAAGCACCATGAGCACCATGGTAAGGCAAGGCAAGACATGGCATGCCACCTTTGGCAGCATGATAAGGCAAGGCAAGGCACCATAGGCACAATGGTAAGGCAATACAAGGCACCATGGGTACCATGGTAAGGCAAGGAAAGGCAAGGCAACTCAAGGCACCATGGGAAGCATGGGCACCATGGTAAGGCAAGGCAAAGCAAGGCAAGGCAAGGCAAGGCACGTCATCATGGGCACCATGATAAGGCAAGGCAAGGCAAAGCAAGGCACCGTGGGCACCATGGGAAGGAAAGGCAAGGCAGGAAAAGGTAAAGCAAGGCACTAATGGCACCAGGATAAATCAAAGCAAGGCAAGGCACCATGGGCACCAAGGCAAGGCAAGGCAAAGCACATGGGCATCATGGTTAGGCAGGGCAAGGAAAGACAAAACAAGGCACCATGGGCCACATAATAAGGCAAGGCAAGACAAGGGAAGGCACCATGGGCAGCATGGTAAGGCAAGGCAAGCCAATATACCATGGGCATCAAGGTTAGGCAGGGCAAGTCAAGGAACCATTGGCACGATGGTTAGGCAAATGAAGGCAAGGCACCATGTGCACAATGAAAAGGCGAAGCAAGGAAAGGCAAGGCAAGTAAAGGCACCATGGGAACCATGGAAAGGCAAAGCAAGAATAGGCAAGGCAAGTGAAAGCAACATGGGCACCCTGGTAGGGCAAGTGTAGGAAAGGAAAGCAAGGCAAGGTAATGCACTATGGGTGCCAAGTTAAGGCAAGGCAAGACAAGATAAGGCACCATGTGCACCATGGTAAGGAAGGCAAGGCAAGGTAAGAAACCATGGGCATCATGGTAAGGCAAGGCAAGAAAAGGCACCATGGACACCCTGGTAAAGCAAGGCAAGGCAAGGCATGTCACCATGGGCACCATGTTAAGGCAAGACAAGCAAGACAAGTCACAACGGGCACCATAGTAAAGCAAGGCAAGGCATCACGTACACCATGTTAAAGGAAGGCAAGGCAAAGCAAAGCACCATGGGAACTATGGTAATTTAAGGCAATGTACCATGGGAAAGATGGTAAGGCAAGGCAAGGCAATCAAAGGCACCATATGAAGCATGGTAAGGCAAGGCAAAACACCATGGGCACCATGGTAATGCAACTCATGTCAAGGCAAGGCAACATGATAATCATGGTAAGGAAGGCAAGGCAAGACAAAGCAAGGAACCATGGCACAACGTTAAGGCAAGGCAAGGCACAATGCACACCATGGTAGTGTAAGGCAAGACAAGTAAGGACATCATGGGCACCATGGTAAGGCAAGGCAAGACATGCCAAGGCACAAAGGGCAGCATGATAAGGCACAGCAATATACCATGTGTACCATGGTAATGTAAGGCAAGGCAAGGCACCATGGGTACCATAGTGAGGAGAGGTAGGGAAAGGTAAGTCAGGGCACCATGTGAACCATAGTAAGACAAGGCAAGGAAAGGCAAGTCAAGACAATGGAGGACCATGGCAAAGCAAGGAAAGGCACAGCAAGGCACCATGGGCATGATGGTAAGGTATGGCAGTGTACTATGGGCACCATTTTAAGGCACAGCACAATGGGCAACACTGTAAGGAAAGGCAAGGCAAAGCACCATAAGCACCATGGTAAGGCAATGCAAGGCCAAGCAAAGAAAGACATCTTGGTCCCATGGTAAGATAATGGAAGGCAGGGCAAGGTACCCATGGGTATCATGGCACAGCAAGGCAAGGAAGCCACCATGGGCAAGGCATGGCACCATGTGCAACATGGTGAGGCATGGCAAGGCCAGGCACAATGGACACGACTGTAAGGCATGGCAAGGTAAGTCAAGGCAAGGCATGGCAAAGCACCATAAGTGTTATGGTGAGGCAAGGCTCAGCAAGGAAATTGTAGGTATAATGGGCAACATGGTAAGGCAAAGAAAAACAACACAAGGCAACATGGGCATCATGGTAAGGCAAGGAAAGGCAAAGCACCATGGCACAATGGTAAGGCAAGGAAAGGAAAGGCATGATGGGCACCACGGTAAGGCAAGGCAAGGGAAGGCACTATAATCACCATGGTAAAGGAAGGCTAGGCAAGGCAAGGCACCAAGGAATCATAGCAAGGCTAGGCAAGTTAGGCAAGTCACCATGGGAATTATGGTAAGACATGGCAAGGCAATGCAAGGCACCATGGGCACCACGGTAAGGCAATGCAAGGCAAGCAAAGACAGGGAAGGCAAGGCAAAGCAAGGAAAGACAAGGCAAGGCAAGTCACAATGGGCACCATGGTATGGCAAGGCAAGGAAAGGCACCATGGGCACTATGATAAGGAAAGACAATGCAGGGACAGCAAGGCCAAATGGGCATCATGGTAAGTCATGGCAATATATCATCATCCGCTTGGTAATGTAAGGCAAGGTCAGACAAGGCATCATGGGTACCATGGTAAGGCAAGTCAAGGCGAGGTAATGCATGGCACCATGGGAACCATGGTAAGAAAAGGCAAGTCAGTGAAAGTCAAGGCACCAGGGTACCATGGTAAAGTAAGGCAAGGCAAGGCACAGCAAGGCACCATGGGCACCATGGTAAGTCATGGCAAGGCACCATGGGTACCATGGTAAGGCAAGACACCATGGCCAACATGGTAAGATAAGGCAAGGAAAGGCACCTTGGGCACTATGGTAAGTCAAGGCAATGTACCATGTGCATCATGGTAAGGCAATGCAAGTCACATGAGCACCATGGTAAGGCAAGGCAAGGCAAGGAAAGATAAGGCACTATTGGCACCATATTAAGGCACAGCAAGGCACCATGGACAGCATAGTAAAGCAAGGTAAGTGAAGTGAAGGAAAGGCAAGGCACCATCATCACCATGTTAAGGAAATGCTAGGCACCATAGGCAACATGGTAAGGCAAGGCAAGGCAAGGCCCCAGGGGCACCATGGCAAAGTAAGGAAAGGCAGGGTCAGTCACCATAAGCACCATGGTAAGGTATGGCAATGCAAGGAAAAGCACATCAGCAGCATGGTAATGCAGGGCAATGCACCATGGGCACCATGGTAAGCTAAGGTAAGGCAAGGTACCATGGCCGTGATCATAAGGCAAGGCAAGGTTAGCCAAGGTAAGGCAAGACAAGGCAAGGGAAGGTAGGATGGGTAACATGGTAAGGCAAAGCAAAACAATGCGAGACACCATGGGCATCATGGTAAGGCAAGGCAAGGCAAGGCAAGGCACCATGATAAATCTAGGCAAGGAAAGAAACCATGTGCACAATGGTAAGAAAAGGCAAGGGAAAATAAGGCAAGGCAAGACAAAGCAAGGCACCATGGTCACCATGGTAATGCAAAGCAAGGCAAGGCAAGGCACCATAGAAAGCGTGGTAAAGCAAGGCAAGACACCATGGGCACGATAGTAGAACAAGAAAATACGGGCACAATGCCTTACCATGGTGCCCATTGTGATTAGCCTTGTCTTGCCTTGATTTATCATGGTACCCATGGTTTCTTGCCTTGCCTTGCCTTGCCTTACCATGGTGTCCATGGTGCCTTGCCTTGCCTTACCATGGTGTCCATGGTGCCTTGCCTTGCCTTGTCTTGCATTAACATGGTGACCATGGTGCCTTGCTTTGCCTTGCCTTGCCTTACCATGATGTCCATGGTACCTTGTCTTGCCAAGCCTTGCTTTACAGGGTGCCCATGTTGCCTTCCCATCCTTTGCCTTGCCTTACCAGGGTGCCCATGGTGCTTTGACATGCCTTGCCTTGCTTTTCCATGATGACTTTGTCGCCTTTCCTTTCCTTGCTTTGCCTTGCCTTCCTTTACATGGTGCCCACAGTGCCTTTTCCTGACTTTCCTTGCCTTATGATGGTGCTCATGGTTTCTTGGGTTGTCTCGCTTTACTGTGGTGCCCATGGAGCCTTATCATGCGTTGTCTCGCCTTTCCATTGTGCCCATGCTGCCTTGTCTTGACTTCCCTTACCATGGTGCACATGATGCCTTGCCTTGCATTAACTTGTTTCACCATGTTGCCCATGTTTGCTATGTCTTTGCATACCATGTTGCCTTTTCTTGCCTTGCCTTGCCTTATCAAGGTGGCCATGGTGCCTTGGTGCCTTGCTTTGCCTTTTCTTGCCTTACTTTTGTGCCCATCATGCCTAGCCTTACCTTGCCTAGCTTTACCATGGTGCTTATGATGCCTTGACGAGGCATGCCTTGCCTTACCCTGGTGCCCAGTGTGCCTTTCCTTGTTTCGAATTGCCTTGTCTTGCCTTACCATGGTGCCCATGATGCCTTGCCTTGTGTTGCCTTATCATGGTGCCTATGTTGCATATACTTGCCTTGCCTTTACATGCTTTTCCTAACCATAGTACCCATGGTTGCTTGTCAAATTTTGCCTTGCCTTATCATGGTGCCCATGGTGCTTTGCTTTTCCTTGCATTGACATTCCTTGCATTACCGTGGTTCCTATGGTTTCTTGCCTTACCTTGCCTTGCCTTCCTATGGTGCCCATTTTTTCTTACTTTGCTTTGCCTTGCCTTCATATGCCATGGTGCCCCTGTTGCCTTGCCTTGCCTTGCAATGTTTTCTATAATGCTATGCTATTCTTTGACTTCCCTCGACTTACTGTGGTGCCAATGATATCTTGGCTTGACTTGCCTTGCTTTAACGTGATGCCCATGGTGCTCTACCTTGCCTTGCCTTTCATTAACATGGTGCCATTGTGCCTTACCTTGTTTTGCCTTCAATAGTGCCCATTATAACTTGCTTGCCTTGGCTTGCCTTACCCTGCCTTACCATGGTGGCAATGGTGGCTAGTCTTGCCTTTTCTTGCCTAACCTTACCCTGGTGCTCATGGTGCCTTGCCTTCCCTTGCCTTATTATGGTGCATATCATGGCTTGCCTTCCCTTGCCTAGCCTTACCATGGTGTCCTTGCTACTTTGCCTTGCCTTACATGGTGCCATGGTAAATTGCCATCTCTTGTCTTGCATTGCCTTACCATAGTGCCAATGGTGCCTTGCCTTACTATGGTTCCCATGGTGCCTTGTTTTGCCTTATGATATTGCCCATGGTGCCTTGTCTTGCCTTACCTTGCTTTACCATCGTACCCATGGGGCCTTATGTTGCCTTGCTGTTCCTTGTCATTATGCCCATGGTGCTTATCCTTTCCTTACCATGGTGCCTATAATGCCTTGCCTTGCCTTAGCATAGTGTCCATAGTAACTTGCCTTGCCTTGCCTTAACCTGGTGCCAATTGTGCTTTCTTTTGCCATGCCTTTCCTTGCCTTACCATGGGAACCATGGTACCTAATTGTGTCTTTCCTTGCCTTGCAATACTTTATCATTGTGTTCATGGTGCCCTCTCTTGCCTTGTCTTGCACTCCCTTGTCTTGCCATTTTTCCCATGGTGCCTTAGCTTGAATTCCCTTGCCTTACCATGGTATCCATGGTGCCTTGCTTTGCCTGGCATTACCATGGTGCCCAAGGTGCCTTGCCTTGCCTTGACTTGCCTTACCATAGTGCTCACAATGCCTTTTCTTTCCTTTCATTGCCTTGTTTTTGACTGCTTTACCATGGGTCCATGGTGGCTTGCCTTTCCTTGCATTACAATGGTGCCCAAGTTGTCTTGCCTTGTCTTGTTTTACCTTGCTTTACCATGGTGCCCATGGTGCATTGCCTTGGCTTGTCTTGCCTGGCCTTAATATGGTGATTATGATGCCTTTCCTTTCCTTTCCTTGCCTTGTTTTTCCCTGCCTTACCATGAGCCTATGGTGCCTTGCCTTTCCTTTCATTACCATGGTGCCCAAAATGTCTTGCCTTTCTTTAACTTGTCTTTTCTTACAGTGGTACCAACTGTGTCATGCCTTTCCTTGCCTTGCCTTAATATAGTGCTCATGTTACCTTGGCGACCCTTGCATAGCCTTATCATGGTGTCCAGGGTGCTTTGCCTTGCCTTGTCTTACCATGATGCCCATGGTGCCTTGCCTTGTTTTGCCTTGCCTTACCATTGTGTCCATGGTCCCACGTCTTGTCTTGCCTTGCCTTACCATGGTGCCCATGGTGCCTTGCCTTACCCTTCCTTGCCATACCATGTTGCCCATATACCTTGACTTGTTTTACCATGGTACCCTAGGTTCCTAGCCTTGCTTTGCAATATCATGGTGCCTATGGTGCCTGGCCTTTCATTTCCTGGCCTTCCCTTTGCTTACCATGGTGGCCAAGGTGCACTGACATTCCTTGTCTGTGTTGTCTAGCATGGCTTTGCCTCACCATGGTGCCCATTATGCCTTGCTTTTCCTTGCCTTGCCTTATCATGATACCTTCCCTTCCATTGCCTTGCTTTGCATTGCCTAGGCTTACTATGATGCCCATGGTGCCTTGTCTTTCCTAGTCTGGTCTTACTATGATGCCCATGTTGCCTTGCCTTGCCTTGCTACGCCTAGATTTACCTGGTGACCATGGTGCCTTTCCTTGTCTTGTTCTGCCTTACCATTGTTCCCATGGTGCTTTGCCTTGTCACGCCTTACATTGGTACCCAAGATGCCTTGCTTTGCCTTGCATTACCATAACGTTCATGGAGCCTTGCCTTGCTAATACCTGCCTTACCATGGTGCCCATGGTGCATTACCTTGATTTCCTTCCCTTGCATCTCATTATCATTGTGCCAGAGGTATGTTGTCTTGCCTTGCTTTTCCTTTTCTTTACTTACTATGGTATCCATCATTCCTTACCTTGCCATACCTTTCCATTGTGCCCTGGATGCCATGACTTTAATTGCTTTGTCTTCTCTAGCCTTGCATTGCCTTGCCATTGTTTTCATGGTGCCATGCCTTGCTTTGCATTTTCTGCCATACCATTGATCCCATGTGCCTTTCCTTGCCTGGCCTTACCATGTGGTGCATGTTGCCTTGCCTTGGCTTGCCTTGCCTTACCATGGTGCCCATGGTGTCTTGCCTTGCCTTGGTGGCCTTACCATGGTGCCCATGGGGCCTTTCCTTGCCTTGACTTGCCGTAACATGGTGCCCATAATGCCTTACCTTACTATGGTGCCCATGGTTTCTTGCCTTGCCTTACCATGGTGCCCATGGTGTCTTCCCTTTCCTTGACTTGCCTTAACATGGTGCCTTTGGTGCCATGCTTGCCTTGCCTTGCTTTGCCTTGTCATGTGTCCAGGGTGCCTTGCATTGCTTTGCCTTACCAAGGTGCCCATGTTGGCTTGGCTTGCCTTGCCATGCCTTGCCTTAATATGTTGACCATGGTGCATTGCATTGCCTTCTCTTGCCTTACTATGGTGCCCATTGGCTCTTGCTTTGCCTTACCATGCTGCCCAGGGTGCCTTGCCTTGCTGCACATTGCCTTGATTTCAGTGGTTCCCATGGTGCTTTGCCTAGCTTTCCCTTGCCTATAATGGTGCCCATGGTGACTTGCTTCAGCTTGACTTGCCTTACCATGGTGCACATAATGCCTTTTATTAGTTACCTAACCATATTTACATGGTGACTTGCCTTGCATTGCATTCAATTTTTTTAACATGGTGCCCTTGATGTCTTGCCTGTCATTATCATGGTGCCCATAGTGCCTAGGCTTGCCTTGCCTTGCCTTACCATGGTGCACATAATGCCTTGCCTTGACTTGCCTTAACTTGGTGCCCAGGGTGCCTTGACTTGCTTTGCCTAGACTTACCATGGTGCAAAGGGCGCTTTGTTTTGCCTTGCCTTGCCATACCTTGGTGCACAGTTTTCATTTCCTTGCCTTGTCTGGCCCTCCCATGGTGTCCATGGCAAATTGAGTTGCCTTGCCTTGCTTTGCCTTACCATGGTCTTTATGGTATATTTCCTTTCCTTGCCTTGCCTTACAATGGTGCCCATTAGCCCATACCTTGCCTTGCCTTATTATGGTGCTCATGGTGCCTTGCCTTTTATACCTTGTTTTGCCTTGACTTAATATGGTGCCCAAGTTGCCTATGGTGCCTTGCCTTTCCTTGCCATGGCTTAGAATTATGCCTATGGTGCCTTGGTTTGCTTTCCCTTGCCTTACCATGGTGCTATACACTATCTTGTCTTGCCTTCCCATTCTGCCCAGGGTGCCTGGCCTTGCCTTACCATGGTGCCCATGGTTCTTCTGCCTTGCCTTGCCTTACCATGGTGTCGATGGTGCCTTACCTTGCCATTCCTTCATTTACCATGGTGCCCATGGTGCCTTGTCTTGCTTTACCTTTCGTTGACGTGCCTTTCCTTTCATTGCCTTACCTTATCATGGTACCCATGGTGACTTGCCTTGCCTTGACTTGCCAACACTTACCTTACTTTACCATTGTGCCCAAGGTGCCCTACCATGCCTTGCCTTGCTTATCATGGTTTCAATGGTGCCTTGCCTTACCTTGTTTTACCATGGTAACCTTTGTGACTTGCCTTGCCATGCCCTGCTTGCCTTATCATGGCTCCCATGGTGCCTTTCCTTTCCTTTCTTTCCCTTACCATGGTGCACATGGAGCTTTGTCTTGCCTTTCCTTGCCTTCCTCTACAATAGTGCCCATGGTGCCTTGCCTTGCCTTACCATAATGTCCATGGTGACTTGCCTTGCCTTACTGTAATGCCCATAGTGCCTTTGCTTGCCATTCCTCGTATTGCCATAATGCCTTTAGTGTCTTGCATTGCCATGCCTTACCATGGTTCCCATGGTTCTTTTCCTTACCTTCCTTTTCCTTGCCTTGCCTTGCCATTGTGACCATGGTGCCTTGCTTTGGCTTGCCTTGCCATGGTGCCCATGGTGCCTTACCTTGCCAGGCCTTGCCTTACTATGTTGCCCATTGTGCCTTAACATTATCCTCATGATGCCTTGCCTTGCCTTACCATGGTGTCCATGGTGCATTGCCTTGCCTTGCCTTACTGTCTTTCCCAGGGTGCCTTAACTAGCCTTGCCTTGCATTACCATGGTGTTCATGGTGTCTCGCCTAGCCTTACCATGCTGCCCATGGTGCATTTGCTTGCCTTAAATTTCCTTACTATGTTGCCCCAATGCCTCGTCTTGTTTTGCCTTACCTTGGTTCCCATGGTGCCATACCTTGCCTTGTTTTGCCTTACCTTACCATGGTGCCCATGGTGCATTGCCTTACATTGCATTGCTTTGCCTTGTTTACCTTGGTGGCCATGGTGTTTTGCCTTGCCTTGACACCTCTTGCCTTACCATTGTGCCCTGGGTGCCTTCCTTTTCCTTGCCTTGCCTTACCATGGTGCCCCTGGTGCCTTGCCTTGCCTTACCATTGTGCTCATGATTCTTTGCCTTGCTTTGTTTTACTGTGCTGATCATGTCAACTTAGATTGCAATGCCGTACCTTACCTTGGTGCCCATGTTGCCTTGCATTGCCTTGCCTTAGCATTATGCCCATGGTGTCCTAACTTGAGTTGCCTTGCCTTGACTTACCATGGTGTCAGTGGTGCCTATCATTGCCTTCCCTTGCCTTACCATGTTGCTCATGTTTACTTGCCAGGCCATGCCTTGCCTCACTATGGTGCCCATGGTGCCTTGACTTTCCTTACCATTGTGCTCATGGTGCTTTGCCAGACCTGAGCTTTCATTGCCTTACCTTATCACTATACCCATGGTGCCTTGCCTTGCCTTGTCATGCCTTTCCTTTTCTTTCTGTGCTTTGCCTTTCCATTGTGCCCATGGTACCCTACATTGCCTTGCCTTGCTTATCATCATTCCCATGGTGCCTAGCCTTGCCTTGCCTTAACATGGTGCCCACAGTGTCTTGTCTTGATTTCCTTACCATGCTGCCAGTGGTGCCTTGTTTTGTCTTGCTTAGCCTTGCCGTTTTGCCCATGGTGCCTTTCCTTGCCTTATTTTGCCATAACATGGTGCTCATGGTACCTTGTCTTGCCATGGTTTGCCTTACTATGATGCCTGTGGTGCCTTGCCTTGTCTTGCATTACTGTGGTGCTCATGGTGCCTTCCCTTGCCTTGCTTTCCCATGCTTTCCATGGTGCATTTCCTTGCTTGACTTGCTTTTCCTTGACATGCTGCCCGTGGTGCCCTGCCTTGCCTTGTTTTGTCATACAATGTTGTCCATTGTACCTTGCCTTGCCTTTCCATGTTGCTCATGTTGTGTTGCCTTTCCCTATTATTGTGACCATTAAGCATGGCTTTTCCTTGCCTTGCCTTACCATGGTGACCATGGTGCCTTTCCTTGTCTTATCATTATGCCCCTAGTGCCTTGCTTTGTCTTGTTTGTATTGTCTGAACATGGTGTACATAATGTATTGTCTTACTTTGTATTGCCTTGCCTTGTTAACCATGGTGACCATAGTGCCTTTCTTGCCTTGCCTTTCCTTACTGTTGTCCAGGGTGTTTTAACTTGCCTTGCCTTGCATTACCATAGTGTTCATAGTGCCTTGTTTGCATTGCCTTGCCTTACCATACCATGATGACCATGGTGCATTTGCTTGCCTTGCCTTCCCTTACCATGCTGTCCTGTTGCCTTGTCTTTTATTTCCTTTCCTTACCATGGTTCCCAGGGTGCCATGCCTTGCCTTGTTTTCTCTTGCTTTACCATGGTGTTCATGGTGCCTTGCCTTACCTTGCCTTGCCTTGCCCTACCTTGTTTATCATGGTGCCCATAGTGCCTTGCCTTGCTTTTCTTTGCCGTACAATGGTTTTCTGAGTGCATTTCCTTTCCTTGCCTTGACTTACCATGGTTCCAGTGGTGTTTGCCTTGCCTTGGCTTGGCTTCTTATTTTGCCCATAGTGCCTTGCCTTGCCTTGCCTTAGCATTGTGCTCATAGTGCCTTGAATTGTCTTGTTTTACGATGGTGCCCATGTTGCCTTTGCTTGCATGCCTTATCATACAATAGTGCCCATTTTGCCTTGTCTTGCCTAGCCTTGCCGTGTTGCCATATTGCTTTGCCTTGTCCTGCAATATGCCAATGTTTCCTAGCCTTGCCTTGCCTTGCATTACCATGATGTCCATTGTCTCTTGCCTTACTATGGTGCCCATTGTGCCTTGCTATAACTTGCCTTTTCATGGTGCCCATGGTGCCTTGTGATGCCTTGCCTTCCTATGGTGCCCATGGTACTTTGTCTTGCCTTACCATGTTGCTCATGGTGCCTTGTCTTTTCTTGCCTTGCCTTGCCTTTCCATGGTCTACATTAGGACTTTACTTGCCTTACCATGTCTTCTCATGTAACCTATGGTGATTTGTGTTGCCTTGACTTACATAGTATCCATGGTGCCTTGCTTTGCCTTGCCTTGTCTTACCATTTTACCCATTGTGTCTTGCCTTGCCTTGTATTGATTTGCCTTGCCTTACCATGGTGGCCATGCTGCCAGTGGCGCCTTGCATTGCCTTCCCTTTTTTTTCGTTGCCTTGCCTTACAATTATGCACAAGATGCCATGCCTTGCCTTATTATGGTAACTTTCTTCCCTTCTTTGCCATACCAAGGTGCACATGGTGCCTTGCCTTGCCAAAGTGACCATGGTGCCTTGCCTTGCTTTATTATGGTGCCCATGGTGCTTTGCCTTGCCTTAAAATGGTGCCCATGGTGTCATGCATTGCTGTGCCTTACCTTGTCTTACCATGGTTACCATAATTCCTTGCCTTGCCATAGGTTGGTGCCCATGGTGCCTTGCCTTGCCTATCCTTGCCTTATCTTACCATGGTGCAAATGATGCTTTGCCTTGCCTTCCCTTGCATTATCATGATGCCCATGGTGCCCTGCCTTTCATTGCCTTGAATTACTGTGGTGCCCATGTTGCCTTGCTTGCTTGTGTTACCTAACCATAGTGCCCATGGTGCCTTGCTTGCATTGCCTTAGCATGATGCCCATCGTGCATTGCCTTG
This sequence comes from Leontopithecus rosalia, assembly GCA_028533165.1. Taxonomy (NCBI): domain Eukaryota; kingdom Metazoa; phylum Chordata; class Mammalia; order Primates; family Cebidae; genus Leontopithecus; species Leontopithecus rosalia. The sequence goes on from CM052670.1 coordinate 50,543,682, forward strand.
CCCTGCCTTGTCTTACCATGGTGTTTATGGTACCTTGCCTTGCCTTGCCTTAGCATAGTGCCCATGGTGCCTGGCCTCACATTAATATGATGTCCATAGTGCCATATCTTGCCTTATCTTGCCTTCCATGGTGCTCATGGTACCTGGAATTCCTTTTACTTTCCTTGCCATGGTGCCAATTGTAACTTCCTTTGAGTTTCCTGGCCATACAGTGGTGTCCAGGGTGCCTTGCTTTACATTGCTTGCCTAACCATTGTGCCCACTGTGTCTTGTTTGCCTAGCTTTGCCATGGTGCTCATTGTGCCTTACATTGACATGTGTTATCATGGTGTTCTTCGTGCCTTGCCTTGTCTTGGCTTGCCTTACCAGGCTATCCATGGTACCTTGCCTTGTGTTACTATGACACCCATAGTACCTTGCCTTGCTTTGCCTTACCATGGAGCTCAAGGTGACTTGCCTTGCCTTGCCTTAATATGGTGTCCATGGTGCCTTATCTTGCCTAGCCTTGCCTAGCTGCCTTGCCTTCCGTTGCCTTGCCCTGCCATAGCATGGTGCCCATGGTGACTTTCCTTTCCTTTCCTTGACTTGTATTGCCCATGGTGCTTTGTCTTGCCTTAACCTCCTATGGTGTCTATAATGCCTTGCCTTGCTTCGCAGTGCCTGCCATGCCATGCCTTTCCTTACCATGGTGCCCATAGTTCCTGGACTGGCAGTGCTTTACCTTGCCTTGCCTTACTTTGCCTTGCCTTTTCTTCCTCTGTCTTGCCTTACCATGGTGCCCATGGTGTCCTGCCTGCCCTGTCTTACAATGGTGCCCATGGTGCCTTGATTTGCATTTCCTTGCTTTGCCTTACCATGGTGCCCATGATGCCTTTTCTTGTCTTACCATAGTGCCCATTGAGTCTTCCTTTGCCTGTACCCTTGCCTTCATTAGCATTTTACCCAGGTGACTTTCTCTGCATTTCCTTGCTCTGTCCTGACTTACCATAATGCCCATCATGGCTTGCCATGCCTTACCTTCTTTACCACGATGTCCATGGTGCACAGCCTTGCCTTACCTTGCATTACCATGGTGTCTATGGTACCTTGCCTTGAATTGCCATATCTTACCATTGAGCCCATCATGGCTTGCCTTTTCTGGATTAACTTTGCCTTATCATAATGCCCATGGTGCCTTGCCTTGTTTTATCATGGTGTCCATGGTGCCTTGCCTTGCCTTGCCATTCCGTGGTGCCAATGGTGCCTTGCCTTGACTTGCCTTACTGTGGTGTCAATGGTGCCTTTACTTCCGTTGCCCTTCCATTCCATGCTGCCCATGGTGACTTGCCTTACCATGGTGTTCGTGGTGCCTTTATTTCCATTGCCCTTCCATTACATGTTACCCTTGGCGCCTTGCCTTGCCTTGCATAAGAACGGTGCCCATGGTGTATTTCCTTGTCTTGCCTTGCCTCTCCATGGTGCCCATGGCGCCTTGTCTTGCCTTTCAATGCATGGTGCCCAAGGTGCCCTGCTTTGTCTTGCCTTGCCTTACCATAGTGCCCATGGCCCCTTGCATTCCCTTACCTTACCTTGTATTTCATAGCATTGCCTTAACAAGGTGTCAATCATGCATTGCCTTGCTATGCCTTGTCTAACAATGTTGAACAAGGTGACTTGCCTTGCCTTACTGTGGTGCCAATGGTGCCCTGCCTTACCTTACCATGGTGCTTATAGTGCCTTGCATTGTCTTGCCTTGCCTTTCCTTACCATGGTGCCCATGGTGGCTTGCATTGCCTTGTCTTGCCTCGACTTACCTTACTTTACCTTGGTGCCCATGTTGCCTTGCCCTTCCTAGCCTTCCCATACCATCATGCCAATGATGCCTTGCTTTGCTCTGTTTTCCCTAACTGTGGTGACCATGGTGGCTTGCCTTGTCTTACCATGTTTTCCATGGTGGCTCCCCTTGCATTGCCTAACCAAGGCAAACATGGTTCCTTGTTTTGCCTTGCCTTGAATTACCATGATGCCCAAGGTTCCTTGCCTTGTCTTGCATTTCCTTATCATTATGCCCATGGTGCCTTGCCTTGGCTTGCCTTGCCATATCATTGTGCCCATGGTGCCTTGCCTTCCCTTGACTTACCATGGTGGAATAATTCCTTGCCTTACCTTACCATAATGCCTTGCCTTGCCATATCTTGGCTTGCCTTACCTTGCCTTATCAAGGTGCCCAGGGTGGCTTGCCTTGACCTGTCTTGCCATGATGCCCATGGTGCCTTACATTTCCTTGCCTTGCTTTACCATGGTGCCTCGACTTGCTTATCCATGCCTTGCCTTGCCATGGTGCCAATGTTGCCTTGCATTGAGTTTTCCTTTCTTACATTGTTTCCCAGGTTGCATTATCTTGTCATGTCTTGCTTTACCATGGTGCCTATTGTGTCTTACCTTGCCTTATGATTGTGCTCATGGTGCCTTTCCTTGACTTCCTTTGCCTTACCATGGTGCCTTGGGTGCCTTGTCTTTCCTTTCCTTGCTTTACCATGGTGCCCATGATACCTTGTCTTGCCTTATCGTTGTGCTCATGGTGCCCTGTCTTGCCTTGTTTTACCTTGGTGCTCATATTGCCTTAGCTTGCATTTCCTTATTTTACCGTACTGCTGATGGTGCATGGCCTTTCCTTGACTTACCATGGTGCCCTTGTTGCCTCGCCTTGTCTTGCCTTACCATCATGCCCATGGTGCCTTGCCTTGCCTTGTCTTACCATAGTGTACATTATGCCATGCAAGGCCACTGGTGCCTTGCCTTGCCTTGCATTCACGTGATGCCCATGGTGTCTTCCCTTCCCTTGCCTTGCCTTGCCCTATCATGGTGCCCATGGTGCCTTGTCTTGCTTTGCCTTCTCATTTTGCCCATGGTGTCTTGCCTTGTATTGACTTGCCTTACCATGATGCCCAAGTTGCCTTGCCTTATCTTTCCTTATTATGGTGCCCATGGTGCCTTGTCTTACCTTGTATTTCCGTACAAGAGTGCCAATCATGCCTTGCCTGGCCTTGCCTTACCATTGAACTCATGGTTCCTTGCCTTGCCTTGTTTTACCATGGTGCTCATATTGCCTTAGCTTGCCATAGTGTCAATGGTGTGTGGTCTTGCCTTCCCTTATCTTACCATAGTGTCAATGGTGTGTGGACTTGCCTTGCCTTACCATGGTGCTCATGGTGTCTGTTTTTGCCTTGCCTTTCCTTGCCTTACCATGGGGTGCCCATCATGCCTTGTCTTGCCATTTCTTGCCATGGTGCCCTTGGTGCCATACAGTGCCTCGCCTTGCCTTGCTGTGCCTTCCCTTACCATGGTGCCCATGGTGTCTTGTCTTGCCTTACCTTGCCTTACCCACCACTGTGCTTATGGTGCCACTTCTTGCCCTGCCTTATCTTACCATGGTGCCCATGGTGTCTTGCCTTTTCTTGCCTTTGCTTGCTTTTCCCTGCCTTACCATGGTGCCAATGATGCTTTGCATTGATTTACCTTGCATTGATTACTGTGGTACCCATGGTGTCTTGCCTTGCCTTGCCTTTCCTTGAGTTGTGTTGTTCTACCACAGTGCCCATGGTGCCTTGTCTTTTCTTAACAGGGTGCTCTGCTGCATTGCTTTGCCTTGCCTTGCCATGATGCCCATGGTACCTTGTTTTGCCTTACCTTGCCTTGCCTTACCATGATGCGTTGCCTTGCTTTGCCTTTCCTTACCATGGTGCCCATAGTGCCTAGGCTTGCTTTGTCTTACCATGATGCCCATGGTGCCTTGCCATGCCTTGCATTGCCTTACCAAGGTGCCCATGGTTCTTTGCCTTGCCTTACTGTGCCACCCATGGAGCCCTCTCCCCACATGCCTTCCATCACCTAACCATGATGCATATGGTGTGTGTCCTTGCCTTGCTTTAACAAGGTGCCCATGGTGCATTGCCTTGGCTTGCCTTGCCTTATCATTGTGCATTGGTGCGTTTTCTTGCCTTGCCCTAACATGGTGCCCATGGCCTTGCATTGCCTTTCTTCTGTTTAACTTGCCTTACATTACCATGGTGTCCATGGTGGCTTGCATTGCCTTGATATGCCTTAACATGCTGCACATGGTGCCATACCTTGCCTTGTCGTGCCTTACCTTGGTGACCATGGTGCATTGCATTGCCTTGCCTCCCATTGCCTTCCCATGTTTCCCTTGGTGCCTTTCCTTTCCTTGCCTTACCATGGTGCCCATGATGCTTGTCTGCCTTGCCCTGCCTTACTGTTATGCTCATGGTGCCTTGTCTTTCTTTGCCTTGCCTTACCATAGTGCCCATGGTGCCTCACCTTGTTTTGCTTTGCCTTGCCTTCCTTCATACCAATGGTGTCTTGCCTTGACTTACCATGGTGCCCATGGTGCCTTTCCTTGCCTTCCCTTGCGTTATCATGGTTCCCATGGTTTTGTGCCATGTCGTTCCTTGTCTTGCCATACCATGGTTCTTATTGTGCCTTGCTGTGCCTTACATGGGTACCTAAGGTTCCTTGCCATAATATGGTTTTCTGGTGCCCTGTCTTGCCTTGCTTTGCCTTACCATGGCGCCCATGGTACCTTGCATTGCCTTGCTTTATCTTATCATGGTACCCATGGTGCCTTGCCTTCCCTTCCATTTCCATGGTGCCCCTGGTGCATTGCCCTGACTTACCATGATGCCCATTGTGCCATGCCATTCCTTACCTTGCATTGCTTTGTCTTACCATGATACCTATGGTGCCTTGCCTTATTTTGCCTTTCAGTATCATGGTGCTTATGGTGATTTGCCTTGCCTTACAAAGGTACTCATGGGGCATTTGCTTGCCTTTCCTTCCCTTGCATAAACATGGTGCCACAGTTATGTTCCATTGAGTTACCATGGTTCTCTTGCTGACTTGCCTTTTCTTGCCTTGCTTTACCATGGTGCCCATGGTGCCTTTCCTTACTTTTCTTTGCCTTACCATGGTGACCATCGTAAATTGCCTTGCCCTGCCTTGCCTCAAAAAGTACCCATGGGACTTTGCCTTACCTTGCATTACCGTGACTTGCCTTGTGCTGACTTACCTTCCCTTGACATGCCTTGCCTTACAACGGCACCTATGGTGCTTTGCCTTGCCTGGCCTAGCCTTGCCTTGTTTAACCATGGTGCCTATGGTGCCTTGATTTGCTGTGCTTTGTCTGGCTTACGATTGTGCCAATTGTGCATTACCTTCCCTTGTCTTTTCTTGCCTTACCATGGTGCCCATGGTGCCTTGAGTTTTCTTGCTTTGCCTTTCCATTGAACCCATGGTACTATGCTTGCCTTGCCTTGCTTTGCCTTACATGGTGCCCAGTGTGCCTTGCCTTGTATTACCATAGTGCACATGTTGCCTAGCCTTGCTGTACCTTTCTTTACAATTATGCCCATAATTCCTTGCCTTGTCTTGCATTGCCTTTCATTGTCATGATGCCCATTTTGCCTTGCATAGTTTTGCCTTGCCTTACCATGTTGCCAGTCATAACTTGCCTTGCTTTGTCTTGCCTTTCATGGTGCCCATGGTGGACTGTCTTGCTTTGTCTTCCTTGCCTTATCATGCTGCCCATGGTGCAAAAGCTTACCTTATCGTGGTGACCATGGTTGGTTGACTTGCCTCCTCATGCTTTGCCTTACCATGGTAACTTTCCTTGCCTACCAGGGTGCCCAGGGTGACTTACATGCCTTGCCTTGCCTTATCGTGATGCCCATGGTTGTTGCCCTTGCCTTACTGTGGAGCCCATGGCGCCTTGCCTTGCCTAACCATAATTACCATTGTGCCTTGCTTTGCTTTACCTTTGTGCCCATGGTGCCTTGCCTAGTGTTACTCCGCCCTGGTGTCCATGGTTCCTTGCCTTGCCTAGCCTTACCATTTTGTCCATGGTGCCTTGTCTTCCCTTACAATGGTGGCCATGGTTCCTTGTCTTGCCTTGCCTTACCATGGTTCCCATGGTGCTTTGCCTTGACTTGCCTTATCATTTTGCCCATGATGTCTTTCTGTACCTTACCATTTTACCCATGGTGCCTTGTTGTGCCTTGCCATGCCTTACAATGGTATCCTGGTGCGTTGCCTTGCCTTACCATGCCTTGCCTTAACATGGTTCCCAAGGTGCCTTTTGTTATCTTGCCTTGCCTTGTCTTACCATGGTACCAATGATGCTTAGTCTTGCCTTGCCTGGCTTTACTTTACCATTGTGCCCATGTTGCCCTGTCACTATTTTCCATGATGCCCCTGGTGTGTTGCAGTGCCTTGCTTTGTTTAACTTCCCATGGTGGCAATGGTCCCATTCCTTGACTTGCCATTCACTTCCATGATGACCATGGTGCTTTGCTTTGACTTATCCTGGTGCTCATGGTGCCTAGCATTCCCTTGCCTTGCTTTAAAGAGGTGCCCATGATGCGTGGACTTGCCTTATCATTGTGCCCATAATGACTTGCTTGCCTTGCCTTGTTTACCTTACCATGGTGTCCATAGTGCCTTACCTTGCTTACCATGGTGCCAAGAGTGTCTTGCATTGCCTTTCCATGGTGCCAGTGTTGCCCTCCCTTGCCTTACCATGGTGACCATGGAGACTTGCAATGCCTTATCATGGTTCCCATTGTTTCTTGTCTTGTTTTACCATGGTGCCCATGGTACCTTGACTTACCTTAAATTACCATAGCGTCCAAGGTGTTTGCCTTGCCTTGCCCCACACTGGTGCCCATGTTTTCTTGCCTTGCCTTGCCTAATGATCATGCTCATTGTGCCATACCTAGCCTTGCCTTACTCTGGTGCCCACGATGCCTTGCATTATCTTGCCTTAACATGGTGCCCATGGTGCCTTGCATTGCTCTGCCTTGACATACCATGGTGCCCATGGTGCCTTCCCTTACCTTGCCTTACAATACCATGATGCTCATGGCGCCTTGCCCTACTTCTGGTTTTTTGACCTCGCCATGGTGTTCATAGTGCCTTTCCATCCCTACCATGGTGCTCAGGGTGCCTGTCCTTGCCTTGCCTTGACTTACCATGGTGCTTTTCCTTGCCTTACCAAGGAGCTGATGGTTCCTTGCCTTGCCTTATCATGGTTCCCATGGTGACTTGCCATTTGTGACCATGGTGCTCATGGTGCCTTGCCTTACCTTGCGTTATCATGGTGCCCATGTTGACTTGCCTTGCCTTCCCATAGTGCCTATGGTGTATTACCTTGCCTTACCATGTTGGTCATTGTACCTTACCTTGCCTTGTCTTTCCTTGCCATGGTATCCATGGTGCATTCACATGCCTTGCTTTGCCTTTCCATGCTACAAATTGTGCCTTGCCTTACCTTGTCTGGCTCTGCCTTAACATGGTGCCCAAGGTCCTTTGTCTTGCCTTGAGTTACCATGGTGCCCATGGTGCCTTGCCATGCCTTACCATGTTGCCCATGGTGCCTTGCCTTGCCTTACCATGGGGCCTATGATGCCTTTTCTTTCCTTGCCTTGCCATGGTGCCAATAATGCCTTGATTGCATGGCCTCACCTTCCCATGGTGCCCAATTGTGTTGCCTTGCCATACTAAGTCTTAATTTTCCAGGGTGCCCATGGTGCTTTGACATACCTTGACTTGCTTTCCCATGGTGACTTTGTCACCTTTCCTTTCCTTGCTTTGCCTTGTCTTCCTTTACATGGTGCCCACAGTGCCTTTTCCTGACTTTCCTTGCCTTACCATGGTGCTCATGGTTCCTTGGGTTTTCTTGCTTTACTGTGGGGCCCATGGAAAGTTATCATGCATTGTTTTGCCTTTCCATTGTGCCCATGGTGCCTTCTCTTGACTTCCCTTACCAGGGTGTCCATGGCACCTTGCCTTGCCTTATTTTACCATGGTGCCTATTTTCCCTTGCCTTGTCTTGCCTTGCCTTAACTTACCATGGTGCCTATGTTTCCTTACCTTCCCTTGCCTTACCATGGTGCCCATGGTGACTTTTATTGACTTGCCCTGCCTTGCTTTGCATTACAATGGAGCTCATGGTGCCTTGACTTGCCTTGCTTTTCTGTACCATGGTGTGAAAGTACATTCCCTTCCCTTGCTTTACAGCACAGCCTTCCCTTGTCTTGCATTCCCATGGTGCCAATGGTGCCTTTCCTTGCCTTGGCTTGGCTTGCCTTGCCTTGCCTTACCTTGCTTTGCTTTGCATTTCCATGCCTTGCCTTGCTTTGCCTTACCATGGTGAATATGGTGACTTACCTTGCCATGCCTTGCCTTGCCATGGTGCCAATTGTGCTTTTTCTTGCCTTGCCATGTTTATCTTCAATGATACTCATGGTTTATTGCCCTGCCTTGCCTTATTATGGTGCCCATTATGAATTTCTTTGCCTTGCCATGCTTTTTTGTTAACATGGTGTCCAATGCGCCTTGACTTGCCTTGCCTTGCCTTAGAATGATGCCTATGCTGCCTTTCATTGCCATGCCTTGCATTGCCTTACCATGGTGCCCATGGTACCTTGCCTTGCCTTGCCTTCCTATGGTGCCCATGATGCCCTGCATTGCCTTGCCTTAACACTTTGCCCAGGGAGCCTTGACTTGACTTTACTTGCACTGCCTTTGCCTTGCCATTGTGCCATACATTGTCTTCCTTTGCCTTATCATGGCGCCCATGTTGCCTTGCCTTGCTGTGCCTTGCCTTACCATGGTGCCCATTGTGCCATGCCTTGCCATGCCATGTTGCTCATGATCCCTTTCCTGGCCTTGTCTTGTATTACCATGTTGCCCATTATGCTTTGCCTTGACATGTCTTGCCTCACATTGGTGTCCATAGTTCCTTGCCTTACCTTTTCTTGCCTTACCGTAGTGCCCATGATGCCTTGCCTTGCCTTCCCTTGCCTTATTATTGTGACCAGTTTACCTTAACATGACTTACCTTGCATTACAATGGTGTTCATGGTGTCATGCCTTGCATTGCCTTATCATGCCCCCCATGGTGCATTCCTTTGTCTTGTCTTGCCTTATCATGGTTTCCTGTTGCCTTGTCTTGCCTTGCCTTACCATGGTGTCCATGGTGTCTTCCCTTACCTTGGTTTGCCTATCATTACTATGGTGCCCATGGTGCATTGCCTTCCCTTGACTTCCCTTGTCTTGTTTACCATGGTGCCCATAGTGCCTTTCTTTTCCTTGACTTTCCATGCCTTAACATGGTGCCCTGCGTGCCTTGCTTTCCCTTGACTTACCTTATTATGGTGCCCATGGTGCCTTGCCTTTCCATAGCATTTTGCTCATGATGGCTTGCTGTGCCTATTTTTTTTTACCATGGTGCGCATGTTGCATTAGCTTTCCTTTCCATACCTTACCACAATGCTCATACTGCTGCACCTTGTTTTGCTTTATAGTGTTACCCATGGTGCCTTGCCTTTACTTGGTTGTGTCCATGGTGACTTGCCATGCCATGCCTAAGCATGGTGCACATGGTGACTTTGCTTGCCTTACCTTAGTGCCCATGTTGCCTTGTTTGCCTTACCTTGCCTTGCCTTGTATTACCATGTTGCCCATGGTGTCTTTCCTTGCATTACCTTACTTTTCTTGCCTTTCCTTGCCTTACCATGGTGCCCATGCTGCCTTGCACTGCCTTGCCTTGCCATGGCACCTTTTCTTTCCTTCTCTTGTCTTACTATGGTGCACATGGTGCCTTGCATTACAGTGCCTTGCCTTGCTTTACCATAGTTTCCATGGTAACTTACCTAGCCTTTATATGGTGCCCATGGTGCCTTGCCTTACCTGACATTGCCTTGGAAAACTATGGTGCCCATGTTAAATTGCCTACCCTTAGCTTGCCTTGTCTTGATTTATTATGTTGCCCATGGTGCCTTGCCTTGCCTTGTTGTACCATGGTGCCCATAATGCCTTGTCTTACCCTGTCTGGCATTATCATGAGGGCCTTGGTGCCTTGCATTGCCTTACTTTGCCTTACTACGGGGCCCATTGCACGTTGCCTTGCCTTACCATGGTACCTATGTTGTCTTTTATTGCCTTGACTTCCCTTGCCTTACCATGGTGCCCTTTTACTGGCTCCACTTGCCATGTTTTCCATGCTGTCTTGCTTTTCCTTGCCTTGCTTTGCTTTACCATTGTGCCAATGGTGTAGGTCCTGCCTTGCCTGGCCTTACCATTGTGCCCAGGTGCCTTGCCTTACATTGCTTTCTTGTGCCTTACCTTGGTGCTCATTGTGCCACGTTTAACCTTGCCTTACAATTTTGCCCATGGTGTTTTGCTTTGCATTTCCATGATGCCGATTGTGTCTTGCCTTGCCTTGCCTTGCCTTTCCATGGTTCCAATGATGCTGTGCCTTGCCTTGCCTTGCTTGCTGTGCCTAGTCATACCATAGTTCCCATAGTGTCTTGCCTTACCTTGCCTTTTCTACCATGGTGATTATGGTACCTTGCATGGTCTTGTCTTCCCTTACCAAGTTGCCCATGGTGCCTTGTCTTGCCTTGCCTTGCCTTGCTTGTCCATGGTGTCTTGCCTTTCCTTGCCTTGCCATGGTGCTCATGTTGCCTGCCTTCCCAAGTTTCGCCTTACCATACCATGGTGTCCATGTTGCCTTGCCTTGCCTTGCCTTTCCATCATACCCACGGTGCTTTTCCTTGTTTCACCTTGCCTTACCATGGTGGTCATGGTGGCATGTCTTGCCTGGCCTTGCTGTACCATAGTGCTCATGGTGCATTGCATTGCCTTACATTGCCATGTCTAACAATTATGTCCATGGTGCCTTGTGTTTCCATGCATTGCAATCCCTTAGCAAGGTGCCCATGATGCCTTGCCTTGCCTTGCCTTATCATGGTTCCCATAGTACCTTGTTTTGCCTTTCCTTGCCTTATTTTCTCTTACCATTCTGCCCATGGTACATTGCCTTACCTTTCCTTGGCTTACCAAAGTGACTATGACATCTTTTCTTGCCTTACCTTGCTTTTTCTTACCATGTTTCCCATTGTGGCTAGCCTTACCATGCATTGCCTAGGCTTACCATGATTCCCATGGTGTCTTTCCTTGCCTTGCCTTACGATGGTACACATGGTGCCTTGCCTTGTCTTGCCTTGACTTATCCTGGTGCTTATGCTGCCTTTCATGGCCTTGCCTTCCATTAACACATTGTTCATGGTGCCTTGACTTCCCTTACCTTACCAAGTTTCCATAGTACCTTGCCTGATATTCCTTTACCTTGCCTTAGCAAGGTGTATATGGTGCCTTGTCTTGCCTTGTCATGCCTTGCATTGCCTTGCCATGGTGGCCATCATGCCTTGCATTGACTTTCTTAGCCCTATCATGCCTTGCATTATTGTGGTGCCCAAGATGTCTTGCCTTACTGTGGTCACCACGCCACCTTGTCTTCCCTTGCCTTGTTATGCCTTGTTTTGCCTTGCCATTGTGCCCATGGTGCATTGCCATGCCTTCAACTGCCTTGCTTGACCTTGACTTACCATGTTGCCTATGGTGCCTTTCATTGCCTTACTTTGCCTTACCATGGTGCCCATGGTGCCTTGCCTTGATTTCCCTCACATTGCAATCATGTACCATCATGCCCATGGTGCCTTTCCTTGATTTGTCTTGACATACCATAGTGCTCATGCTGCCTATTCTGTCTTACCATGCCTTTCCAAGTTTTCCCATAGAGCCTTCTCTTGCTGTGCCTTGCCTGACCATGGTGCCTTGCCTTGTTTTGCCTTGACTTACCATAATGCCAGTGGTTCCTTGCCTTGAATTATTTTTTGTTGTCTTACAATGCTGCCCATGGTGTCTTAATTTGCCTTGCTTTACCATGATGCTTATGGTTCCTTGCCTCATTTTACCTTAACATGGTGCCCATAATGCGTTGCCTTGCCTTGCCTTTCCATGATGTCCAATGGGCCTTTCCTTGCCTTGTCATGCCTTACTATGGTGCCCATGGTGCCTAGCCTTGCTTTGCTTGGCCTTAACATGGTGCCCTTGGTGTGTTGACTTTCCTTGCTTTCCTTTGCATTACCATGATGCTCATGGTGCCTTTCCTTGCCTTACCATGATACCATGGTGACTTGCCTTGCCTTGCCTTACTGTGGTGTCCATGGTGCCTTGCCTTGCCTTTGTTTGCTTTACCGTGGTGCCCATGGTGACTTGCCTTACCTTGCCTTGCATCACAGTGGTGCCCATGATGCTCTGGCTTGTCTGGTCTTGCTGTGCCATGGTGCACATGGTGACTTGCCTTTCTTTGTTTTCTTTACCATGGTGCCCATGGTGTCTTGCCTTGCTTTTCTTTGTTTTGTCATCTCTTACCATTGTGTTCATGATGACTTGCCTTGCCTTTCCTTGCCATACCATGGTGCCTTGCCTTAACATGGTGCCCGTGGAGCCTGGTCTTGCTTATCTTGCCTTGCCATACCATAGTGCCTTGCCTTAACATGGTGCCCGTGGAGCCTGGTCTTGCTTATCTTGCCTTGCCATACCATTGTGCTTTGCCTTGCCTTACCATGGTGCCATGGTGCATTATCTTGAATTTGCTTTCCTTGTCTTACCATGTTGCCCATAGTGCGATGATTTTCCTTGCTTATCATGGTTCCCTTGGTGACTTGCCTTGCTTTGCCTTGTTTCTTATTTTGATCATGGTGCCTTGCCTTGATTTGCCTCACCTTATTATGTTGACCATAGTAACTTGCCTTGTCTTGCCTTACCATGGTGCCAATGTTGCCTTACCTTGCCTTACAATACATAATGCCCATGGTGCCTTGTCCTGCCTTGCTTTTCTTTGCCTTGAGTTAACATGGTGCCCATGGTTTCTTGCCTTGACTTTCCTTCACTTGTTATGAAGTCCATGGTGCCATGCATTGCCTTGCTTTGCTTGGCCTTTACTTGATTTACCATGGTGCATATGACACTTTCTGTGAATTGCATTACCATGGTGGTCATGGTGCCTTGCCTTGCCTTATCATGGTGGCAGTGGTGCATTTTCTTGCCTTGTATTGTCTTCCTTTACCATGGTGCTCATGGTATCTTGCCTTACCTTGCCTTGCCTACCCTTAGCGAAGTGCCCATGGTGCATTGCCTTGCCTTGCCATACCATGGTAACCCTGGAGCCTTGACTTACATTGCCTTGCCTTGCATTACGTTGGTGCATTGCCTTACCTTGCTTGGTCTTGCCTTACCATGGTGCCCAAGGTGCCATGACTTGAATTTCCTTTCCTTGCCTTATCACGGTGACCATGTTGACTTGCCTTGCCTTGCCTTACAATAATGACCATGGTGTCTTACCTTGCCATGCTTTGCTTTATTATGATGCCCATTGTGTTGTTCCTTGCTATGTCTTGCCTTGCCTTGTCTAAACATGGTTCCCATGGTGCCTTGTTTGCCTTGTCTTGTCTTGTGTTGCTATGATACTCATTGTGCCTTGCCTTGACTTGCATTGTTTTACCTTGCCTTACCATCGTGGCCATGGTGTCTTGTCTTGCCTTTCCTTCTTTTCCCTTACCATAGTGCCCATGGTACTTTGTTTTGTCTTGCCTTATGATGGTGACCATGTTGCCTTGCCTTCCCTTGCCTTACCATGGTGCCCATTGTGCCTAGCCTTGCATTGTCTTGCCTTACTTTGTTGCCCATGGTGCCCTGCCTTGCCTTTCCTTTTCTTGCTTATTATGATGTTCATGGTGCCTTTCCTTTCCTTTCCTTACCATGGTGATCATGGAGCCTTGTCTTGCCTTGCTTTGCCTTGCATTCACTTCCCTTGCCTCGCTTTGCTATGGTGCCTAATCATACTTGAACTGATTTGCCTTTATTTAACATGGTGCCTTTAATGGATTGTCTCTCTCCCTTGTTTCACAATGGCTCCCATGGTGCTTGGCCTTGCCTGGCCTTTCCTTACTATGGTGCCCATGGTGAATTTTCATGCCTTGCCTTGCCATTTCTTGGTGCCCATTGTGCCTCGCCATGCTTTGCCTTGACTTGCTTTGCCTTATTATGGTGCCCATTGTACCTTGCCTTGCCTTCCCTTAACATTGTGCTCATGGTGCTGTGCCTTGAATTCTATTTCCTAGTCTTACCATGGTGCCCATGGTGCCTTGCTTTGCCTTACCATGGTGCCTATGGTGTCTTGCATTGCCTTGTCATCCTTTGCTATGGTGCCCATGGCCCTTTATCTTGCCTTGCCATACCATGGTGTATATGGTGCTTTACCTTGTCATTCCTTGCTTTACCATTGTGGTAATGAAGCCTTGTCTTGCCTTGCCTTGCCCTACCATATCATGGTGCCTTACCTTTGTTTGCTTTGCAGTGCCATGGTTCACATGGAGCCTTGCCACACATACCCTATCATAGTATTACCATGGAGCCCGTGGTGCATTGCCGGTCCTTGTGTAACAATGGTGCACATGGTGACTTACTTTGAATTGCCAATCTTTATCATGTTGCCCATAGTGCCTTGCCTTGCCTTTAATTGCCATCCCTTACTATAGTGTCCATGGTGCCTTGTCTTGCCTTGTCTTGACAAACCATGGTGCACATGGTGCCTTGCCTTGCCTTACCATAGTGGCAAAGGAGCATTGTCTTGTCTTGCCTTGCCTTACCTTACCTTATCAGTTTGCTTTTCTTGCTTTGCATTGCCATAGCATGGTGTCCATGGTGCCTTGCCTTAAATTCCTTTTTTGTCTTACCTTGATGACCATGGTACCATGCCTTGCTTTTCTTTGCTTTACGATAGTGCACAAGGTCCCTTGCCTTGCCTTGCCATCCCTTACAATGGTGCCCATGGTGCTTTGCCTTGCCATCCATTGCCACATCATGGTGCACATGCTGCCTTGCCTTGCCTTGCCATGGTGCCCATGGTGCATTGTTGTGCCTTGAAATTCCTAACCTAACCTCGCACTACCATCTTACTCATGGTGCCTTTCTTTGCTTTGCCTTGTCTTGCCAGGTTGACCATGGTGCCTTGCCTTGCCTTCCCTTGATTTGCCATCATTTACCATAGTGCCCATATTGCCTTTCCATGCCTTGTCTTGCCTTGCCAAAACAAGAGGTCAGTGGTGCCATGCCTTGCTTTGCCTTTCCTTACCTTGCTTAACCATAGTGCCCATGTTGCCTTGCTTTTTCTTGCCTTAACTTGCCTTGCCTCACCATGGTGCCCATGGTGCTTGGTCTTACCTTACATTGCCTTGCCATACAATGGTTCACATTTTGCCATGTCTTCCCTTTCTTTGCCTTTCCATGCCTTACCATGGTGGTCATGGAAGCTTGTCTTGCCTTACCATAGTGCCTTGTCTTGCATTGCATTGTCTTACCTTACCATGGTGCCCATGGTGCCTTACTTTGACTTGCCTTTCCTTGCCTTGCCTTACCATGGTGCCCATTATTCCTTGCCTTCATTGCCTTGTGTTGCATTTCCTTACCATCATCCATTTGGTGCCTTGTCATGAATTGTCTTGTCTTGCCTAACCATAGTGCACATGGTGCTTTGAATTTCTTTGCCTTGCTTTGCCTAACCATGGTGCCCGTGGTACCTTGCCTTGCCTTGTCTTACAATGGTGCCCATTTTACCTGTCTTTGCCTTGCTGTTCCTTACCATGGTGCCCATGATACCTTTCCTTTTCTTGCCTTGCTTTAACAGGTTGTCAATAGTTCATTGTCTTGCCTTGTCTTGCCTTGCCTTACCATGGTGTACATGGTGCCTTGCCTTGTCTCATCTTGCTTTACCATGGTGCCCATGGTGCCTAGATTTTCCCTGGCTGAGCTTACCATGGTGCCTATTATGCCTTGCCTTATCTTGCCTTACCATGGTGCTCATGGTGCCTTGTCTTACTTGCCTTATCATCGTGCCCATGGTGCCTTTTCTTTCCTTACCTAGGTGCTCAACTTGCCTTGCCTTACCTTACCTTGAATACCATGTTGCCCATGGTGCCTTGTCTTGAATTTTCTTTCCTTGTCTTAACATGGTTCCCTTGGTGTCTTACCTTGCCTTGTCTTGTCATTCCTTATAATGTTAAATCAAAACAAGGCAAGGTAAATTAAGGCACACGTGACCCATGGTAAGGGAAAGCAAGGCAAGAAAAGGCACCATTGGCACCATGGTAAGGCAAGGCAAAGCAAGGCATCAAGGGCATCATGGTAAGGCAAGGCAAAGTAAGGCACCATGGGCACCATGGTAAGGGAAGGCAAGGTAAAAAAAAGGCTAGGCACAATGGGCAACATGGGAAGGCAATGCAAGTCTCCATGGACAAGGCAAGGCACCTTGGACAAAATGGTAAGGGAAACTAATTCATGGAAAGCATGGCAAGGCAAGGCAATTCACCATGGACAACATGGCAATGCAAGGTACGACAGGGCCATGCAAGACTAGGCACCATGGGCAACTTGGTAAGGCTATACAAGGCAAGATACCATGGAAAACATAGCAAAGCAAATAAAGGCAAGTCATCATGGGCTCTGTAGTATGGCAAAGCAAGGCAAGGCACCATGGTCACCATTGTAACGCAAGGCAAGGCAAAGCAAAACACCATGGGGACCATGGTAAGGCCAGGCAAAACAAGACAAAGCAAAGTATTATGGACACCATATGAAGGAAAGGCCAGGCACCATGGGCACTATGGTAAAAGAAGGCAAAGAAAGGCAAGTTAATGTAAGCTACCATGGGCAATTTGGTAACAGAAGGCAACACAAGGCAAGACAAGGCAATGCACAATTGCCACAATGGTAATTAAAGACAAGGCAGAAGGAAAGTCAAGGCACCTTGGCCACCATTATAAAGTATGGCAAGTCAAGGCACTATGGGCATGAAGGTAAGAAAAGGTAAGTCAAACTAAGGCATTGCAAAGCAAGACACAACAGGTACCATGGTAAAAAAGGCAAGGCAATACAAAGCAAGGCAATGTAAGGCTCCATGGGCATCATGTCAAGGCAAGAAATGGTACCAATGACAACATGGTAAAGCAAGGCAAGGCCAAACAAGGCAAGGCTCCATGAACAACATGCTAAGATAAGGCAAGGAAAGGAACCATGGGTACCATAGTAAAGCCAGGCAAAGGAAGGAAAGGCACCATGGACACCATGGTAAGGCAAGGCAAGGCAATATGGGCACCATGTTAAGGCAAGGCAAGGCAACACATTATAAGCAACGTAAGGAAGGTCAAGACAAGACAAGGCACCACGGCACCATGATATAACAAGGCAAGGTAAGACAAGGGAAAGCACCATAGGCACCATGGTAAGGAAAAGCTAGGCACATCAAAGTAAGGCACCATGGTCACCATCATAAGGAAAGGCAAGGCAAGGCACCATGGGCACCACAGAAAGCAAGGGAAGGCAAAGCACCATGGGCACTTTGATAAGGCAACGCAATGCAAAGTATGGCACCATTAGCCCCATGGTTAGGCAAGGCAAGGCACGGAAAAGTTAGGCACCATGGGTACCATGATAACAAGACAAGGCAAGGTTAGGCAAAGCACCATGGGCCTCTTGGTAAGGCAATGAAAGGCCTGGCAAGGCACCATGGACAACATAGTAAGGCAACGTAAGACAAAGATACATGGGCACCATGGTAAGGCAAGAAAATACAAGGCTAGGCAATGTACCATGGGCACTGTGGTAATGGAAAACAAGGCAAGACAAGGGAAAGCAATGCACCATGGCATCATGGTAGGCAAGGTATTGCAATACAAGGAATGTCAGGGAACTTTTGCAACCACGGTAAGACAAGTCAAGGCAAGGCACCATGGGCACAATGGTAAGGCAAGGCAACGCAAGGTACCATGGACACTGCTGTAAGGCAATAAAAGGCAAGCGAATACACCATGGGCACCATGATAAGGCAATAAAAGATCAGGAAGGTTAAGCAATGCACTAAGTGCAATATGGTAAAACATAGCGAGGCAAGGTAAAGTGAGCCACCATGGGCACCATGGTAAGGCAACAAAAGGCAGGCATGGCTAGGTGTGGTTGGCATCATGGTATGGCAAGGCAAGAAAAGGTAAGGCAAGGTACCATAGACACCGTGCTAAGGCAAGGCAAGGCAACACAAGGTAAGACATCATGGGCAGCATGGTAAGGCAAGGGAAGACAAGCCACCATGAGCAACACAGTATGGCAATGCAAGTCAAGGAGAATCACCATGGACACTATGGTAAGGCAACACAATTCAATGCAGGATGAGCACCAATGTAAGGCAAAGCACCATGGGCAACGTGGTAAGGCAAGGCATCACAAGGCAAGGCACCATGGTAAGTCAAGACAAGAAAAAACAAGACTGTATTTGCACCACGTTACAGCAAGCCAAGCCAATTCAAGGCAAGGCACCATGTGTTTTATAGTATGACAAGGCAAGGCACCATGGGCATCATGATAAGGCAAGGCAAAGAATGGCAAGGCAACAAGGACACCATGGTAAATCAAGACAATACAGGTCAAGACGAGGCATCATGTACACCGTGGTAAGGCAAGAAAATACAAGGCAAGGCACTGTGGGCAACATGGTAAGGAAAGTAAAGGTAAGGAAAGGCAACATGGGCACCATAATAAGACACAGCAAGGCAATGTAAGGCACCATGGGCACAAAGGCAAGGAAAACATGATAATAAATAGCAAGTAAGACAAGGCACCATGGTCAACATTGTATGGCAAAACAAGCCAAGACAGCAAATGTCAAGGAACCATGAGCACCATGATAAACAAGATAAGCCCAAGCACCAATGGCACTATGCTATGGCAAGGCAAAGCAAGGCACATTTGGCAGCATGATAAGTCAAGGTAAAGCAAGGAAAAATCGGCACCATGGTAAAGAAAGAGCAGGCAAGACAAGGCACCAAGGGCACTGTGGTAAGACAAGGCAAGACAAGTGAACATGGACACCATGGTAAAGCACAGAAAGGCAAGGCAAGAGAAGGCAACATGGGAACCATTATAATGCAAGCAAGACAAATAAAGAAGTATCACCATGGTTACTATGGTAAGGCCAGGCAAGGCAAGTCAGTGCATGGCAAGGCAATATGGGAAACATGGTAAGACAAGGGAAGACCAGGCACCATGAGCAGTATGGTAAAACAGGGCAAGGTAATTCAAGGCAAGGCACCATGATAAAGCAAGGCAAGGCAAGGTAAGGCACCATTGTAAGGCAAATGAAGGCAAGGAAAGCCAAGGCTCAATTGGGCACCATATTAAGGCAAGGCAATGCACCATGGGCACCATGGTAATGCAAAATAATGCAAGGCACTATGGGTACCCTGTTAAGGCAAGGGAAGGTACGGCAAGGAACGATGGACACCATGGTAAGGCAAAGAAAGGGAAGGCAAGGCAAAAAATCATGGGCAACGTGCTAAAGCAAGAAAAGAAAAGGCACCATGGGAACAATAGTAAGGCAAGCATGACAAAGCAAGGTGTGGCACCATGGACACCATGGTAAGGCAATGCAAGGCAAGGCAAGACGAAGCAAAAAAAATGCAATATGGGCAAAATGGTAAGGCAAGGAAATGCAAGACACTATGTGCACCATGGTAAGGTAGAGCAAGTAAATTCAAGGCATGGCACCATGGGCACTATGGTAAGACAAGGCAAGGCAAGGCACCATGGTAAGGGAAAATAAAGCAAGGAAAGACAAGGCTCCATCGACACCATGGCAAGTCACCATACCACAGTATGGAAAGGCAAGGCACCATAGACACCTTGGCTAGGCAAGGCAAGCCAAGTTAAAATGGGCACCATCATAAGGAAAAGCAAGGCACCCTGGGCTCCATGGTAAGTCCAGAAATAGCAAGGCAGGTTAAGGCACCATGGACACCATGATAAGGCAAAGCAAAGCATCATGTTCAGCTTGGTAAGCCAAGGCAAGGAAAAGCAAGATAAGACACTCTGGGCAGTGTGGTTTGGCAAGGCAAGCCAAGGAAAGAAAAAGGCACTGTGAGCACCATGGAACTGAAAGGCAAAACAAGGCACCATTAACACCTTGGTAAAGCAAGGAAGAGAAGTCAAAGCAAAGCAAGGCAATGCACGATGGGCACCATGGTAAAAAAAAAAAGCAAGGCAAGGCTTTTTGTCCACCATGGTACGACAGGGGAAGGCAACGCACCATTAGCACCGTGGTAGGGCAAGGCAGAACATTATGGACACCATGGAAGGGCAAGGCAAGGCACCATGGGCACCATGGTAAGGCAAGACAATGCAATGTAAACAGTTAAAGGCAAGGCACCATAGGGACGGTGGTATGGCAAGGGAAGAATGTGCAATTCAAAGCAAGGCACAATGCACACAATGGTAAGGCAAGGCAAGGTACCCTTGGCACCATGGCAAGGCAAGGCAAGGCACCATGGGCACCATAGTAAAACAAGGGAAGGCAATGTAAGGCAATGAAAGGCAAGGTAACTTAGGCATCATAGTAAGGCATGGCAAGGCAATGCAAGGCATGTCAACATAAGGCACCATGGGCACCAGGGTCATGCAGGTCAAGGCAAGACAAAGCAAGCTAGCATTGGCACCATGGTAAGGCAAGTCAATGCAAGGAAACGCAAGTCACCATGGACAACATGCTAAGGTGAGTCAAGGCAAGACAAATGAAAAAACGTGGGCACCAGGGTAAGGCAAGGCAAGCAAGCCTCTGTGGGCACCATAGTAATGCAAGAAAAGCCAAGGCAAGGCACCCTGAGTACCATACTAAGGGATGGCAAGGCAAAGTTAGGCACCATGGGTTCCATGGTAAAGAAATCCAAGGGAAGGAAGTGAAAGGCAACATTGGCACCATGGTTAGTCAAGCAAGGCAAGGCAAAACAAGGCAAAGCACCCTGGACACCATGGTAATAAAAGGCAAGACAAGGTGAGGCAATGCTTCATGGGCAAAATGGTTAAGCATGGAAAGGCAAGGATAGATAAGGCAAGGCATTATGGGCACCATGTGAAGTCAAGGCATGTCAAGTCACCATGGGCAACATAGTAAGTCAAGGTTAGGCAACACACCATGGGCACCTTGGTAAGGAAAGGCAATGCAAGGCAAACAAGACACCATGAGCACATGATAAGGCAAAACAAGAAAAAGCACTATAGGAAACATGTTAAAGCAATGCAAGGCAAAGTAAGGCAGAGCAGCATGGTCACCATGGTAAGGCATGGCAAGGCAAGACAAAGCGAATCAAGGCGTGATGGTCACCATGGTATGGCAAGGCAAGGCAAGGCAATGCACCTTTTTCACCATCATAATAGAAAGCAAAATAAGGCAAGGAAAGGCAAGGCATGACAAGTAGCATGGTAAGGCAAGGCATGGCACTGTGTGCACCCTGGTAAAGGAAGTCAAGGCAAGGCACCAAGAGCACCATGGTAAGGCAAGGCAAAACAAGGGACTATGAGCACTGTAGTAAGAAAAACAAAAGCAATGCAAGGCAAAGCAAGGCGTCATGAGCTTCATATAATTGAAAGCCAAGGCAAGGCATTTCACCATGGGTTCCATGCAATGGCAAGGCAAGGCATTATGGGCACCATAGTAAGGTAAGGCAAAACACCATGGACCCCATGGTAAGGCAATAAAAAGCCCAATGGGCAATATGGTACGGCAAGGAAGGCACCATGGGGACCATGGTAAAACAAGGCGAGTCAAGGAACCATTGATACCATGGAAATGCACCATGGGAACCATGTATGGGAAGGCAAGGCACCATGGTCACCTTGGTTAGTCAAGGGATGGCAAAACGTACACCATGGTAAGGAAAAGCAAGAAACCATGGGCAACATGGTAAGTGAAGTCAAGGAAAGGAAAGAAAAGGCACCATGGGCACCATGGTAAGGTATGTCAAGGCACCATGGGCTCCATGTAATTGGAAGGCGAGGTCTTTCACCATGGGTTCCATAAGAAGGCAAGAGAAGGCATCATGGGCACCATAGTAAGGCAAGGCAATACAGCATGGCCCCCATGGTAAGGCAACAAAACGTCCCATGGCAATATGGTAAGATAAGGAAAGGCATCATGGGGACCATGGTATGAAAAGGCAATACACCATGGGCAACATGGTAAGTGAAGGCAAGGAAAGAAAAGGAAAGGCACCATGGGACTGTGTCATGGCAAGGCCAGTCACCATTGTCACCCCATGGGCAACATGGTAAGGCAAGGTGAGGCAAATAACCATGGGCACCATTGTAAGGCAACGCATTTCACAATGGGCACCATGGTAAGGCAAGTCAAGGCAAGGTAAGTCAACCTGGACACCCTGGTAGGGCAAAGCAAGGGAAGGTAAGGCAGCATGGGCATCATGTTAAAGCAAGGCAAGGCAATACACCATGGTAAGGGAAGGCAAGGCATGGCAAGGCACCATGGGATCAATGGAATGGAGAAACAAGACAAGACAAGTTATGTCCAGGCACCATGGGCATCACAGTAAGGCAAGGCAAAGAAATACAAGGCATGTCAAAGCATCATGGGCACCATAGTAAGCCAAGGCCAGTCAACGCACCATGGGCACAATGGTAAGGCAAGGCATGGCACGGCAGTTTGGTAACCAAGGTAAGGCCAGGGAAGGCAAAGAAAGGCATCATGGGTACCTCATTAAGGCAAGGCAAGGCTACGTATGGAATCATTGGCACCAGGATATGGAAGACAAGGCAAAGTAAGGCACCATGGGCACCATGGTAAGGCAATGCAAGGTAGGTCAAGGCACCTTGGGCAACATGGTAAGGAAAGGCAAGGCAAGAAAAGGCAACGTGGGTATCATGATAAAGCAAGGCAACGCAAAAGAAGTGAAGGCAGCATGGGAACCATGGGAAAGCAAAGCAAAATGAGGAAAGTCAAGAAATCATGTGCACCATGTTATGGCAAGGCAAAGCAAGACAAGGCAATATTGGCACCATGGTAAGGAAAAGCAAGGCAACGCAAGGCAACATGGGCATCATGGCAAGGCACCACAATGCAAGGCAAGTCACCATGGGCCAAATGGTAAGGCAAGGCAAGACAAGGAAACATGTGCACAATGATAAGGCAAGGCAAGAGAAGGCAAAGCAAGGGAAGGGAAGGCATGCAGAAGCAAGGCAATGCACATTTTGCACTATGGCAATGCAAGCAAGGCAAGAAAAGGCATGACAAGGCCCAATGTGTAACCTTGTAAGACAAGGCAAGGCAAGGCAAATAATCGTGGGCACCAGGGAATGGTAAAGAAAGGCATAATATGCACCACAGTAAGGCCAGTCAAGGCAAGGCAAATCAACATGGACACACTGGTAAGGAAAAAGAAGGGAATGAAAGGCATCATAGGCATAATGTTAAGGCAAGGTAAGGCAAGAAAAGCAAGGCAAGGAAGGTAATTCACCATAGAACTATGGCAATGCAAGGCAAGGCAGAAAATGGCAAGGCAAGGTCCCATGGGCAACATGGTAAGGCCAGGCAAGGCAAGTCACCATGGGCACCATTGTAAGGCAAGGCATTTTACAATGGGCACCATGGTAAGGAAAGACAAGACATGGCAAGCATCATGGTCACAATTGAATGACAAAGCAAGGCAAGACAAGGTAAGTTCAGGCACAATGAGTACCATTGTAAGGCATGGCAAAAAAAAGACACCACATGTCAAGGCACCCTGGATACCATGGTTAGGCAAGGCAAGTCAACGCACCAGGGGAATGATGGTAAGGCAAGGCAAGGCAAGGCAGCTTGGTTGCCAAGGCAAGGCCAGGTACGACAAGGAAAGGCACCATGGTACCATGGTAAGTCAAGGCAAGGCAAGGCTACATACAACGTTATTTCCTGCAGGACATGCAAGAGACAACAAGGGAAAGCACCATGGCATCATGGTAAGGCAATATAAGGCAGAGAAAGGCATATTGGGTAACATAGTAATGCAAGGCAAGGCAAGAGAAGACCACATGGGTACCATAGTAAGGTAAGGCAAGGCAAGAAAAGTCAAGGCACCATGGGCACCATGGGAAAGCAAGGCAAAACAAGGAAAGTCAAGGCATCATGTGCACTATGGTATGGTGGGGCAAAGCAAGGCAAAGCAGCATGGGCATCATGGTAAGGAAAAGTAAGGCAAGGCAAGGTAACATGGGCATCATTTTAAGGCACAGCAATTCAAGGCAAGGCAATATGGACACCATGGAAAAGCAATGCACCTCAAGGAAAGAAAATGCACCATAGGCACTATGGTAAGGCAAGGCAAGGTAAGGCACCATTGACACCATGGTAAGGCAAGGCAAGTTAAGGCACCATTGACACCATGGTAAGGCATGGCAATGCAAGGTACCATGGGCACCATCGTATGGCAAGGCAAGGGTATGCAAGGTAAGGCACCATGCGCACCATGGTAAGGCAAGTCAAGGAAAGGCAATATGGGCATCGTGGCAAGGCAAGGAAAGGCAAGGTAAGACATCATGGACACCATGGTAAAACAAGGGAAGTCAAGACAAGGCACCATGCTAAGGCAAGATAAAGCAAGGTAAGGCATCATTACCCACTTGGTAAGGCAAGGCATGGCAAGGCACCTTGGGCACCATGGTAAGACCAGGCAAGGCAAGGGAAGGCACCATAAACACCATGGTATGGCAAGGAAAGAAAAAGCAACATGGGTAAATTGTTAAGTCAAGGCAAGGCAAGGCACTACAGATAATGCACAGCAGGGCTAGGCAAAAGCAACATGGGTAAATTTTTAAGTCAAGGCAAGGCAAGGCACTACAGATAATGCACAGCAGGGCTAGGCAAAAGAAACATGGGCACCATGGTATGGCATGGCAAGGCAAGGCACCAAGGGAACCATGGTAAAACCAGGCAAGGGATGAAAAGTCTCCATGGATAACATGGTAAGGAAAGGCAAGACAAGACAAAGCAAGTCCAGGCACCATTGGCATTATGGTATCACAAGGCAAAAAGAGACAAAACAATGCACTGTGAGCTCCATTATAAGACAAGGCAAGGCAAGGCAAGGCCAGGCAACGAAAGATAAGAAACCATGCTCACTGTTGTAAGGAAAGGCAAGGAGAGGCATCACAGGCACAATGGTAAGGCAAAGCAAGGAAAGGCACCAACGACAACAAGATTAGGTAAGGTAAGGCAAGTATATGCAGCATGGTCACCATGATTAGTCAAGGCAAATCAAGACAAGCCAAATCAAGGAATCATGGAAACCATGGTAAGGGAAGGCAAGGCAACACACCATGGGCACCATGGTAAAACAAGGAAAAGAAAGGCAACACAGCATGGGCACAATGATAAGGCAAAGCAAGTCATAGCAAAAAACCAAAGCCATGGTTTTTTGGTAAGGTAAGAGATGAGATGGCAAGGCACCATGGTCATCATGGAAAGGAAAAGCAAGGCACCATCGACATGGCAAGGCAAGGCGGCACAAAGCAAGACACCATGGGCATCTTAATAAGACCAGGCAAGACAAGGCAAGTAACTATGGGTACAATAGTAAGGCAAGGCAAGACTAGGCCAGGATAAGAAGGAATCATCATCACCTTTTTTAAGGTGAGGCAGGTCAAGGCAATACAAGGCATTGTGAGAGCAATAATAAGCAAGAAAAGCAGAGACATGTAAGGCACCACAGACACCATGGTAATGCTAGTCAAGGCAATGCTAGGTATCATGGGCCCCATGGTAAGGCAAGCCAAGGCAAAACACCATAATTACCATTGTAAAGCAACAAAAGGCAAGGTACCATGGTCACCATTGCAAGGCAAAGCAAGGCAAGGCACCATGGGTCCCCATGAAGAGCAAGGCACCAAGTGTACCATGGTAAGGCAAGGCACGGTAAGGAATGGCATGGCAAGGCACCAAGGGCACCATGGTAACAAAAAGCAAGGCAAGGCAATGAAAGGCAACATAGGCAGCGTGGTAAGGCAAATTAAGGAAAGACAAGGCACCATGCACACAATGGTAAAGCAAGGCAAGGCCAGAAATGTCACCATGGGCACCTAAGTAAGTAAAGGCCAGGCAAGGCATGGTACATGGGCACCATGATAAGCAAGGTAAGGCAAGTCAAGGCATCTGGACACATTGTTAATGAAAGGCTAGGCAAGGCACCATGACACCATTGTTAGGCAACCAACAGTAAGGCACCATAAGCAACATGGTAAGGCAAGACAAGGTAAGAAAAGTAAGGCAATGCACCAGGGGCACCATGGTAACGCACAGAAAGGCAAAGCAATGCAAGTAACCATGGGCAACATGTAGAAGCAATAAAGAAGGCAAGGCAACATGGGCACCATGATATAGCAAGGCAAGGCAAAACAAGGCAAGGAAAGGCACAATCAGCACCATAGTAAGGCAAGGCTAGGCAATGCATTTTAAGGGACCATTGGCTCCACGTTAATGAAAGGCAAGGCAAGGCAAGGCACCATGGGAAACATTGTAAGGCAAGGCAAAACAAGGCAACACGGGCACCATGGTAAGGCTAGGGAATGCAAAGCAAGGCAATGTACCATTGCCATCATAAGGCAAGGGAATGCAAGGCACCATAGTCACCTTGATAAGCAAGGCAAAGCAAGTGACCATGGCAATCATGGTAATGCAAGCCAGGGTAAATCACCATGGGCAATGTGATAAGGTAAGGCAAGGCAAGGCAACACATTGTCGGCAACATGGTAAGGAAAGGCACAGCAAATCAACAAGGAAACCATGTTTAGGCAAGACAATGCAAGACAGGGCACCATGGTCACCAGGGTTACTATGGTAAGGCAAGGCAAGTTGTGGCAAGCACCATGGGCACCACTTTACGGCCATGCAAAGCAAGGCAAAGCAAGGCACAATGGACACCGTTTTAAGGAAAGGCAAGGCATTATGTGTACTATGCTAAGAGAAGGCAAGGAAAGGTAAGGTACCATGGGCACCATGGTAAGTCAAGGCAATTCATCATAGTCAGCATGTTAAGGTAAGGCAAGGAAAGACAAAGAAAGTCAAGGCACCTTGGAAACCATAAGGCAATTCATGGCAAGGCAAAATGGGTACCATATGAAGACAAGGCAAGATATATACCATGAGTACCATAATAATGCAAGAGAAAGACATGCAAGGTACCATGGGCACCAAGGTATGGCTAGTCAAGGCAAGGCTAGGCACCATGGGCATCATGGTAAGACAAAGGAAGGAAAGACACCATTGGCACCATGGTATGGCAAGGCAAGGCAAGACACCATGGTTACCATTGTAAGAAAACTCAAGGCAAGATACCATAGTCACCATTGTAAGGAAGGGCAAGACAAGGCACCATGGGTTCCCATGAAGGGCAAGGCAAGGCAAGACAACCTGTGTAACATGGTAAGGCAAAGCATGGTAAAGAAAGGCATGGCAAGGCAACAAGGGCAACATGGTAACAAACGACAGGGCAAGGAAATTCAAGGCAACATGGGCACCATGGTAAAACATTTGAAAAAAAGGCAGGGCACCATACACAACATGGGAAGTCAAGGCAAGGCCTGCCAAAGCACCATAGGCACCTAAGTAAGGCTAGGCCATGCAAGACATGGCACATGGCACCATGATAAGCAAGGCAAGGCAAAGCACCTGGACACCATGTTAACAGAAGTCTAGGCAAGGCACCATGGACACCATTTTTAGGCAAGGCATAGTAAGAAAGCATGGGCAACATGGTAAGGCAAGGCAAGCTAAGGAAAGGCAAGGCAAGGCACCACGGACACCATGGTAACTCACAGAAAGGCAAAGCAGTGCAAGTAACCATGGGCAACATGGTAAAGCAAAACAAAAGAAGGCAAGGCAACATGGGCACCATGATATAGTAAGGCAGGGCAAAACAAGGCAAGGAAAGGCACCACGCACACCATGGTAAGGCAAGGCTAGGCAATGATGGCAAGGCATCATTGACCCCATGGTAATGGAAGGCAAGGCAAGGAATTATGGGAAATATTGCAAGCCAAGGCAATACCAGGCAACATGGGCACTATTGTAAGGCAAGGCAAGGCAAGTCAAGGCAAAATACCATTGGCCCTATGGTAAGGCAAGGGAATGCAAGGCACCATAGTCACCAAGATAAGCAAGGCAAGGCAAGTGACCATGGGCAACATAGTAAGGCAAGGCAACGCAAGGCAAAGCAATGCACTATTGGCAACATTGTAAAGAAAGGCACTGCAAATCAACATGGAAACCATGTTAAGGCAAAGCA
>CM052670.1:50572230-50605957 GCA_028533165.1 Leontopithecus rosalia
AAGGTAGTTCCAGGCAAGGCAATTCCAGGCAATTTCAGGCAAGGCATTTCCAGGCAATTCCAGTCAATGCAAATCCAGGCAAGGTAATTATAGGCAATTTCAGGCAAGGCAATTCCAGGCAAGGCAATTCCAGGCAATTCTAGGCATGGTAATTCCAGGCAAGGCAATTTTAGGCAAGTGCAGGTAAGGCAGGTCAAGGCAAGGAAATTCCAGGAAGTCCCAGGCAAGGCATTTCCTGGCAATTACAGTCAAGGCAAATCCAGGCAAAGTATCTAGAGGCAATTCCAGGCAAGGGAATTCCAGGAAATGAAATTCCAGGCAAGGAAATTCCAGGCAAATCCAAGCAAGGCAATTCCAGGCAAGGCAATTCCAGGCAATTTCAGTCAAGACAATTCCAGGTAAGGAAACACCAGACACTTCCAGGCAATTTCAGGCAAACCAACTCCAGGAAAGGGAATTCTCGGTAATTCAATGCAAGGGAATTCCAGGCAATTACAGACAAGGCTATTCCAGGCAAGGCAATTCCAGGAGAATCCAGAAAAGCAATTCCAGGCAATGCAATTTCGGACAATTTCAGGCAAGAAAATTCCTGGCAAGGCAATTCCAGGCAATTCGAGGCAAGGAAATTGAAGGCAATTCAATTCTAGGGAAGTCCAGGCAAGGAAATTCGAGGCAAGGAAATTCCAAGCAAATTCAGGCAAGTCAATTCCAGGAAAGTCAATTATAGGCAATTCCAAAAAAGGCAATTATAGGCAATTCCAGGCAAGTCAATTTCAGGAAATTCCAGGCAGGGCAATTAGAGGCAAATTCAGGCAAGGCAATTCGAGGCAAGTCAATTTCAAGCAATTCCAGGCAATTTTAAAGAAGGCAATTTGAGGCAAGTCCAGAAAAGGCAGTTCCGTACAAAGCAATTCCAGGCAAGTCTGGATAAGGCAGATCCAGGCAAGGCAATTTCAGGCAATCCCAGGCAAGGCAATTTCAGGCAATTCCAGGCCAGGCATTTCCAGGCAATGCAAATTCAGGCAATTCTAGGCACGAAAATACCAGTCAAGAGAATTTCAGGCAATTACAGGCAAGGAAATTGCATGCAAAGCAATTCTAGGGAATACCAGGGAAATATATATCAGGCAAGGCATTTTGAGGCAAATTCAGAAAAATCAAATCCATGCAAGCCAATTCCAGGCAATTCCAGAAAAGGCAATTCTAGGCAAGGCAATTCCAGGCGAGGCAATTAAAGGCAATTCCAGGCAAGGCAATTCCAGGCAATTCAAGGCAAGGCAATTCCAGACAACACAGTTACAGGCAATTATAGGCAAGAAATTTCAGACGATTCCTGGAAAGGCAATAGAAGGCAAAGCAAATCCAGGCAAGGAAATTCCAAGAAAGGCAATTCCAGGCTGTTCTAGGCAAGGTAACTGCAGGCAAGGCAATTCCAGGTAATTGCAGACAAGGCAATTTTAGGCAAGGCAATTACACGCAATTCCAGGCAAGGTAATATCAGGCAAGGCAAATCCAGGCAATTCCAGACAAGTCAATTCCAGGAATGGCAATTCCAGGCAATTCTGGGAAAGGCAATTTCAAACAAGGCAATTCTCAATTTTAGGGATACCTGCCAAAGCAATTTCAGGCAAATATTTTGAGACAATTCCAGGCAAGGCAATTCCATCCAAGGAAATTTTAGATAATTCTAAGTAAGGCAATTCTAGGCAAGTCAATTATAGGCAATTCAAGGAAAGGCAATTCCAGGAAATTCAAGGCAAGGAAATACCAGTCAAGGCAATTCCAGCCAATTCCAGGCAAGGCAATTGCACACAAAGCAATTCTAGGAAACACCAGGCAAATCTATTACAGGCAAGGCATTTTGAGGCAAATCCAGGAAAGGCAATTTCATGCAAGTCAATTCCAGGCCATTCCAGAAAAGGCAATTCTAGGCAAAGCAATTCCAGACAATTCAAGGCAACGCAATTCTAGGCAATTCCAGGAAAGGCAATTCCAGGCAATGCAATTCCAGGCAATGCAATTCCATGCAAGTCAATTCCAGGCAATTCCAGAAAAAAACAATTTCAGGCAAAGCAATTTCAGACAATTCCAGGCAACGCCATTCCAGGCAATTCCAGGAAAGGCAATACCAGGCAATACAATTCCAGGCAAAGCAATTGCAGTCAAGGTATTTCTAGGCAATTTCCGGCATAGCAATTCCATGCAAGTCAATTCCAGTCAATTCCAGAAAAGGCAATTCCAAGCAAGGCAATTCCAGAAAATTCCACTCAATGCAATTTCAGGAAATTTCAGGAAAGGCAATTCCAGGCAACACAATTCCAGCCAAGGCTATTCAAGTCAATTTGAGGCAAGGCAATTCCATGAAAGTCAATTACATTCCATTCCAGGAAAGACAATTCCAGGCATGGTAATTCCAGGCAAAACAATTCCAGCCAAGGCAATTCCAGGCAAGGCAATTCCAGGCAAAAAAATTCCAGGCAAGTGCAGGTAAGGCAGTTCCAGGTAAGGCAATTTCAGAAAATTCCAGGCAAGGCATTTTTAGGCAATTCCAGTCAAGAGAAATCCAGGCAAAGTAATTAGAGGAAATTCCAGGCAAGGCAATTCCAGGCATTTTCAGGCAAGGCAATTTCAGGCAATTCCAGGCAAGGCAATTCCAGGCAATTTCAGGCAAGGCAATTCCAGGCAATTCCAGGCAAGGCAATTCCAGGCAATTCCAGGCAAGGCAATTTCAGGCAAGTCAATTCTTGGGAAATCCAGGCAAGAAAATTCGAGGGAAGTTAATTTCAGGCAAATTCAGGCAAATTCAGGCAAAGAAATTCCAGGCAATTTCAGGCAAGGCAACTCCAGGCAATGGAATTCCAAGTAATTCAAGGCAAGGGAATTTCAGGCAAGGCAATTGCAGGCAAGGGAATTCCAGGCAATTCCAGGCAAGGCTATTCCAGGCAAGGCAATTCCAGGAAAATCCAGGCAAGACAATTCCAGACAATGCAATTTTGGGCAATTCCAGGCAAGGAAATTTCTGGCAAGGCAATTCCAGGCAATTCGAGGCAAGGCAATTGCAAGCAAGTCAATTCTATGGAATTCCAGGAAAGGAAATTTGAGGTAAGTTAATTTCAGGCAAATTCAGGCAAGACAATTCCAGGAAATTCAATTATAGGCAATTCCAGGAAAGGCAACTCCAGGCCAGTCAATTCCAGAAAATTTCAGGCAAGGCAATTCCAGGCAAAGTCAGTCAAAGCAATTCAAGGCAAGTCAATTCCAAGCAATTCCAGGCAGCGCAATTCCAGGAAATTTTACACAAAACAATTTGAGGCAAGTTCAGGAAATGCTGTTTCAGGCAAGGCAATTCCAGGCAAGTCCAGGCAAGGCAGGTCCAGCGAAGGCAATTTCAGGCAATCCCAGGCATGGCAATTCCAGGCAATTCCAGGCCAGGCAATTCCTGGCAAGGCAATTTCAGGCAATTCCAGGCCTTGAGGCAAGGCAATTGCAGGCAAGTTAATTCTAGGGAATTCCAGGCAAGGAAATTTGAGGGAAGTTAATTTCAGGCAAATTCAGGAAAGACAATTCCAGGAAATTCAATTATAGGCAATTCCAGGAAAGACAATTCCAGGCAAGTCAGTTCCAGGAAATTCCAGGCAGGGCAATTTCAGGCTAATCAAGGCAAGGCAATTCAAGGCAAGTCAATTCCAAGCAATTCCAGGCAGCGCAATTCCAGGCCTTGAAGTAAATTCTAGGGAATTCCAGGCAAGAAAATTCGAGGCAAGTTAATTTCAGGCAAATTCAGGCAAGGCAAAGCAATTCCAGGGAAGTCCAGGTAAGGCAGTTCCAGGCAAGACAATTCCAGGCAAGACAATTCCAGGCAAGACAATTCCAGGCAAGACAATTCCAGGCAAGGCATTTTCAGACAATTCCAGTCAAGGCAATTCCAGGAAAGGCAATTTAAGGAAATTAAAGGCAAGGCAATTCCAGGAAAGGCAATTTAAAGCAAACTGAGGCAAGGCAATTCCAGGCTAAGCAATTACAGGAAAGGTATTTCCAGTCAATTTCAGGCAATAAAATTCTAGTCCATGCGATTCATGGCAATGCACCAGGCAAAGAAATTCCAGTCAAGGCAATTCCAGGCAATTCCAGGCAAGGTAATTGCATGCCAAGCAATTCTAGGAAATACCAGGCAAAGCAATTCTAGGCAAGGCATTTCGAGGCAATTCCAGGCAAGGCAATTCCATGCAAGTCTATTCCAGGCTATTACAAACAAGGCAATTGCAGACAAGGCAATAAGAGACATGGAAATTCCAGGCAATTTTAGGAAAGGCAATTAACAGCAACGCAGTTACAGGCAATTCTAGGCATCGAAATTCCAGACAATTCCAGGAAAGGCAATAGAAGACAAAGCAAATCCAGGCATAGTAATTCCACGCAAGGCAATTACAGGCAATTCTAGGTAAGGTAATTCCAGGCACGGCAATTCCAGGCAATTGCAGGCAAGGCAATTTCAGGCAAGGCAATTCTAAGAAAGGCAATTCTAGGCAAGGCAATTCCAGGCAAGTGCAGGTAAGGCAGTTCCAGGCAAGGCAATTCCAGGCAAGAAAATTTCAGGCAAGGCAATTCCAGGCAATTCCAAGCAAGTCAATTCCCAGCAAGGCAATTCCAGGCAATTCCAGTCAAGGCAATTCCAGGTAAGGCAACGCCAGACAATACCAAGCAAGGCAATTCCAGTAAAAGCAATTCCAGATAATTCAAGTCAAGGCAATTCCAGGTAAGGCAATTCCAGGCAATTTCTGGCAAGGTGACTCCAAGACAGGGAATTCCAGGTAATTCAAAAGAAGATAATTTCAGGCAAGGGAATTGCAGTCAAGGAAATTTAAGGCAATTCCAAGCAAGGCTATTCCAGGCAAGGCACTTCCAGGCAATGCAATTTCAGGTAATTCCAGGCAAGGCAATTCGAGGCAAGGCAATTGCAGGCAAGTCAATTATAGGAAATTCCAGGCAAGGAAATTTGAGGCAAGTTAATTCCAGGCAAATTAAGGCAAGGAAATTGGAGGAAATTCAATTATAGGCAATTCCGGGAAAGGCAATTCCAGACAAGTCAATTCCAGGAAATTCCAGGCAAAGCAATTCCAGGCAAATTCAGGCAAGGCAATTTGAGGCAAGTCAACTCCAAGCAATTCCAGGCAGCGCAATTCCAGGCAATTTTACACAAGGCAATATGAGACAAGCCCAGGAAAGGCATTTCCTGAAAAGGCAATTCCAGGCAAGTCCAGGTAAGGCAGGTTTAGGCAAGGCAATTTTAGACAATCCCAGGCAAGGCAATTCCAGGCAATTCCAAGCCAGGCAATTCCAGGCAATGCAATTTCAGGCAATTCCAGGCAGGACAGTTCCAGGCAATGCAATTCTAGCCAATTCCAGGCAAGGCAATTACACGCAAGGTAATTCTAGGGAATTTCAGGCAAAGTAATTCCAGGCAAGGCATTTCGAGGCAATTCCAGGCAAGGCAATTCCAAAAAATTCCAGGCAAGAAATTTCGAGGCAATTCCAGGCAAGGCAATTCCAAAAAATTCCAGGCAAGGCAATTCCAGGCAAAGCAAATTCCAGGCAATTCCAGGCAAGGCTATTCCAGGCAATTCCAGGCAAGATAATTTCAGGCAAGGCAATTTCAGGCAATTCCAGGAAAGATAATTCCAGGCATTTTCAGGCAAGCAATTCCAGGCAATGCAATTTAAGGCAATTCCAAACAATTCCAGGCAAGGCAATTGCACCCAAGGCAATTCTAGAGTACTCCAGGAAAAACAATTCCAGGCATGGCATTTCAAAACAATTACAGGCAAGGCAATCCCAGGCATGTTAATTCCAGAAAATTCCAGGCAAGGCAATTTCAGGCAATTCCAGGCAACACAATTCCAGGAAAGGGAATGCCAGGCAACACAATTCCAGGCACCACAATTCCAGTCAAGGCAATTTGAGGCAATTCGAGGCAAGGCAATTGCAGGCAACGCAATTCCAGGTAAATCTAGGCAAGGACATTCCAGGCAAGAAAATTTCAGGCAATTCCAGAAAAGGCAAATCCGGGCAAGGGAATTCCAGGCAATTCTAGAAAAATCAATTCCAGGGAAGTCCATGTAAGGCAAGTCCAGGCAAGAAAATTCCAGGCAATTTCAGGCAAGGCAATTCCAGGCAAGAAATTTCCAGACAATTCCAGTCAAGGCAATTTCTGAAAAGGCAATTTAAGGCAATTCCAGTTAAGGAAATTCCAGGCAAGGAAATCCCAGTCAAAGCAACTCCAGGCAAGGCAATTGCACGGAAAGCAATTCTAGGGAACATCAGGCAAAGCAATTGCAGGCAAGGCATTTCGAGGCAATTATAGGCAATTCAATTATATGCAAGTCAATTCCAGGCAATTCCAGAAAAGGCAATTCCACACAAGGCAATTCCAGACCATTCCAGGCAACGCAATTCCAGGTAATAACAAGAAAGGCAATTCCAGGCAACGCAATTTCAGGCAAGGCAATTAAAGGCAATTCCAGGCAAGGCAGTTCCAGGTAAATCTAGACAAGGCCATTTCAGGCAAGGCAATTTCAGGCAATATTAGGCAATGCAATTCCAGGCAACGTAATTACAGGCAATTCTAGGAAAGCAATTCCAGACTATTCCAGGATAGGCAATAGAAAATAAAGCAAATCCAGGCAAGGCAACACCAAGCAAGGCAATTTCATACAATTTTACGCAAGGCAATTTCAGGCAAGGCAATTTCAGGTAATTTCAGGCTAGTCAATTTCAGGCAAAGCAAATACATGCAATTCCAGACTAAGCAATTCCAAGCAAGGCAATTCCAGGGAAAGAAATTCCAGGCAATTTTAGGCAAGTCAATTTCAGGCATGGAAATTCCAGGCAAGGCAAATTCACACAAGGCAATTCTCAATTCTAGGGAATACCTGGCAAAGCAATTTCAGGCAAATTATTTCGAGACAATTCCAGGCATGGCAATTTTTTTCAAGGCAATTCCTGGCAACTCCAGGCAAGGCAATTCCAGACAATTCCAGGCAAGGCAATTACTGGAAATTTCAGCTAACACAATTCCAGGCAATTCGAGGAATGGCAATTCCAGGCAAAGAAAATCCATGCAAGAAAATTCCACGCAAGGCAATTCCAGGGACACCTAGGCAAGCAAATTCCAGACAAGGCAATTCCAGGCAATTCCATGCAAGGCATTTACAGGCAAGGCAATTTTATGCAAGGCAATTGCAGGCAAGTTCATTTAAGGCAGTTCCAGGCAAGGTAATTCCAGGCAATTCCCGCCAAGGAATTTCCAGGCAAGGCATTTTCAGGCAATTCCAGGCAAGGTAATTAAAGGCAATTTCTGGAAAAGCAATTTCAGGCAAGGAAATTCCAGGCAATTCCAGGTAAATGCAGGCAAGGAAACCCCAGGCAAGGCAATTCCAGGCAAGGCAATTCCAGGTGAGGCAAGTCCAGGCAATTCCAGTAAAAGCAATTCCAGGCAAGGATACTCCAGGCAATTCCATGCAAGACAATTTCTGGCAATTCAAGGCAAGTCAATTTCAAAGAATTCAAGGCAAGGCTATTGCAGTCAAGAGAGTTCCATGCAATTCCATGCAAGGCAATTCCAGCCAAGGCAATTCCAGGCAATTCCAGGCAAGGCAATTTGAGGCAAGTCAATTCCAGTCAAATCCAGGCCAGACAATTTAAGGCAAGGCGATTCCACACAATCACAGAAAAGGAATTCAAAGCAAGTCATATCTAGGAAATTCCAGGCAAGGCAATTCCAGAGAAATCCAGGCAAGGAAATTCTAGGCAAGGCAATTCCAGGCAAATCCAGACCATGCCATCCCAGGCAAGTCATTTTTAAAAAATTCTAAGCAAGGCTATTTTAGGCAATTTCAGGCAAGACAATTCCAGGTAAGTCAATTCCAGGAAATTCCAGGAAAGGTGGTTCCAGGCAATTCGAGGAAAGGAAATTCCAGGCAAGGCTATTCCAGGCAATTCCATGAAAGGCAATTCCAGGCAATTCCATGCAAGGCAATTCCAGGCAATCTAATTCCTGGCAATACTAAGCAAGGCAATTCTAGGCAAGGCAATTCCAGGCAAGTCCAGGTAAGGCATCTCTAGGCAAGGCAATTCCAGGCACGGCAACATTAGTCAATCCTAGGAAAGAGAATTCTTGGCAATTCTAGGCAAGGCAATTTCAGGCAAGGCAATTTCAGGCAATTCAAGGCAAGGCCATTCCAGGTAAGACAATTGCAGGCAAGGAAATTCTAGTTAATTCCAGGCAAGGCAATTTTAGGTAAGTTAATTCCGAGAAATTCTAGGCAAGGCAAATCCAATCAATTCCAGACAAGGCAATCCCAGCGAATTCTGGCAAGGCAATTCCATACAATTCCATGCAAGGCAATTCCAGAAATTTCAGGCAATGCAATTTCAGGCAATTTGAGGAAAGGCAATTTCAGGCAAGGCAATTCCAGGCAATTCCATGCAAGGCACTTACAGGCAAAACAATTCTAGGCAAGGCAATTTCAGGCAAGTTCAGGTAAGAAAGTTCCAGGCAAGAAAATTCCAGGCAATTCCAGCCAAGGTAATTCCATGCAAGACATTTCCAGGCAATTTCTGAAAAACCAAATTTAGGCAAAGAAATTCCAGGAAATTCCAAGCAAGGCAATTTCAGGCAAGGCAATTCTGGGGAAATGCAGGCAAGGCAATTCCAGGAAAGGGAATTCCAGGCATGGCATTTCCAGGCAATTCCAGAAAAGGCACTTCCAGGCAAGGCAATTTCAGGCAATCCCAGGTAAGACAATTCCTGGCAATTCTAGGAAAGGCAATTTCAGGCAAGGCAATTTTAGGCAATTCAATGCAAGGCAATTCCAGACAAGGGAATTCCAGGAATTTCCAGGCAAGGCAATTTCAGCCATGGCAATTCCAGGCATTTTCAGGCAAGGCATTTCTATTCAAGTCAATTCCAGTCAAATTCAGGCCAGGCAATTTAAGGCAAGGCAATTTCTCGCAATTACAGGAAACAAATTCCAGGCAAGTCATATCTAGTAAATTCCAGGCAATGCAATTCCAGAGAAATCCAGACAAGGAAATTTGAGGCAAGTCAGTTCCAGGCAATTCCATGCAAGTCAATTCCAGGAAATTTCAGGCAAGGCGACTCCAGGCAATTCGAGGAAAGGCAATTCGAGGAAAGGCAATTCCAGGCAAGGCTATTCCAGGCAATTCCATGAAAGGCAATTCCAGACAATTCCATGCAAGGCAATTCCAGGCAATCTAATTCCTGGCAATACTAAGCAAGAAAATTCTAGGCAAGGCAATTCAAGGCAATTCCAGTCAAGGCAATTACAGGCAAGGCAATTTCAGGAAATTCTACCCATGGCAATTCAAGGCAATTCCGTGCAATGCAATTCAGGGCAAGGCAATTCCAGGCAATTCCAAGCAAGGCAATTCCAGGCAAGGCAATTCCAGAAAATTCTAGACAAAACCATTCCAGCCAAGGAAAATCCAAGCAATTCCACACAAGACAATTCCAATCAGGGCACTGCCAGGCAATTCCAGGAAAGGAAATTCCAGGCAAAGCAATTCCAGGCAATTCCAAGCAAGGCAGTTCCAGGCAAGGCAAATTCAGTCAATTCCAGTAAAGGCAATTCCAGGAAAGGCAACGTCAGGCCATTGCATTCAAGGCAACTCCAGGCAATTCCAGGCAAGGCAATTGCAAGCAAGGCAATTCCAGTCAATTCCAGACAATTCCAGTCAAGGCAATTTTAGGTAAGACAACATGAGGCAATTCCAGGCAAGGCAATTCCAGGCAATTTTAGGCAAGGCAACTCCAGGCAAGGGAATTTCAGGTAATTCAAGGCAAGGGAATTCCAGGCAAGGCAATTCCAGGCAATGCAATTTCAGGTAATTCCAGGCAAGGCGATTCCTGGCAAGGCAATTCCAGGCAATTCGAGTCAAGGCAATTGCAGGCAAGACAATTCTAGGGAATTCCAGGCAAG
The DNA here is from genome assembly GCA_028533165.1 of Leontopithecus rosalia. Taxonomy (NCBI): domain Eukaryota; kingdom Metazoa; phylum Chordata; class Mammalia; order Primates; family Cebidae; genus Leontopithecus; species Leontopithecus rosalia. The sequence goes on from CM052670.1 coordinate 50,582,229, forward strand.
GAAATTCGAGGCAAGTTAATTTCAGGCAAATTCGGCAAGGCAATTCCAGGAAAGTCAATTATAGGCAATTCCAGGAAAGTCGATTCCAGGCATGTCAATTCCAGGAAATTCCGGAAAATTCCAGGCAAGGCAATTCCAGACAAATCCAGGCAAGGCAATTCGAGGCAAGTCAATTCCAAGCAATAACAGGCAGTGCATTTCCAGGCAATTTTACACAAGGCAATTTGAGGCAAGTCCAGGAAAGACAGTTCCAGACAAGGCAATTCCAGGCAAGTTCAGGTAAGGCAGGTACAGGCAAGGCAATTTTAGGCAATTCCAGGCAAGGCCATTCCAGGCAATTCCAGGCAAGGCAATTCCAGGCAAGGCCATTCCAGCAAATTCCAGGCAAGGCAATTTCACGCAAGAATATTCTAGGGAATTCCAGGCAAAGGAATCTCAGGTAAGGTATTTCGAGGCAATTCCATGCAAGGGAATTCCAGGCAAGTCAATTTTAAGAAATTCCAGGCATGACAATTTCAGGAAATTCCAGGCAAGGCAATTGCACACAAGGCAATTCTAGAGTACTGAAGGGAATGCAATTCCAGGCAATGCAATTCCAGGTATTCCCAGAAAGGCAATTTAAAGCAATGAAATACCAAGCAATGCAATTACAGGCAAGGCAATTCAAGGCAATTCCAGGGAAGGCAAATCCAGGCAAGGGAATTCCAGGCAATTCGAGGTAAAGCAATTTCAGGGAAGTCCAGTTAAGATAGTTCCAGGCAAGGCAATTCCAGACAATTCCAGGCAAGGCAATACCAGGCCAGGCATTTCCATGTAATTCCAGTCAAGGCAATTTCAGGAATAGCAATTTAAGGTAATTTCAGTCAAGGCAATTCCAGAAAAGGCAATTTAAAGCAACTCCAGGCAAGGCAATTCTAGGGAAGGTAATTCCATGCAATTTCAGGCAATGCATTTCCAGGCAAGGCAAATCCCTTTTTCTTTCAAAGGGATTGCCCGCCAAGAGACTGGTTTATTATCTGCTGTCGCAGGAAGGTACAACATATTACTTAAACGCACATTCTATCCAGGGGAACAAAGGCAAACCAGGCAGTTGCATGAAAGCAAAAAAACAAGAGACTGCTTAATTTCACTTTCAGCTTATACACATTAAATTCTACCACCTGAAAGATTCATAAGTTCCCAAATTTGTACTTATAAATCTTCAAACACTTGCAATTTTACATACTGCAGAAGATGAAAAATCCATGAAACAGACCCCAAAAATTTAGGTATTTGGATGCAGTTCATTCATGGCTTAGGGGTATCTCTAGTAGATTTCAGGATCAGTTTTTGCCCTTCTTTTCAACTTCAAAACCAATTTGTTTAAGGAGGGATGAGTCTGCCAACCCCTGCTCCTCCATCTTCACAATCACATCTTGGTTTTGGCTGTTGTCTTCGGTAAGGTTTCGGATGGCATATATCACCCACTGGGTCAGAAAGGGGTTACTGTCACTGACGCTGCAGTTGTCCAGGATCAACGGGATACCATCCAGCTCATTGACCTTGTCTTGGTTATCTTTATTCTTGTAACACAGATTTCCAATTAGACAAATGAGATGAGACTTAAAACCCTTGGCCATATTGGAGATGTCACCTTCTGCTCTCACGCAACCACAAGTACTGAAAATGCTTGTAGTTTCTTTCGCAGCTACATGAATCATCCGTAAAAGATCAGTCACTCTTTCCAGCAAGCCAGGGAAAACCTGCAGATAGCCAAGCAACTCGGTGTTCGCAGTCATTTCGCACAGGATGTTGAAAAGCCTAATCATAGCCAGTGCCTCGTCATCATCTGGAGGCTCCTCAGAGGCCAACCTGAGCACAGTCTTTCACTGATCCACAAAGGTGCTTGTGACCACCTCAGCATGGTGTAAAAACACAGGGATGTCATCCCTGGTGAGTGGCTCCTCACTTGTTAGCTTGGCTATCATAAGGTCTAACAGTGTAACTCTTTTTTTATTGTTCAGTTTGGGAAACATGGCATGTACCAATTCCGAGCTTCTCAGAAAGAGGTCTGTAATAATCAAGAACGGCCTTCTGATTCAGGATGCCTTTGGTAAGCACCTATGACATCAATTGCAATATTGAGGTTTTCTTCCAGTTCTTTCATTCTTTCATGGTTAAGGGATGTAAACAAAATTATTGAAGAGTAGGCAACAATTTTTTTGTCTGGATAATTTAAGCAAGACAAAAACAGTTCTGGGAGAGCATGCACCATTGCCTGGAAAGGCAATGCAATTCCAGACAATTCCAGGCAAGGAAATTCCAGGCAAGGCAATTCCAGGCAAAGCAATTGCACGTCAAGCAATTTAGAAAATACCAGGCAAAGCAATTTCAGGCAAGGCATTTTGAGGCAATTCCAGGCAAGGCCATTTTGTGCAAGTCAATTCCATTCAATTCTGGACAAGGCAATTCTAGGCAAGGCAATTTCATGCGAGTCAATTCCAGGCAATACCAGAAAAGGCAATTCCAGGCAAGGCAATTCCAGACAATTCCCAGCATCGCAATTCCAGAATATTCCAGGAAAGGCAATTCCAGGCAACGCAGTTTTAGGCAAGGCAACTGCAGGCAAGGCAATCCGAGGCAGTTCCAGGCAATGCAATTTCAGGTAAATCTAGTCAAGGCCATTCTAGGCAAGGCAACTTCAGGCAATTTTAGGCAAGACAAACCCAGGCAAGGCAATTCCAGGCAATTCTATGCAGGGCAATTCCAGGGAAGTCCATTTAAGGAAGTTCCAGGCAAGACAATTTCAGGCAATTCCAGGCAAGGCAATTCCAGGCCAGGCATTTCCAGGCCATTCCAGTCAAGGAAATTTCAGCCAAGGCAATTCCAGGCAATTCCAAGCAAGGAAGTTCCAGGCAATGCAATTCCAGGCAAAAAAAATACCAGTCAAAACAATTCCAAGCAATTTCCAGCAAGGCAATTGCATGGAAAGCAATTCTAGAGAATACAAGCAAGGCAAATCCAGGCAAGGCATTTCGAGGCAATGCCAGGCAAGGCAATACCATGCAAGTAAATTCCAGGCAATTCCAGATAAGGCAATTTCAGGCAAGGCAATTCCAAACAATCCCAGGCAAAGCAATTCCAGGCAATTTTAGTCAAGGCAATTGCAGACAATTCCAGACAAGGCAATTCCAGGCAATTTTAGGCAAGTCAATTCCAGGTAAGGCAATTACAGGAAAGACAATTCTAGGCAAGTCCAGGTAAGGCAGTTTCAGGCCTGGCAATTCCAGCCAAGGCAATTCCAGGCAAGGCATTTCTAGGCAATTCTGGTCAAGGCAATTCAAAGCAAGGCAAATAAAGGCAATTCCTGAAAAGGTAATTCCAGGCAAGTCAAGTCCAGAAAATTCCAGGCAAGGCAATTCCAGGCAATTCGAGGAAAGGAAATTCCAGGCAAGGCAAATCCAGAAAACTCCAGGCAAGGCGATTCCAGGCAATTCGAGGAAAGGAAATTCCAGGCAAGGCAATCCCAGGCAATTCCAGGCAAGGCAATTTCAGGCAATTCCAGGCAAGGCAATCCCAGGCAATTCCAGGCAAGGAAATTTCAGGCAATTCCATGCAAGGCAATTCCAGGCAAGGCAATTCCAAGCAAGGCAATTCCAGGCAAGGCAATTCCAGGCAATCCCAGGCAAGGCAATTCCTGGCAAGTCAATTCCAGGCAATTCCAGGCAAGACAGTTACAGGCATTTCCAGGCAAGGCAATTTTAGGCAATTCAATTTCAGGCAATTCCAGGAAAGGCAACTACAGGCAAGGCGATTCTAGGCAAGGCAATTACAGGCAAGTCCAGGTAAGACAGTTCCAGGCAAGGCAATTCCAGGAAATTTCAGCCAAATCAATTCCCGCCAAGGCATTTCCAGGCAATTCCAGTCAAGGCAATGAAAAGCAATTCCTGAAAAGGCAATTCCAGGCAAGGCAATTCCAGGCAATTCCATTCAATGCAATTCTGGGCAATTCCAGGCAAGGAAATTCCAATCAAGAAAATTCCAGGAAACTCCAGAAAAGGAAATTGCACGCCAAGAAATTCTAGGGAATATCATGCAAAGCAATGACAGGCAAGGCATTTCGAGGCAATTCCAGGCAAGGCAATTCCATGCAAGTCAATTCCAGGCAATTCCAGACAAGGCAATTGCAGGCAAGGCAATTCCAGATAATTCCAGGCAACGGAATTTCGGAAAATTTCAAAAAAGGCAATTCCAGGCAAGGCAATTTGAGGCAATTCCAGGCAACGCAATTTTAGGCAATGCAATTCCAGGTAAATCTAGTCAAGACCATTCTAGGCAAGGCAACTTCAGGCAATTTTAGGCAAGACAAACCCAGGCACGGCAATTCCAGGCAATTTTAGGCAAGGCAATTTCAGGGAAGTCCATTTAAGACAGTTACAGGCAAGACAATTTTAGGCAATTCCAGGCCAGGCATTTCCAGGCAATTTTAGTCAAGGCAATTCCAGGCAATTCCATTCAATGAAATTCCGGGCAAGACAATTCCAGGCAATTTTATGCAAAGCAATTCCAGGAAATTCCAGACGAGGCAATTCCAGAAAATTCCAGGCAAGGCAATTCCAGGCATTTCCAATCAAGGCAATTTCAGACAAGGCAATTCCAAAAATTCTAGGCAAAACAATGTTAGCCAAAACAAATGCAGGCAATCCCACACAACGCAATTCCAGGCAAGGCAATTCCAGGCAATTCTAGTAAAGGCAATTCCAGATAAGGCAAAGCCAGGCCATTGCAGGCAAGTCAATTCCAGGCAAGGCAATTCCAGTCAAGGCAATTCCAGGTAAGGCAATGCCAGGCAATTACATGCAGGGAAATTCCAGGCAATTTCAGGCAAAAAAAAACCCTAGGCAAGAAAATTTCAGGTAATTCAACAGAAGGGAATTAAAGGCAAGCCAATTGCAGGCAAGGGAATTCCAGACAATTTTATGCAAGGCAATTCCAGGTAAGGCAATTCCAGGCAATGAAATTTCAGGCAATTTCAGGCAATTCCAGACAAGGCAATTCCAGGCAATTTGAGGCAAGCCAATTGCGGGCAAATCAATTATAGGGAATTCCAGGCAAGGAAATTCGAAGCAAGTTAATTCCAGAGAAATTCAGGCAAGGCAATTCTAGAAAAGTCAATTATAGTCAATTCCAGGAAAGACAATTCCAGGCAAGTCAATTCCAGGAAGTTTCAGGCAAATTTAGGAAAGGCAATTCGAGGCAAGTCAATTCCAAGCAATTCCAGGCAGCGCATTTCCAGGCAATTTTACACAAGGCAATTTGAAGCAAGTCCAGGAAAGGCAGTTTCAGACAAGGCAATTCCAGGCAAGTCCAGGTAAGACAGGTCCAGGCAAGGCAATTTCAGGCAATCCCAGGCAAGGCAGTTCCAGGCAATTCCAGGCCAGGCAATTCCAGACAGTGCAATTTCAGGCAATTCCAGGCAGGACAATTCCAGTCAAGGAAATTGCACGCAAGGCAATTCTAGTGAATTCCAGGCAAAGGAAATTTAGGCAAGGCATTTCGAGCCAATTCCAGGCAAGGCTATTCAAGGCAATTCCAGTCAACGCAATTCCAGGTAAATATAGGCAAGGCCACTCCAGGCAAGGCAATTTCAGGCAATTCCAGGGAAGGTCCAGGCAAGGGAATTCCAGGCAAATCTAGAAAAAGCAATTCCAGGGAAGTCCAGGTAAGGCAGTTCCAGGCAAGGCAATTTCAATCAAAACATTTCAAGGCAATTCCAATCAAGGCAATTCTAGGAAAGGCAATTTAAGGCAAGTCCAGGCAAGGCAACTCCAGGGAAGGCAATTCCAGGCAATGCAATTTCAGGAAAAGCAATTCTAGGCAATGAAATTTCAGGCAATTCCAGCCAAGGAAATACCAGTCAAATCAATTCCAGGCAATTCCAGGCAACGCAATTTCACACAAAGCAATTCTTGGGAATACCAGGCAAAGCAATTCCAAGCAAGGCATTCGAGGCCATTCCAGGCAAGACAATTCTATGCAAGTCAATTCCAGGCAAATAGAGACAAGGCAATTCCAGGCAAGGAAATTCCAGATAATTCCAGGCAAGGAAATTCCAGACAATTCCAGGCAAGACAATTCCTGGCAATTTTAGGCAAGGCAATTCCAGGCAACGCAATTGCAGGCAATTCTAGGCAATTAATTTTAGACAATTCCAGGAAAGGCAATAGAAGGCAAAGCCAATCCAGGCAAGAAAATTCCAAGCAAGGCAATTCCAGGCAATTCTAGGCAAAATAATTACAGGCAAGGCAATTCCAGGGAACACAATTCCAGGAAACACGATTCCAGGCAAGGCAATTCGAGGCAATTCGAGGCAAGACAATTCCAGGAAACGCAATTTTATGTAAATCTATGCAAGGCCATTCCAGGCAAGGAAATTTCAGGCAATTCCAGGCAAGGCAATTCCAGCCAGTTTTAGGCAAGTCAATTCAAGGCAATGCAATTACAGGCAATTCTATGCAAGCAATTCCAGATAATTCCAGGAAAGGCAATACAAGGCAAAGCAAATCCAGGCAAGGAAATTCAAAGCAAGGCAATTCCAGGCAATTTTAGGCTAGGTAATTCCAGGAAAAAAATTCCAGGTAATTGCAGGAAAGGCAATTTCAGGCCAAGCAACTACATGCAATTCCAGGCAATTCCAGGCAAGACAATTCCAGGCAAGTCAATTCCAGGCATAACAATTCTAGGCAATTTTGGGCAAGGCAATTTCACACAAGGCAATTCTGGGGAATACCTGGTAAAGCAATTTCAGGCAAGACATTTCGAGGCAATTTCAGGCAAAACAATTTCAGGAACAACAATATCAGGCAATTCCAGCCAAGGCAATTCCAGAAAATTCCAGGCAAGGCAAATCCAGGCAATTTAAGGCAAGGCAATTCCAGGCAAGGCTATTACAGGCAAGAGAATTCCATGCAATATTAGGCAAGGCAGTTCCATCCAAGGCAATTCCAGGCAAGGTAATTTGAGACAAGTCAATTCCAGTCAAATCCAGGCCGGGCAATTTAAGGCAAGGCAATTCCATGCAATTACAGGAAAGTAATTCCAGGCAAGTCATATCCAGGAAATTTCAGGCAAGGCAATTCCAAAGAAATCCAGTCAAGAAAATTGGAGGCACGGCAATTTCAGCCAAGACAATTTCAGGACATTCCAGGCAAGGCAATTCCAGGCAAAACAATCCCAGGCAATTCCAGGTAAGGCAACCCCAGGAAATTTTATGCAATGCAATTTTACACAAGGCAATTCTAGGAAATACCTGGCAAAGCAATTTTAGGGAAGGCATTTCGAGGCAATTCCAGGCAAGGCAATACCAGACAAGGCAATTCCAGGCAATTCCAGGAAATGCAATTGAAGGGAAGGCAATTCAAGGCAATTCCAGGCAAGGCAATTCCAGTCAATTTCAGGCAAGGCAATTCCAGGCAACTCCAGGCAAGAAAATAGCAGTCAAGGCAATTTCAGGCAATTCCAGGCAAGGCAATTCCAGACAACTCCAGGCAATGCAACTCCATGCAATTCCAGGAAAGGCAATTCAAGGCAACACAAATCCAGGCAAGACAATTCGAGGCAATTCCAGGCAACGCAATTTCAGGTAAATCTAGGCAAGGCCATTTTAGACAAGGCAATTTCAGGCAATTCCAAGCAAGGCAATTTCAGGCAATTTTAGGCAAGGCAATTCCAGGCAATGCAATTACAGTCAATTCTAGGCAAACAATTCCAGTCAATTCCAAAAAGGCAATAGAAGTCAAAGCAAATACAGGCAAGGAAATTCCAAGCAAGGCAATTTCAGGCAATTCTAGGCAAGGTAATTTCAGGCAAGGCAATTCCAGTTAATTGCAGGCAAGGCAATTTTAAGCAAGGCAATTACACGGAATTTCAGGGAAATCAATTTCAAGCAAGGTAATTCCAGGAAAAGCAAATCCAGGCAATTCAGGAAAGTCAATTCCAGGCATGGCAATTCCAGGCAATTTCGGGCAAGGTAATTTCAAACAAGGCAATTCTAGGAAATACCTAGCAAAGCAATTTCAGGCAAGGTATATCGACGCAATTCCAGGCAAGGCAATTCCAGGCAATTTTAGGCAAGGCAATTCCAGACAATTTCAGGCAAGGCAATTGCTGGCAATTTTTGGCAAAGCAATTCCAGGCAATGCAATTACAGGCAATTCTAGGCAAGCAATTCCAGACAATTCCAGGAAAGGCAATAGAAGTCAATGCAAATCCAGGCAAAATAATTCTAGGCAAGGCAATTCCAGGTATTGCAGGCTAGGCAATATCAGGCAAGGCAATTACACGCAATTACAGGCAAGGTGATTTCAAGCGAGGCAATTCCAGGCAAGGCAAATCCAGGCAATTCCAGGAATGTCAATTTTAGGCATGGCAATTCTAGGCATTCCAAGCAAGGCTATTTCACACAAGGCAATTCGAGGGAATATCTAGCAAAGAAATTTCAGGCAAGGCATTTCGAGACAACTCCAGCCAAGGCAATTCCATTCAAGGCAATTCCAGGCAACTCCAGGCAAGACAATTCCAGACAATTCCAGGCAAGGCAATTCCAGGCAACGAAATTCCAGGCAATTCAAGGAAAGGAATTCCAGGCAAAGCAAATCAAGGGAAAGAAATTCCACACAAGGAAGTTCTAGGCAATTCTAGGCAAGCAAATTCCAGGCAAGGCAATTCCAGGCAATTCCATGCAAGGCAATTCCAGGCAAGACAATTCTAGAAAAGACAATTCCTAGCAAGACCAGGTAAGGCAGTTCCAGGCAAAGCAATTCCAGGCAATTCCAGTCAAGGCAATTCCAGGCAAGGCATTTTCAGGCAATTCCAGTCAAAGAAATTTTATGCAAGGCAATTAATGGCAATTTCTGAAAAGGCAATTCCAGGCAAGAAATTCCAGGCAAGGCAATTCCAGGGAAATGCAGGCAAGAAAATTTCAGGCAAAACAATTCCAGGTGAGGCAATTTCAGGCAAGGCAATTCCAAGCAATTCCAGTAAAGGCAGTTCCAGGCAAAGCAACTCCAGGCAATTCCAGTCAAGACAATTACTGGCAATTCTAGGCAAGGCAATTTCAGGCACGGCAATTCCAGGAAATTTAAGGCAAATAATTCCAGGCAAGGCTATTGCAGGCAAGAGAATTCCAGGCAATTCCAGGAAAGGCAGTTCTATCCAAGGCAATTCCAGGCAATTCCAGACAAGGCAATTCTAGGCAAGTCAATTCCAGTCAAATCCAGTCCAGGCCATTAAAGGTAAGGCAATTTCACGCAATTGTAGGAAAGGAATTTCAGGCAAGTCATATCTACGAAATTCCAGGCAGTGCAATTCCTGAAAAATCCAGGCAAGGAAATTCGAGGCAAATCAATTCCAAGTAAATCCAGGCCAGGCAATTCTAGGCAAGGCAATTCCAGGCAAGTCCATGCAAGGCAAGTCCAGGCAAAGCAATTCCTGGGAATTCTAGGCAAGTCAATTCCTGGCAATTTCATGTAAGACAGTTACAGGCAAGGCAATGCCAGATAATTTCAGGCAATGCAATTCCAGGCAATGCAATTCCAGGCAATTCCAGGCAAGGAAATACCAGTCAAGGCAATTCCAGGCAATTCCAGGCAAGTCAATTGCACACAAAGCAATTCAAGGGAATATTCAGCAAAGCAATTCCAGGCTAGGCATTTGGAGGTAATTCCAGGCAAGGCAAATCCAGGCAAGTTAATTCCAGGCAATTCCAGAAAAGGCAATTCCAGGCGAGTCAATTCCAGACAATTCCAAGCAAAGCAATTCCAGGCAATTCCTGGAAAGGCAATTTCAGGCAATGCAATTCCAGGGAAGGCAATTCGAGGCAATTCCAGGAAACACAATTTCAGGTAAATCTAGGCAAGGCCATTCCAGGCAAGACAATTTTAGGCAATTCCAAGCAAGGCAATTCCAGGCAATTTTAGGCAATGCAATTCCAGGCAATGCAATTCCAGGCAATTCTAGGCAAGCAATTTAAGACGATTCCAGGAAAGGCAACAGAAGTCAAACCAAATACAGGCAAGGAAATTCCAAGCAAGACCATTCCAGGAAATTCTAAGAAAGGTTATTCCAGGCAAGCCAATTCCAGACAATCGCAGGCAAGGCAATTTCAGGCTAGGCAATTACAGGCTAGGCAATTACACGCAATTCCAGGCAAGGGAATTCCAAGCAAGGCAATTCAATGCGAGGCAAATCCAGGCTATTCAAGGCAAGTCAATTCCAGGCATGGCAATTTCAGGCAATTCAGGGCAAGGCAATTTCACACAAGGCCATTCTAAGGAATACCTTACAACGCAATTTCAGGCAAGACATTTTGAGGATATTCCAGGCAAGGCAATACCAGGCAAGGCAATTTCAGGCAATTCCAGCAAGTCAATTCCAGGCAATTCCAGTCAAGGCAATTCCAGCAAAGGCAATTCCAGGCAAAACATTTCCAGACAATTTCAGTGAAGGCAATTCCAGGCAAGGCAGTTAAAGGCAATTCCATTCAAGGCAATTTCAGGCAATAAAATTCCAGGCAATTCCAGGCAAGGCAATTTCAGGCAAGGCATTTCCTGGCAATTCCAGTAAAGGCAATTCCATGCAAGGCAATTAAAGGCAATTCCTGGCAAGGCAATTACAGGCAAGGAAATTCCAGCAAATTCCAGGCAAGGCAATTCCAGGCAAGGAAAATTGAGGGAAATGCAGACAAGAAAATTCCAGGCAAGGCAACTCCAGGCAATTCCAGGCAAGACAATTCCAGGCAATTCTAAGCAAAGTAATTTCAGGCCAGACATTTCAAGGCAAGGCAATTTCAGTCAAGGGAGTTTCAGGCAATTCCAGGCAAGGCAATTCCAAGCAAGGCAATTCCAAGCAATTAAAGGCAAGGCAATTCGAGGCAAGTCAATTCCAGTCAAATCCAGGCCAGGCATTTTAAGGCAGGGCAATACCATGCAATTACAGGAAAGGAATTCCAGGCAAGTCATATCAAGGAAATTCCACGCAAGGCAATTCCAGAAAATTCAGGCAAGGAAATTTGAGGCAAGTCAATTCCAGACAATTCCAGGCAATTCCAGGCAAGGCCATTCCAGGCAATTCAAGGGAAGCCAATTCCAGGTAAGGCAACCCCAGGCAAGTCCAAGCAAGGAAATTCCAGGTAATTCCATGCAAAGCAATTCCAGGAAATTCCAGGCAAGGCAATTACAGGCAATTCGAGGAAAGGCAATCCCAGGCAATTCCAGGTAAGACAATTCCTGGCAATTCTAGGCAAGGCAATTTCAGGCAAGGCAATTTCAGCCAAGGCAATTCCAGGCAATTCCAGCCAAGGCAAATACAGGCAATTCCTGGCAAGGCAATTCCAGGGCAATACAGGCAAGGCAATTCCAGGCAAGAAAATTCCAGGCAAGGCAACCTCAGGCAATTCAAGGCAAGACAATTCCTGGCAATTCTAGGCAAGGTAATATCAGGCAAGGCAATTCCAGGCAATTCAAGGCAAGGCAATTCCAGGCAATTCAAGGCAAGGCAATTCCAGGCAAGGCAACTGCAGGCAAGGAAATTCCAGGCAATTCCAGGCAAGGCAATCCAGCGAAGGCAATTCCAGGCCAGGTAATTCGAGGCAAGTCAATTCCAGTCAAATCCAGGCCAGGCAATTTAAGGCAAGGCAATTCCACGCAATTACAGAAAAGGAATTCCAGACAAGACATATCTAGGAAATTCCAGGGAAAGAATTTTCAGAGATATCCAGGCAAGAAAATTTGAGGCAAGTCAATTCCAGGCACTTCCAGGAAAGGCAATTCCAGGTAAGACAATTACAGAAAATTCCAGGCAAGGCGAATCCAGGCAATTCGAGAAAAGGCAATTCCAGGCAATTCCAAGCAAGGCAATTCCAGGCAATTCCAGGCAAGGCAATTCCAGGCAACTCTATGCACTGCAAATCCAGGCAAGGCAATTCGAGGCAATTTCAGGCAAGGCAATTCCAGGCAATGCAATTCCACGCAATGCCAATCAAGGCAATTCCAGGAAGGGAAATTCCAGAAAATTCTAGGCAATACAATTTTAGCCAAGTCAAATCCAGGCAATTCCACACAAGGAAATTCCAGGCAAGGCAATGTCAGGCAATTCCAGGAAAGGCAATTAAACGCAACACAATTCCAGGAAACGCATTTCCAGGCAATGCAATTCCAAACAATTCGAGGCAAGGCAATTTCAGGCAACTCAGTTACAGGCAATTCCAGGAATGTCAATTCCAGGCAAAGCAATTACAGGAAAGGAAATTTCACGCAAGGCAATTCCAGGAAACTCTAGGCAAGGCAATTTCAGGCAAGGCAATTCCAGACAATTCCAGGCAAGGGAATTCCAGGCAAGGCAATTTTATGCAAGGCAATTCCAGAAAAGGCAAATCCAGGCAATTCAAGCAAGGTAATTTTACACAAGGCAATTCTAAGAAATAGCTTGCAAAGCAATTTCAGGCAAGGCAATTCCAGGGAAATCCAGGCAAGACAATTCCAGGCAAGGCAATTACAGGCAATTACAGGCAATGCAATTACAGTCAATTACAGGCAATGCAATTCCAAGCAATTCGAGGAAACACAATTCCAGGTAAAGCAAATCCAGGCATAAAAATTTCATGCAAGGCAATTCCAGGCAATTCTAGGCAATCAAATTCTAGGCAAGGCAATTCCAGGCAAGGCAACTCCAGTAAATTCCAGGAAAGACAATTCCTGGCAATTTTAGGCAAGGCAATTTCCGGCCAGGCAATTCAAGGCAAGAAATTTCCAGGCAAGGCAATTGCAGTCAAGGGAATTCCAAGCTATTGCAGGCAGGGCAATTTCAGGCAAGGCAATTCCAAGCAATTAAAGGCAAGAAAATTCGAGGCAAGTCAATTCCAGTCAAATCCAGGCCACACATTTTAAGGCAGGGCAATACAACGCAATTACAGGAAAGGAATTCCAGGCAAGTCATATCAAGGAAATTACAGGCAAGGCAATTTCAGAAAAATCCAGGCAAGGAAACTAGAGGCAAGTCAATTCCAAGAAATTCTAGGCAAGGCAATTCCAGGCAATTACCAGCAAGGCAATTCCAAACATGAAAATTCCTGGAAATTCGAGGCAAGGCGATTCCAGAGAATTTTAGTGAAGGCAAATCCAGGAAAGGCAATTTAGGGCAATTCCAGGCAAGGCAATTCCAGTGAAGGAAATTTCAGGCAATTTCAGGCAATGCAATTCCAGTCAAGGCAATTCCAGGCAAAGCAATTTCAGGCAATTCCAGGCGAGGAAATTCCAATCAACGCAATTCCAGGCAATTCCAGGCAAGGCAAGTGCACGCCAAGCAATTTTAGGAAATACCAGGAAAGCAATTTCAGGCAAAATATTTCGAGGCAATTCCAAGCAAGGCAATTTCATGCAAGTCAATTCCAGGCAACTCCAGACAACGCAATTGCTGGCAAGACAATTCCAGGCAATTCCAGGCAAGGCAATTCCAGGCAATTTTAGGAAAGACAATTAAAGGCAACGCAGTTACAGGAAATTCTAGGCAACGAAATTCCAGACAATTCCAGGAAAGGCAAAAGAAGGAAAAGCAAATCCAGACAAGGAAATACCATGCAAGGGAATTCCTGGTAATTCTAGATAAGGTAATTCCAGGCAGGGCAATTCCAGGCAATTGCAGGCAAGGCAATTTCAGGCATTTATAAGCAAGGCAATTCTAGGCAAGACAATTCCAGACAAGTGCATGTGAGGCGGTTTCAGGCAAGGCAATTCCAGGCAACTTCAGCCAAGACATTTCAAGGCAATTTCAGTCAAGGCAAAACTAGGCAAGGTAATTAGACTGAATTCCTCACAAGGCAATTTCAGGCAAGGCAATTCCAGGCAAGGCAATTCCAGGCAAGTGTAGGTAAGGCAGTTCCAGGCAAGGCAATACCAGGAAATTCCAGGCAAGGCAATTTTAGGTAAGGCAAAGCCAGGCAATGCCAGGCAAGGCAACTCCAGGCAAGGGAATTCCAGGTAATTCAAGGCAAGGGAATTCCAGGCAAAACAATTCCAGACAAGATAATTACAGGCAAGTCAATTCCAAGAAATTCCAGGCAAGGCAATTCCAGGCAAAGCCATTCCAGGCAATTCCAGGCAAGGCAATTCCAGGCAAGACAATTCCAGGTAATTCAAGGCAAGCAATTCCAGACATTTCCAGGCAAGGCAATTCCAGAAAATTCAATTTCAGGTAATTCCAGGAAAAGCAATTTTAGGCATTTCCAGGTAAGGCAATTGCACACAAGGCAGTACTAGAGTACTTTATTAAAAGCAAATCCATGCAAGGCATTTCGAGGCAATTACACACAAGACAATTCCAGGCAAGTCAATTCCAGAAAATTCCAGGCAAGGCAATTCCAGAAAATTCCAGGCAACGCAATTCCAGGCAATTCCAGGAAAGGCAATTTCAGGCAACGCAATTTCAGGCAAAGCAATTCCAGGCAAGGCAATTCCAGGCAACGCAATTCCTGATAAATCTAGGCAAGGGCATTCCAGGAAAGGAAATTTCAGGCCATATCAGGGAAGGCAAATCCAGGGAAGAAAATTCCAGGCAATTCTAGGCAAAGCAGGTCCATAGAAGTCCAGGTAAGGCAGTTTCTGGCAAGGCAATTCCAGGCAAATCCATTCAATGCACTTCCAGGCAATTCATTTCCAGGCAATTCCAGTCAAGGCAATTCCAGGAAGGGCAATTGAAGGCAATTCCATTCAAGGTAATTCCAGGGAAGACAATTCCAGGCAATTCCACCCAACGCAATTCCAGGCAAGGCAATTCCAGGCAATGAATTCCAGGCAATGCAATTCCAGGCAATTCCAGGCAAAGAAATACCAGTCAAGGCAATTCCAGGGAATTCTTGGGAAGGCAATTGCATGCAAAGTAATTCTAGGGAATACCAGGCAAAGCAATTATAGGCAAGGCATTTCCAGGCAATTCCAGGCTAGGCAATTTCATGCAAGTCAATTTCAAAAAATTTCAGAATAGGCTATTCTAGGCAAGGCAAATCCAGACAATTCCAGGCAAGGGAATTTCAGGCAATTTTAGGCAAGGCAATTTTAGGCAATGCAATTACAGGCAATTCTAGGCAAGGAATTCCAGACAATTCCAGGAAAGGCAATAGAAAGCAGAGCATATCCAGGCAAAGAAATTTTAAGCAAGGCAATTCAAGGCAATTCGAGGAAAGGCAACTCCAGGCAAGGCAATCCCAGCCAATTCCAGGCAAGGCAATCCCAGGCAAGGCATTTTCTGGCAATTCTAGACAAGGCAATTCTAGGCAAGGCAATTGCAGGCAAGTCCAGGTAAGGCAGTTCCAGTCAAGGCAATTCCAGGCAATTCCAGCAAAGGTAATTATGGGCAAGGCAAGACTAAGAAAGGCATTTTTACTCAAGGCAATTTCCAGCAAAACATTTCGAGGCAATTCCAGGAAAGTCAATTCCTCAAAATTCCCGAAAAGAAAATTTCAGGCAAGGCATTTCCAGGTATGGCAGTTCCAGGCAATTCCAGGCAAGGCAATTCCAGTTCAGGTAATTCCAGGCAATTCCAGGCAATGCAATTCCAAACAAGGAGATTGCATGCAATGCAATTCCAGGCACTACCAGGCAAGAAAATTTAGGTAAAGGCAATTCCAGGGAATCCCAGTTAAGGCAATTGCACACAAAGAAATTCTAGAAAATACCAGGCAAAGCAATTCCAGGCAAGGAATTTTGAGGCAAATACCAGGCAAGGCAATTCCAGGCAATTCCCGGCAAGGCAATTCCAGGCAATTCCAGGTAAGGCAATTCCAGGCAACATTAGGCAAGGCAATTAAAGAAAATGGAGTTACAAGCAATTCTAGGCAATGAAATTTCAGACAATTCCAGGAAAGGCAATAAAAGGCAAAGCAAATCCAGGCAAAGTAATTCCACACAAGGCATTTCCAGGCAATTTTAGGTAAGGTAATTCCAGGCAAGGCAGTTCCAGGCGATTGCAGGCAAGGCAATTCCAGGAAAGGCAGCTTCAGGCAATTCCAGGCAAGGTATTTTTAGGCAACTCCAGTCAAGGCAAATCCATGCAAGGTAATTAGAGGCAATTCCAGGCAAGGCAATTCCAGGCAAGGCAATTCAAGGCAACTCCAGGCAAGATAATTTCAGGCCATTCCCAGCAAGGCAATTGCAGGCAAGGCAATTCCAGGCAAATCCAAGCAAGGGAATTCCTGGCAAGGCAATTCCAGGCAAGTCCATGTAAGCCAGCTCCAGAAAAGCCAATTCCAGGCAATTCCAGGCAGAACAATTCCAGACAAAGTAATTCCAGGCAATTTTAGGCAAGGCAATGCCATGCAATTCGAGGCATGCAATTCGAGGCAAGCAATTCCAAGCATGGAAATTCCAGGGAATTCCAGGCAAGAGAATTCCATGCAAGTCAAGGCAAGGAAGGGCAATTTCAAAAAAGGCAATTCAAAACAAGACAATTCCAAACAATTGCAGGCAAGGCAATTCCAGGCAATTCTAGACAAGGCAATTCCAGTCAAGAAAATTCCAGGCAAGGAAATTACAGGCAATGCCAGGCAAGGCAATACCATGCAAGACAATTCCAGGCAAAAAAATTCCTGGCAATTCCAGGCAAGTCAATTCCATGTGAGGCAATTCCAGAAAAGGGAATTCCAGGCAAGGCAATTTCACGCAATTCAAGGCAGGGCTATTACAGGCAAGGCAATTCCGGGCAATTCCAGGCAAGGAAACTCCAGGTAAGGCAATTCCAGGCAATTCCAGGCAAAACAATTTCAGGCAAGTAATTTTAGGCAATTCCAGGCAAGGCAATTTTAGGTGAGACAATTCCAGGCAATTCCAGGCAAGGCAATTCCAGGTGATTCCAGGTAAGGCAATTCCTGGCAAGGCAATTTCAGGAAATTCCAGGCAAGGCAATTCCTGTCAAAACAATTCCAAGCAATTTTAGGCAATGCAATTCTAGGCAAGACAATTCCAGGCAATTTCAGGTAATGCAATTCCAGGCAAAGCAATTCCAGGCAATTCCATGCAAGGCAATTTCAGGAAAGGCAATTCCAGGAGATTACGGGCAAGTCAATTCCAGGAAAGGCAATACCAGGCAATTACAGGCAAGGCAATTACAGGCATTACAATTCAAGTCATGGCGAGGAAAGAGAAAACAATTTCAGGCAAGGCAATTCCAGGCAAGCTAATTTCAGGAAACTCCAGGCAATTCAATTCCAAGCAAGATATTTCCAGGCAATTCTAGAAAGGGCAATTTCTGGCAAGGAAATTTTAGTCAAGGCCATTCCAGGCAATCCAAAGCAAGACAATTCCAGGCAAGGCAATTCCAGGCAATGCAATACCAGTCAATTCCAGGCAAGGCAATTCCAGGAAAGGCAATTTCAGTTTATTTCACGCAACGCAATTCCAGGCAAGACAATTCCATAAAAGGCAATTTCAGGCAATTCCAGGCAAGGCTTTCCCAGGTAACAGAATTCCAGGTAATTCCAGGCAAGGCAATTCCATGCAATTCAAGGCAAGCTAATTCCAGGCAAGGCAATTCAAGGCAATTCCAGGCAAGAAAATTCCAGGCAATTCCAGGCAAAACGATTTCGGGCAAGGCAATTTTAGGCAACTCCAGGCAAGGCAATTTTAGTAGAGGCAATTCCAGGCAAGTCTATTCCAGGTGATTCCAGGCCAGGAAATTCCTGGCAAAGCAATTTCAGGAAATTCCAAGCAAGGCAATTCCTGTCAAAACAATTCCAAGCAATTTTAGGCAATGCAATTCTAAAGAAGACAATTCCAGGGAATTTCAGGCAATGCAATTCCAGGCAAAGAATTCCAGGCAATTTCAGGCAAGGCAATTTCAGGCGTGGCAATTCCAGAAAATTCCGGGGAAGTCCATTCCAGGAAAGGCAATACCAGGCAATTCCAGGCATTTCAATCCAGTCAAGGAAAGGTAAAGAAAAACAATTTCAGGCAAGGCAATTTAAGGCAAGCTAATTCCAGAAAACTAAAGGCAATTAAATTCCAAGCAAGGCAATTCCAGAAAGGGCAACTTCTGGCAAGGCAATTCCAGGCAAGGAATTTCCAGGCAATTCCAGGCAATGCAATTCCAGGCAAGGCAATATCAGTCAATTCCAGGTAAGGTAATTTCAGGCAATTCCACGCAATGCAATTCCAGGTAAGGCAATACCAATCAATTCCAGGCAAGGCAATTCCAGGTAAGGCAATTCCAGATAATTCCAGGCAAGGCTTTTCCACGCAATTCAAGGCAAGGCAATTCTAGGCAAGGCAATTTCAGGAAAGGCAATTCCAGGCAAGGCATTTCCGTGCAATTCCAGGAGATGTAATTTCAGGGAACTCCCGGCAAGGCAATTGCAGGCAAGGCAATTCCAGGCAAATCTGGGCAAGGGAATTTCTGGCAAGGCAATTCCAGGCAAGTGTATGTAAGGCAGTTCCAGAAAAGCCAATTCCAGGCAATTCCATGAAGATCAATTCCAGGCAAAGCAATTCTAGGCAATTTTAGGCAAGGCAATGCCATGCAATTCGAGGCAGGCAATTCCAAGCAAGGCAATTCCAGGCAATTTCAGGCAAAAGAATTCCATGCAAGTCAAGGCAAGGAAAGGCAATTTCAAAAAAGGCAATTCAAGGCAATACAATTCCAGACAATTGCAGGCTAGGCAATTCCTGGCAAGGCAATTGTAAAAACGGCAATTCCATGCAAGGAAATTTCAGGCAAAGAAATTGCAGTCAATGCCAGGCAAGGCAATACCATGCAAGGCAATTCCAGGCAAAAAAATTCCAGGCAATTCCAGGGAAGTCAATTCCATGTGAGGTAATTCCAGGAAAGGGAATTCCAGGAAAGGCAAGTCCAGGAAATTCCAGGCAAAACAATTTCGGGCAATGCAATTATAGGCATTTCCAGGCAAGGCAATTTTAGTCGAGAAAATTTCAGGCAAGGCAATTCCAGGTGATTCCAGGCAAGGCAATTCCTGGCAAGGCAATTTCAGGAAATTCCAGGCAAGGCAATTCCTGTCAAAACAATTCCAAGCAGTTTTGCGCAATGCAATTCTAGGCAAGACAATTCCAGGCAATTTCAGGTAATGCAATTCCAGGCAAAGCAATTCCAGGCAATTCTAGGCAAGGCAATTTCAGGCAAGGCAATTCCAGGAAATTCCGTGCAAGTCAATTCCAGGAAAGACAATACCAGGCAATTCCAGGTGAGGCAATTCCAGTAATTAAAATTCAAGGCAAGGTGAGTCAAGGAAAACATTTTCAGGCAAGGCAATTTCAGGCAAGCTAATTCCAGGAAACTCCAGGCAATTCAATTCCAAGCAAGGTATTTCCAGGAAATTCCAGAAAGGGCAATTTCTGACAAGAAAATTCCAGTCAAGGCCATTCCAGGCAATTCAAGGCAAGGCAATTTCAGACAAGGCAATTCCAGGCAATGCCAGGCAATGCCAGGCAATGCAATTCCAGGCAATGCAATACCAGTCAATTCCAGCAAGGCAATTTCAGGAAAGGCAATTTCAGGTTATTCCACGCAATGCAATTCCAGGCAAGGCAGTACCAGTCAATTCCAGGCAAGACAATTCTAGGAAAGGCAATACCAGGCAATTCCAGGCAAGGCTTTTCCAGGTAAGGCAATTCCAGGCAAGGCAACTTCAGGCAATTTCAGGCAAGGGAGTTATAGGCAATTCTTGTCAAGGCAATTATTCCATGAAAGGCAAGGCAAGTCAAGGCAAGGCAATTCCAGGCCAAAGCAAGGCAAGGCAATTTCAGGGAAGGCAATTCCAGGAAACTCCATGCAAGTCAATCTTAGGCAAGGCAATTTCAGCCAATTCCAGACAAGGCAAATCCAGGGAAGGCAACTCCAGGCAATTCAAAGCAGGCCAATTCGAGGCAAGGCAATTCCAGGAAATTTTAGCCAGGCAATTATAGGCAAAACAACTCCAGACAATTACAGGCAAGGCATTTTTAAACAACCAAATTCCACTCAATTCCAGGCAAGGGAATTTCTCGCAGCACAATTCCAGACAGTTCCCGGCAAGACAATTCCAGGCAAAAGAATTCCAGACAATTTCAGACACGGGAATTACAGGCTAGGCAGTTCCAGCCAATTCCAGGAAAGGCAATTCCTGACAAGGCAATTTCAGGCAACTCCTGGCAAGACAATTACAGGTTAGGAAATTACAGGCATGGAAGTTCCACACAAGGCAATTTCAGGCGATTCCAGGCAAAGCAATTCCAGGCAATACCAAGCAAGTCAATTCCAGGCAAGGCAATTCCAGGCAATTATAAGCAAGGCAATTCCAGCCAAAGCAATTCCAGGCAATTCCAGCCAAGGCAATTCCAGGCAATTCCAGGCAAGGCAATTCCAGGCAAAGCAACTCCAGTTGAACAAACACAGCAGAGCAGTTTGAAGGGTACGTTTCTTCAGTGTTTTAGAGGCAGTCTTCCTGCTATTTATTATATGCGGGTGTTTTGCAGGAAATGTCTGTATTTAGATCCTCCACAGAAAGATTTTTCAAACTGCCACATAAACACATCAGTTTAACTCTGTCCGTTGAATGCACACATAGAGAACCATTCCGTTACATAGCTCCGTTTTGGTTTTAGTACCAGATATTTTTCATTACAACATGTACTCCCATTCCCTCAGGAATATTGAAACGCAGCTTTTAGCAGAAACGTGTTTCTAACTCCTGAATCTTAAGATAGATTCAACACACTTAGTTGAATGAACACACATGAGCGCAGTTTGAAGGATACGTTTCCTCTATGTTTAAGAGGCAGTCTTACTGCTCTTTGTTATATGCAGGTATTTTGCTGGAAATGTCTGTTTTTAGATTCTCCACAAAAAGCGTTTCCAAACTGCTACATAAACACATCAGTTTAACTCTGTAAGTTGAATGCACACATTAGAAACCATTCTGTTAGATTGCTCTGTTTTGGTTTTAAAAGCAGATATTTCTCATTACAGCATATACTCCCATTCACTCAGGAATACCCAAACGCAGTTTTTATTAGAACGGTGTTTCTAACTCCTAAATATAAACATAGATTCAACTCACTTAGTTGAACGAACGCACAGCAGAGCAGATTGAAGGATACGTTTCTTCTGTGTTTTACTGGCAGTCTTAGTGCTATTTCTTATATGTGGCTATTTTGCTAAAAATCTCTGTTCTTAGCTTCTCCACAGAAAGCATTTCTAAACTGCTGCATAAACACACCAGTTGAACTCTGGAAGTTCAAGGCACACACTGGCAACCATTTTGTTAGATCCATTTTGGTTTTAGAAACAGATATTTCTCATTACAGCATATACTTCTATTCACTCAGAAATACCCAAACGCATCTTTTACTACAAAAGTGTTTCTAACTCCTGAATCTAAAGATAGATTCAACTCACTTAGTTGAATGAACGCACAGCAGAGCAGATTGAACGATACGTTTCTTCTGTGTTTTAGAGGCAATCTTACTGCTATTTGTTATATGCGGGTATTTTGCTGGAAATGTCTGTTTTTAGATTCTCCACAGAAAGCGTTCCCAAACTGCGGCATAAACACATCAGTTTAACTCTGTACGTTGAATGCACACATTGACAACCATTCTGTTAGATTGCTCCGTTGTGGATTCAGAAGCAGATATTAATCCTTACAGCATATACTCCCATTCACTTAGGAACACCCAAACGCAGCTTTTACTAGAAACGTGTTTCCAGCTCCTGAATCTACAGATAGATTCAACTTTCTTAGTTGAACAAACGCACAGCAGAACAGATTGAATGACATTTCTTCTGTGTTTCCGAGGCAGTCTTACCGCTATTTGTTATATGCGAGTATATTGCTGGAAATGTCTGCTTTTAGATTCTCCACAGAAAGCGTTTCCAAACTGCTGCATAAACACGTCAGCTTAACTCTGTAAGTGGAATGCACACGTTGACAACCATTCTGTTAGATAGCTCCGTATTGGTTTTCGAAGCAGATATTTCTCCTTACAGCATATACTCTCATTCACTCAGGAATACCACATGCAGTGATTACTAGAAACGTGTTTCTAACTCCTGAATCTACAGATAGATACAACGCACTTAATTGAATGAACTCACTGCAGAGCAGATTGAAGGATAGGTTTCTTCTGTGTTTTAGAGGCAGTCTTTCTGCATTTTGTTATATGCGGGTATTTTGCTGGAAATGTCTACTTTTAGACTCTCCACAGATACAGTTTCCAAACTACTGCATAAACACATCAGTTTCACTCTTTAAGTTAAATGTACACACTGGCAACCATTCTGTTGGATAGATCCGTTTTGGCTTTAGAAGCAGATATTTCTCCTTACAGCATATACTCCCATTCACTCAGGAATATCCAAATGCAGCTTTTACTAGAAACGTTTTTCTAACCTCTGAAGCCTAAGATAGATTCAACTCACTTATTAGAACAAACGCACAGCAGAGCAGATTGGAGGATACGTTTCTTCTGTGTTTTAGAGGCAGTATTAGTTCTATTTTTTATATGAGGGTATTTTGCTGAAAATGTCTGTTTTTAGATTCTCCACAGAAAGCGGTTCCAAACTGCTGCATAAACACATCAGTTTAACTCTGTAAGTTGAATGCACGCATTGACAACCATTCTGTTAAATTGCTTTGTTTTGATTTTAGAAACAGATATTTCTCCTTACAGCATATATTCCCATTCACTCAGCTTTTACTAGAAACTTGTTTCTAACTTCTGAATCTAAAGATATATTCACGTAACTTAGTTGAACAAATTCACAGCAGAGGAGATTGAAGGATACGTTTTCTTTACTCTTGTAAATCTGTTTGAGTTCTTTGTAAATTCTGGATATCAGCCCTTTGTCAGATGGGTAAACTGCAAAAATTTTTTCCCATTCTGTTGATTGCCGATTCACTCTAGTGACTGTTTTCTTTGCCGTGCAGAAGCTGTGGAGTTTGATTAGGTCCCATTTGTCTATTTTGGCTTTTGTTGCCAATGTTTTTGGTGCTTTGGTCATGAAGTCCTTGCCTACTCCTATGTCCTGAATGGTTTTGCCTAGATTTTCTTCTAGGGTTTTTATGGTGCCTGGTCTTATGTTGAAGTCTTTAATACATCTGGAGTTAATTTTAGTGTAAGGTGTCAGGAAGGGGTCCAGTTTCTGCTTTCTGCACATGGCTAGCCAGTTTTCCCAACACCATTTGTTAAATAGGGAATCCCTTCCCCATTGCCTGTTTTTGTCAGGTTTATCAAAGATTTTATGGTTGTAGATGTGTTGTGATGCCTCCGATGTCTCTGTTCTATTCCATTGGTTTATATCTCTGTTTTGATACCAGTACCATGCTGTTTAGATTACTTTAGCCTTGTAATATAATTTGAATTCCGGTAGGGTGATGCCTCCCACTGTGTTTTTTTTGCTTAGGATTGACTTGGCTATGCGGGCTCTCTTTTGGTTCCATATGAAGTTCAAGGTGGTTTTTTCCAGTTCTGTGTAGAAAGACAATGGTAGCTTGATGGGATAGAATTTATTCTGTAAATTACTTTGGGCAGTATAGCCATTTTCACGATATTGATTCTTCCTAACAACGAAGACACAACATACCAAAATCTCTGGGACACATTTAAAGCAGTATCTAGAGGAAAATATATAGCAATAAGTGCCCATATGAGAAGAGCAAAGAGATCCAAAATTGACACCCTATCATCAAAATTAAAAGAACTAGAGGAGCAAGA
>CM052670.1:50606057-50616230 GCA_028533165.1 Leontopithecus rosalia
TGCAATAAAAAAACGATAAAGGGGAAATCACCACAGACTCCATAGAAATTCAAACCATCCTCAGAGAATATTACAAACAACTCTATGCACAGAAACTATTAAACCTGGAAGAAATGGATAAATTCCTAGACACCTGTGTCCTCCCAAGCCTAAACCAGGAGGAAGTCGAAACTATGAATAGACCAATAACTAGGACGGAATTCAAGGCAGCAATTAAGAGCCTACCACACCAAAAAAGCCCAGGTCGAGATGGGTTCACAGCCGAATTCTACCAGACACACAAAGAGGAACTGGTACCATTCCTTCTGAATATATTCAAAATAATCCAAAAAAGGGAGTTCTTCCCAATTCATTTTATGAGACCAACATCATCCTGATACCAAAACCCGGCAGAGACTCAACAAGAAAAGAAAAATTCAGGCCAATATCCATGATGAACATAGATGCAAAAATCTTCAATAAACAATTGGCAAGCCGAGTGCAACAGCACATCAAAAAGCTTATCCATCATGATCAAGTAGGATTCATACCGGGGATGCAAGGCTGGTTCAACATACGCAAGTCTGTAAATATAATTCACCACATAAACATAACCAAAAACAAAAACCACATGATTATATCAATCAATGCAGAGAAAGCTTGGACAATATTCAACAGACCTTTATGCTAAAAACCCTTAACAAACTTGGTATTGATGGAACGTATCTCATAACAATAAAAGCTATTTACGACAAACCAACAGCCAATATCATACTGAATGGGTAACAACTGGAAGCATTCCCTTTGAAATCCGGCACTGGACAATGATGCCCTCTGTCACCACTCCTATTCAATATATTACTGCAAGTTCTACCCAGAGCAATCAGGCAAGAAAAAGATATAAAGGGTATTCAAATAGGAAAGGAGGAAGCCAAATTATCTCTATTAGCAGATGACATGATAGTATATCTAGAAGACCCTATCGTCTCAGCCCAAAAACTCCTGAAACTGATAAGCAACTTCAGCAAAGTCTCAGGATATAAAATCAATGTGCAAAAATCACAAGCATTCCTCTACACCAATAACAGACTTAAAGAGAGCCAAATCAAGAACGAACTGCCATTAACAATTGCTACAAAGAGAATAAAATACCTAGAAATAAAACTTACAAGAAATGTAAGCAACCTCTTCAAGGAAAATTACAAACCACTGCTAAACAAAACAAGAGAGGACACAAACAGACGGAGAAACATTCCATGTTCATGTTTAGGAAGAATCAACATAGTAAAAATGGCTATACTGCCCAAAGTAACGTACAGAATCAATGCTATCCCCATCAAGCTACCATGGACTTTTGCACAGAACTGGAAAAAACCACCTTGAACTTCATATGGAACCAAAAAAATGCCCGCATAGCCAAGTCAATTCTAAGCAAAAAGAACACAGCGGGAGGCATCACACTACCGGACTTCCAACTACACTACAAGGCTACAATAATCAAAACAGCATGGTACCGGTACCAAGACAGAGAAATAGACCAATGGAATAGAACAGAGGCATTGGAGGCAACACAGCATATCTACAAAAATACAATCTTCGATAAACCTGACAAAAACAAGCAATGGGGAAAAGACTCCCTGTTTAATAAATGGTGTTGGGAAAACTGGCTAGCCATGTGCAGAAAGCAGAGACTGAACCCCTTTCTGACACCGTACACTAAAATTAACTCCAGATGGATTAAAGACTTAAACATGAGACCTGGCACCATAAAAACCCTAGAAGAAAATCTAGGCAAAACCATTCAGGACATAGGAGTAGGCAAGGACTTCATGACCAAAACACCAAAAGCATTGGCAACAAAAGCCAAAATAGACAAATGGGACCTAATCAAACTCCACAGCTTCTGCACAGCAAAAGCAACAGTCACCAGAGTGAATCGGCAACCAACAGAATGGGAAAAAATTTTTGCAGTTTACCCATCTGACAAAGGGCTGATATCCAGAATTTACAAAGAACTCAAACAGATTTACAAGAAAAAAGCAAACAAGCCCATCCAAAAATGGACAAAGGATATGAACAGACACTTTACAAAAGAAGACATGCAAAAGGCCAACAAACATATGAAAATATGCTCATCATCACTGGTCATTAGAGAGATGCAAATCAAAACCGCTTTGAGATACCATCTCACGCCAGTTAGAATGGCGTTCATTAAAAAATCTGGAGACAACACATACTGGAGAGGATGTGAAGGAATAGGTACACTTTTACACTGCTGGTGGGAGTGTAAATTAGTTCAAGCATTCTGGAAGACAGTGTGGCGAGTCCTCAACACCTAGAAATAGAAATTCCATTTTATCCAGCAATCCCATTACTGGGTATATATCCAAAGGACTATAAATCGTTCTACTATAAGAACAGATGCACACTAATGTTCATTGCAGCACTTTTTACAATAGCAAAGACCTGGAACCAACCCAAATGCCCATCGATGACAGACTGGACTGGAAAAATGTGGCACATACACACCATGGAATATTACGCAGCAATCAAAAATGATGAGTTCGTGTCCGTTGTAGGGACATGGATGAATCTGTAGAACATCATTCTCAGCAAACTGACACAAGAACAGAAAATGAAACACTCTATATTCTCACTCATAGGTGGGTGATGAACAATGAGAACACATGGACACAGGGAAGGGAGTACTACACACTGGGGTCTATTGGGGAAATGGGGGAGGGACAGCGGAGTGGGAGCTAGGGAGGAACAGCATGGGGAGAAATGCCAAATGTGGGTGAAGGGTCGGAAGGCAGCAAAACACACTGCCTCGTGTGTGCCTATGCAACTATCTTACATGTTCTGCACTTGTACCCCAAAACCTAAAACGCAAAAAAATACAAAATTAAAAAAGAAAGAAAGATTCAACTCACTTAGTTTAACGAACGCACAGCCGAGCAGATTGAAGGATACGTTTCTTCTGTGTTTTAGAGGTAGTCTTACTGCTATTTGTTATATGCGGGTATTTTGCTGGAAATATCTGTTTTTAGATTCTCCACAGAAAGCGTTTCCAAAGTGCTGCATAAACATATCAGTTTAACTCTAAGTTGAATGCACACATTAACAACCATTCTGTTAGATTGCTCCATTTTGGTTTTAGAAGCAGATGTTTCTCTTTACACCATATGCTCCCATTAACTCAGGAATACCGAAACGCAGCTTTTACTAGGAACCTGTTTTTAACTCCTAAATCTACACGGAGATTCAACTCACTTAGCTGAATTAACTCAGAGCAGAGCAGATTTAAGGATACGATTATTCTGTCTTTTAGAGGCAGTCTTACTGCTATTTGTTATTGCGGGTATTTTGATAGAAATATCTATGTTTAGATTCTCAACAGAAAGCGTTTCCAAACTGCTGCATGAACACATCCTTTTAACTCTGTAAGTTGAATGCACACATTGACAACCATTCTGTTAGATTGTTTCGTTTTGGTTTTTAGAAGCAGATATTTCTTCTTACAGCGTATACTCCCATTCACTCAGGAATACCCAATCCCAGCTTTTACTAAAAACGTGTTTCTAACTCTTCGAGCTAAAGATAGATTCACGTCACTTAGTTGAACTAACGCCCAGCAGAGCAGATTGAAGGATATGTTTCATCTGTGTTTTAGAGGCAGTCTTACTGCCATTTGTTACATTCGTGTATTTTCCTGGAAATGTCTGCTTTTATACTCTCCACAGAAAGCGTTCCCAAACTGCTGCATAAACACATCAGATTAACTATGTAAGTTGAATGCACACATTGACAACCATTCTGTTGGATAGATGCGTTTTGGTTTAAGAAACAGATATTTCTTTTTACAGCATGTACTTCCATTCACTCAGGAATACCGAAACGCAACTTTTACTAGAAACGTATTGCTAACTCCTGAATCTACAGATAGATTCAACTCACTTAGTTGAACAAACTCACAGAAGAATATATTTAAGGATACCTTTCTTCTCTGTTTTAGATCCAGTCTTACTGCTATTTGTTTTATGCGGGTATTTTGCTGGAAATATCTGTTTTTAGACTCTCCACAGAAAGCGTTCCCAAACAGCTGCATAAACACATCCGTTTAACTCTGTAAGTTGAATGCACACATTCACAACCATTCTGTTAGATTGCTTTGTTTTGGTTTTGGAAGCAGATATTTCTCCTTATAGCATATACTCCCATTCACTCAGGAATACCCAAACGCAGCTTTTACTAGAAATGTTTTTCTAACTCTTGAATGTAAAGATAGATTCAACTCACTTATTTGAAGAAACGCACAGCAGAACATCTTGAAAGATACGATTCTTCTATGTTTTAGAGGCAGTCTTAATGCTATTTGTTATATACGTGTATTTTGCTGGAAATATCTGATTTTAGACTCTCGACAAAAAGAGTTTCCAAAATGCTGCATAAACACATCTGTTTAACTCTGTAAGTTGAATGCACACATTGACAACCATTCTGTTAGATTGCTCCGTTTTGTTTATAGAAACAACTATTTCTCCTTAAAGCATATACTCCCATTCACTCAGGAATACCCAAACACAGCTTTTACTAAAAACGGGTTTCTAACTCGTGAATCTAAACTTAGATTCAAATCACTTAGTTGAACAAACGCACAACAGAGCAGAATGAAGGATAAGATTATTCTGACTTTTAGAGGCAGTCTTACTGCTATTTGTTATATGCGGGTATTTTGCTGAAAATGTCTGTTTTTAGTCTCTCCATGAAAAGCGTTTCCAAACTGCTGCATAAACACATCAGGTTAACACTGTAAGTTGAATGCACACACTGACAATCTTTCTGTTAGATTGCTCCGTTTTGGTTTTAGAAACAGATATTTCTCCTTACAACATATACTCCCATTCACTCAGGAATAGCCAAATGCAGCTTTTACTAGAAATGTGTTTCTAACTTCTGAATCTAAAGACAGATGCAACTCACTTAGTTGAACGAACACACACCAGAGCAGATTAAAAGATATGGTTCTTCTGTGTTTTAGAGGAAGTCTTAGTGCTATTTGTTATATGCGGGTATTTTGCTGGAAATGTCTGTTTTTAGACTCTCCACAGAAAGTGTTCCCAAACAGCTGCATAAACACATCCATTTAACTTTGTAAGGTGAATGCACACATTAACAACCATTCTGTTAGATTGCTTTGTTTTGGTTTTAGAAGCAGATATTTCTCTTTATAGCATATACTCCCATTCACTCAGGAATACCTAAACGCAGCTTTTACTAGAAACGTGTTTCTAACTCCTGAATCTAAAGACAGATTCAACTCACTTAGTTGAACAAACACAAAGCAGAGCAACTTGAAGAATACGATTCTTCTGTGTTTCAGAGGCACTCTTAATGTTATTTGATATATGCGTGTATTTTGCTGGAAATATCTGTTTTTAGAGTCTCCACAAAAAGAGTTTCCAAAATGCTGCATAAACACATCTGTTTAACTCTGTAAGTTGAATGCACACATTGACAACCATTCTGTTAGATTGCTCCGTTTTGGTTTTAGAAGCATCTATTTCTCCTTAAAGAATATACTCCCATTCACTCAGGAATACCCAAACGCAGCATTTACTAAAAACATGTTTCTAACTCCTGAATCCAAACGTAGATTCAACTCACTTAGATGAACAAACGCAGAGCAGAGCAGATTGAAGATCCTTCTGTGATTTAGAGTCAGTATTACTGCTATTTGTTATATGCAGGGATTTTACTGGAAATGTCTGTTTTTAGACTCTCCATGGAAAGTGCTTCCAAACTGCTGCATAAACCCATCAGTTTAACATTGTAACTTGAATGCACACATTGACAGCCATTCTGTTAGATTGCTCCGTTTTGGTTTTAGAAGCAGATATTTCTGCTTAAAGAATATACTCCAATTCACTCAAGAATACCAAAACGCAGCTTTGACTAGAAACGTGTTTCTAACTTCTGAATCTACAGATAGATTCAGCTCACTTAGTTGAACGAACTCACTGCAAAACCGTTTTAAGGATACCTTTCTTCTCTGTTTTAGATCCAGTCTTACTGCTATTTGTTTTATGTGGGTATTTTGCTGGAAATGTCTGTTTTTAGACTCTCCACAGAAAGCGTTTCCAAACTGCTGCCTAAACACATCAGTTTAACTCTGTAAGTTGAATGCACACATTGACAACCATTCTGCTAGATTGCTCCGTCTTGGTTTTAGAAGCAGATATTTCTCCTTACAGCGTATGCTCCCATTCACTCAGGAATAGCCGAATGCAGCTTTTTCGAGAAACGTGTTTCTAACTTCTGAATCTAAAGATAGTTGCAACTCAGTTGAATGAACGCACAGCAGAGCAGCTTGAATCATACGATTCTTCTGTGTTTTAATGGCAGTCTTAGTGCTATTTGTTATATGCGGGTATTTTGCTGGAAATATCTGTTTTTAGACTCTCCACAGAAAGAGTTTCCAAAATGCTGCATAAACACATCAATTTAACTCTGTAAGTTGAATGCACAGATTGACAACCATTCTGTTAGATTGCTCCGTTTTGGTTTTAGAAGCAGATATTTCTCCTTACATTATATACTCCCATTGACTCAGGAATACCCAAACGCAGCTTTTACTAGAAACCTGTTTCTAACTCCTGAATCTGAAGATAGATTCAACTCACTTAGTTGAACAAACGCACAGCAGAGCAAATTTAAGGATACGATTCTTCTGTGTTTTAGAGGCTGTCTTACTGCTAATTGTAATATGCGGGTATTTTGCTTGAAATGTCTGTTTTTAGACTCTCCACAGAAATCATTTCCAAACTGCTGCATGAACACGTAAGCTTACCTCTGTAAGTTAAATGCACACATTGACAATCATTCTTTTAGATTGCTCCGCTTTTGTTTCTGAAGCAGGTATTTCTCCATACAGCATATACACCCATTCACTAAGGAGTAGCCAAACACAGCTTTTAAGAGAAATGTGGTTCTAACTTCTGAATCTAAAGGGAGATTCAACTCACTTAGTTGAAAGAATGCACAGTAGAGCAGATTGAAGGATATGTTTCTTCTGTGTTTTAGAGGCAGTTTTACTGCTATTTGTTATATGGGGGTATTTTGCTGGAAATGTCTATTTTTACACTCCACAGAGAAAGCGTTTACAAACTGATACATAAACACATCAGTTTAACTCTGTAAGTTGAATCCACACATTGAAGACCATTCTGTAAGGTAGCTCCGTTTCCGTTTTTGAAACAGATATTTCTCTATACAGCGTGTATTCCCATTCACTCTGGAATATCCAAACGCAGCTCCTAGAAGAAACGTGTTTCTAACTCTCTGATTCTAAACGTAGATTCAACTCTCTTAGTTGAATGAACACACAGCAGAGCAGTTTGAGATATACATTTGTTTTGCGTTTTAGAAGCAGTCTTACTGCTATTCCTTAAATGCTTGCATTTCGCTGGAAATATCCATTTTAAATTCTATACAAAGAGGGTTTACAAACTGCTGCAAACACATATTAGTTTAACTCTGTAGGTTGAATGCACTCATTGAAGACCATTCTGTTGGGTAGCTCCGTTTTCGTTTTAGACCCAGATATTTCTCAATACAGCGTGTACTCTCATTGACTCTGGAATATCCAAACGCAGCTCCTAGAAGAAACGTGTTTCTCTCTCTTTGAGTCTAAACATAGATTCAACTCTCTTAGTTGAGAGAACACACAACAGAGCAGATTGAGAGACACGTTTGTTTTGTCTTTTAGACGCAGTCTTACTGATATTTCTTCAATGCTTAGATGTGGATGGAAATATCAGTGTTAAGATTCTTTACAAAAATGGTATAAAAACTGCTGCAAACACACATCAGTTTAACTCTGTAAGTTGAAAGCACACATTGAAGACCATTCTGTTAGGTAGCTCCGTTGTCGTTTTTGAATCAGATATTTCTCAATACAGCGTGTATTCCTATTCACTCTGGAATATCGAAGCGCAGCTCATAGAAGAAACGTGTTTCTAACTCTCCGAATCTAAATGTCGATTCAACTCTCTTAGTTGAATAAATACACAGCAGAGCAGTTTGAGAGATACGTTTGTTTTGCGTTATAGACGCAGTCTTACTGCTATTTCTCAAATGCTTGATTTGGCTGGAAATACTCATGTTTAGATTCCTTACAGAAAGGGTTTACAAACTGCTGCAAACACACATCAGTTTAACTCTGTAAGGTGAATGTACACATTGAAGACCATTATGATAGGTAGTTCAGTTTTCCTTTTAGAAACAGATATTCTTCAATACAGCATGTACTCCCATTGACTCTGGAATATACAAACACAGCTTCTGGAAGAAACGCGTTTTTAACTTTCTGACTCTAAACGTAGATTCAACTCTTAATTGAATGAACTTAGTGTTCAGATTCAACGGTCTTAGTTGAAGAAACACACAGCAGAGCAGAGCTCCGTTTTTGTTTTAGAACCAGATATTTCTCAATACAGCGTGTACTCCCATTCACTCCGGAATATATGAACGCAGCTCCGAAAAAAACGTGTTTCTAAATCTCTGACTCTAAACGTAGATTCAACTCTCTTAGTTGAAGGAACGCACAGCAGAACAGTTAGAGAGATACATTTGTTTTGTGTTTTAGATGCAGTCTTACTGCTATTTCTTATATGCTTGGATTTGACTGGAAGTATCCAAATTTTAGATTCTTTACAGAAAGGGTTTACAAACTGTGGCAAACACACATCAGTTTAACTCTGTAAGTTGAATGCACACATTGAAGACCGTTCTGTTAGGTAGTTCTGTTTTCCTTTCAGAACCAGATATTTCTCAATACGGAGGATATTGCCATTCACTCTGGAATATCAAAACGCAGCTCCTAGAAGAAAAGTATTTCTAACTCTGAATCTAAACGCAGATTCAACTCCCTTAGTTGTACCAACGCACAGCAGAGCAGTTTGAAGGATATGTTGGTTTTCTGTTTGAGGTAGAGATTTACAACTATTTTCTGCAATCCTTGGATTTGGCTGGAAATACCCGTTTTCTGCTTCTTTACAGAAAGGGTTTACAAACTGTGGCAAACACACATCAGTTTAACTCTGTAAGTTGAATGCACACATTGAAGACCGTTCTGTTAGGTAGCTCCGTTTTCCTTTCAGAACCACATATTTCCAAATACAGTGGGGATTGTCATTCCCTCTACAATATCAAAACGCACCTCCTAGAAGAAACGTGTTTTTAACTCTCTGAAACTAAAAGCAGATTCAACTCCCTTAGTTAAACCAACGCACAGCAGAGCAGTTTGAAGGATAGGTTTGTTTTCTGTTTTAGGCGGAGATTTAGAACTATTTTCTGCAATGCTTGGATTTGGCTGGAAATACCCGTTTTCTGCTTCTTTACAGAAAGGGTTTACAAACTGTGGCAAACACACATCAGTCTACCTCTGTACGTTGAATGCACACATTGAAGACTGTTCTGTTATGTACCTCCGTTTTCCTTTCAGAACCAGTTATTTCTCAATATAACGGGTATTGCCATTCACTCTGGAATATCAAAACGCAGCTCCTAGAAGAAATGTGTTTCTAACTCTCTGAATCTGAACGCATATTTAACTCCCTTAGTTGAAACAACGCACAGGAGAGCAGTTTGAAGGATACGTTTGTTTTCCGTTTTAGGTGGAGATTTACAACTATTTTCTGAAATGCTTGGATTTGGCTGGAAATACCAGTTTTCTGCTTCTTCCAGCGACGTTTTGCAAACTGCAGCAAACACACGTCAGTTTAACTCAATAAGTTGAATGCACACATTGAAGACCGTTCTGTTAGGTATCTCCGTTTTCCTTTCAGAACCAGATATTTCTCAATACAACGGGTATTGCCATTCACTCTGGAATATCAAAACGCAGCTCCTAGAAGAAACGTGTTAGGTAACTCTCTGAATCTAAAGGCAGATTCATCTCACTTAGTTCAACCAAATCAGAGCCGAGCAGTTTGAAGGATACGTTTGTTTTTTTTGTTTTAGGCAGAGATTTACAGCTATTTTCTGAAATGCTTGGATTTGGCTGGAAATACCCCTTTTCTTCTTTTTACAGAAAGGGTTTAAAAACTGCGTCTAACAGAGATCAGTTTACCTCTGTAAGCTGAATGCACATATTGAAGGTCGTTCTGTTAGGTAGCTCCGTTTTCCTTTCAG
>CM052670.1:50616730-50641928 GCA_028533165.1 Leontopithecus rosalia
TGGAATTGACTTGCCTGGAATTGCCTGTAATTACCTTGCCTGGAACCGCTTTACCTGGACTTGCCTGAAATAGCCTTTGCAAGAATTATCTTGCCTAGGATTGCCTGGAGTTGCCTTGCATGGAATTGCCTTGCCTGGAATTGTCTGGAAATACCTTGCCTTAAATTGCCTTGCCTGGAATTGCATGGAATTGTGTTGCCTGGAATTGTCTTTCCCGTTATTGTTCAAAATTGCCTTGCCTGGAATTGCCTTGTGTGAAATTTTTTGGAGTTACCTTGGCTGAAATTGTTTTGCCTAGAATTTTCTTGAATTACCTTGTCTGAAATTTCCTTGATTGGAATTGCCTGGAATTGCCTTGCCTAAAATTAACTTGCGTGAAATTGCCTGGATTTGCCTTGCGTGGAATTGCCTAAAATTGCCTTGCCCGGAATTGCCTCAAATTGCCTTGCCTGGAATTGTTTTGCCTGGAATTGCCTGAAATTGCCTTGTCTGAAATTGTTTTGCCTAGACCTTTCTGAAATTGCCTTTCCTGGAATTGCCTTGATTGGTATTGCCTGGAATTGCCTTGCCTGGAATTGCCTGAAATTGCCATTTCTGAAATTGCCTTGCCTGAAATTGCTTGAAATTGCCTTGCCTGGAATTTCCTGGAATTGTGTTTCCTGAAATTGCCTGGCCTAAATTTGCCTGCAATTGACTTGCCTCAAATTGCCTTCCCTGGCTTTGTCCTGGAATTGCCTTGCCTGGAATTTCCTGAAATTGACTTGCCAGGAATTGCCTTTGCTAGAATTGCCTGGAATTGCCTAGGGGAAATTTGCCTGGAATTAACTTTCCTCGAAGTGCCTTGCCTGGAATTGACTGGAATTGCCTTTCCAGGAATTTCCTTGCCCAGGATTTGCCTGGAATTGCCTTTCCTGGAATAGCCTTGCCTGGAATGTTTGGAATTCCCTTGCCTTCAATTTCCTTTCCTGGAATTGAATTTAATTGCCTTGCCTGGATATGCCTTGACTTGAATTGCCTGAAGTTGCGTTGCCTAAACTTGTTTTGACTGGAATTGCCTGGAATTGCTTTGCCTGGAACTGCCTTTCCTGGACTTGCCTGGAATTGCCTTGCCTAGAATTGCCTGGAATCACCTTGAGTGCAATTGCCTGGAATTGACTTGCCTGGAATTTCCTTGACTGAAATTTCCTGAAAATGCCTTGCCTGAAATTGCCTTGCCTGGAAATACATGTAGTTGCCTTGCCTGGAACTGCCTTATCTGGACTTTCCTGAAATTACCTTTCCTAGAATTGCCTGGAATTGCCTTGCGTGAAATTTCCTTGCCTGGATTTGCTTTGCCTGGGATTGCCTTTTGTAAAATTGCCTGAAATTGCTTTGCCTGGAATTGCCTGAAATTGCCTTGCCTGGAATTGCCTGAAAGAGCCTTGCAGGGAATTGCCTGAAATTGCCTTGTCTAGAATTTGCTGAAATTGCCTTGACTAGAATTGCCTTGACTAGAATTGCTTTGCCTGGAATTGCCTCGAAATGCCTTGTTTGGAATTGCTTTGCCTGGAATTCCCTAGAATTGCTTTGTGTGCAATTGCCTTGCCTGGAATTGCCTGGAAATGCCTTGCCTGTAATTGCCTTTTCTGGAATTGCCTGGAATTGCCTTGCCTGGAACTGCCTTACCTGGACTTGCCTGCAATTGTCTTGTCTAGAATTGCCTTGTTTAGAATTGCCTGGAATTGCCTTGCCTGGAATTGCCTTCCCTAGTGTGGCCTGGAATTGACTTGCCTGAAATTGCCTTGCCTGGAATTGCCTGGAATTGCCTTCTTGAAATTGCCTTGCCTGGAATTGTTTTGTCTGGAATTGCCTTGCCTAAAATTGTGTTGCCTTGAGTTGCCTTGCCTGAATTGCCTGAAATTGACTTGCCTGGAATTGCATTGCCTAGAATTTCATTGCCTGGAATTGCCTTTTCTGGAATTGCCTTGCCTGGAATTGCCTTGCATGGAATTGCCTGGAGTTGCCTTGGCTAAAATTGTTTTGTTTAAAATTTTTCTGAATTACTTTTTCTGAAATTGCGTTTATTGGAATTGCCTGGACTTGCCTTGCCTGGAATTGCCTTGCCTGGAATTGCCTGGAAATGCCTTGTCTGGAATTTCTTTGCCTGGAATTTCCTGGAATTGCCTTTCTTGGAACTGCCTTACCTGGACTTGCCTGGAATTCTCTTGACTAGAATTGCCTTGCCTAGAATTGCCTGGAATCGCCATTACTGGAAATGCCTTGCCAGAAATTACCTTGCCTAGAATTGTCTTGCATGGAATTTCCTAGCCTTGATTTGCTTTGCCTGGTATTACCTTTCTTGGAATTGCCTGGAATTGCATTGCCTGGAACTTCCTGGAATTCACATGTCTGGAATGTCTTGCTTGTAATTGCCTGGAATTGGCTTGCCTAAAATTTTTTGGAATTGGCTTGCCTGGAATTTTATGGAGTTGACTTGCCTAAAATTGCCTTGCCTGAATTTGCCTCAAAATGTCTTGCCTGGAATTGCTTTGCCTGAAATTCCTAGAATTGCCTTTTGTGCAATTTTCTCATCTGGAATTGCCTGAAATTGCCTTGCCTGGAAATTCCTGGAATTTTCTTGCCTGAAATTGCCTGGCCTGATTTGCCTGAAATTGACTTGCCTCGAATTGCCTTTAGTTTTCTTACCTGGAATTGCCTTTAGTTTCCTTACCTGGAATTGCCTTTAGTTTCCTTACCTGAAATTGCCTTTAGTTTCCTTACCTGGAATTGCCAGAAAATGCCTGGCCTGAAATTGCCTTGACTGGAATTGCCTGGAGTTGCCTTGCCTGGATCTGCTTTACCTGGACTTGCCTACAATTACCTCGCCTAGAAGTGCCTTGCATAGAATTGCCTGGAATTCCCTCGCCTGGAATTGCCTTGCATGGAGTTGCCTGGAATTGACTTGCCTCGAATTGTCTGGAATTGCCTTGTCTGGAATTGTGTTGTCTGGAATTGCCTTGTCTGGAATTGCGTTGCCTGGAATTGTCTTTCATGGAATTGCCTGGAATTGCCGTGCCTGGAATTGCCTTGCATGGAATTGCATGGAGTTGCCTTGGCTGGAATTGTTTTGCCTAGAATTTATTTGAATTACCTTGCCTGGATTTTCCTTGATTGGAATAGACTGGAATTAATTTGCCTGGAATTGCCTTGACTGGAATAGCCTGGAAATGCCTTGCCTGGAATTGCCTTGCCTGAAATTTCATGGAATTGCCTTGCCTGGAACTGCCTTACCTGGACTTCCCTGAAATTGCTTTTCCTAGAATTCCCTTGCCTAGTGTTGCCTCAAATTGCTTTGCATGGAATTGTCTTGCCTGAAATTGTCTTGCCTGGAGTGTCCTTGCATGGATTTTTTTTCCTAGAAGTGCTTTTCCTGAAATTGCCTTGCTGAAATTGCATGGAATAGCGTTGCCTGGAATTGCTTTGCCTCGAATTGCCTTTCCTGGAATTGCATTGCCTAGAATTGCCTGGAATTGCCTTGTGTGGAATTTCCTTTCGCTGAATTGCTTTTCCTGCAATTGCCTTTCCTGGAATTGCCTGAAACTGCCTTCCCTGTAATTAGTTTGCTTGGAATTGCCTGGAGTTGCCTTGGCTTGAATTGTTTTGCCTAGAATTTTTCTGAATTACCTTGAATGAAATTGCCTTGATTGGAATTTTTTGAAATTGCCTTGCCTGGAATTGCCTGGAATAACCTTGCCTGGAATTGTCTTGGGTGGAATTGCCTAAAATTGATTGGGTGGAATTGCCTGAAATTGCCTTGCCTGGAATTGCCTGAAATTGCCTTGCCTGAAATTGCCTTACTCTGAATTACTTGGAATTGCCTTGCCTTGAATTTCCGAAAATTGTCTTGCCTAAAATTGCATGAAATTGCCTTGCCTGGAATTTCCTGAAATTGACTTGCTTGGAATTGCCTGGCCTGAATTTGCGTGGAATTGACTTGACTCGTATTGCCTTACCTAAATTTGCCTGTAATTGCTTTGCCTGAAATTTAGTTGAGTTGACTTGCCTGGAATTCCCTTGCCTGGAGTTGCCTGCGATTGCCTTGCCTGGAATTGCATTGCCTGGAATTGCGTTGCCTAAAATTGCATTGCCTGGAATTGTCTTTCCTGGAATTGCCTGAAATTGCCTTGCCTGGAATTGCCTTGTGTGGAACTGCCTGGAGTTTCCTTGGCTGAAATTATTTTGCCTAGAATTTTTCTGAATTACTTTGCCTGGAATTGCGTTTATTGGAATTGCCTGGACTTGCCTTGCGTGGAATTGCCTAGCCTGGAATTGACTGGAAATGTCTTGCCTGGAATGTTTTGCCTGGTATTGCTTCTCCTAAAATTGCCCAGAATTGCATTTCCCGGAATTGCCTGGAATTGCCTTGTTTCTAACTGCCTTTTTTGGAATTGCCTGGAATTGCCTTGCCTGGAATTTCCTGGAATTGACTTGCCTGGGATTGCATTGCCTGGAATTGCCTCGAAATGACTTGCCTTCAATTGCTTTAACTGGAATTCCCTAAAATTGCCTTGAATGCAATTGCCTTGCCTGGAATTGTCTGGAATTCCCTTGTCTGCAATTGCTTTGCCTGGAATTGCCTTGCTTTGAATTTCCTGTAGTTGTCTTACCTGGAATTGCCTGGAATAGAAATGCCTGAAATTGCATTGCCTGGGATTGCCTAGAATTGCCTTGTCTGAAATTCCCTTGCCTGGAATTGCCTTTAATTAACTTGCATGGAATTGCCTAGAATTGCCTTGCCTGAAATTCCCTTGCCTGGAATTGCCTTTAATTAACTTGCCTGGAATTGCCTTGCCTGGAATTGCCTTGAAATGCCTTGCATGGAATTGGCTTCCTTGGAATTACCTGGAATTGCCTTGCCTGGAACTGGATTTTGTCGACTTTCCTGGAATTGCCTTTCCTAAAATTTCCTTGCCTAGAATTGCCTTGCCTGGCATTGCCTGGAATTGCCTTGCCTGAAATTGTCTTGCTTAGAATTGCCTGGAATTGCCTTGCGTGAAATTTTCTTTTCTGGGATTGCTTTGCCTTTGCCTGGAATTACCTTGCCTGGAATTGCCTTGAATTGTGTTGCCTGGAATTGCCTTGCCTCGAATTACCTCTAATTGCCTTGCCTGTAATTGCCTTGCATGAAATTTTGTTGCCTGAAATCACCTTTCCTGGAATTGCCTGGAATTGCCTTGCATGGAATTGTCTGGAGTTGCCTTGGTTGGAATTGTTTTGCCTAGAATTTTCTGAAATTTTCTTGCCTGGAATTGACTTGCCTCAGATTGCCTTGCTGGAATTTTCTTTCCTCTAATTGCCTGGAATTTCCTTGCCTGAAATTTCCTGGAATTGTCTTGACTGGATTTGCCTTGTCTAGAATAGCCTGGAATTCCCTTGGCTGCAATAGCCTCGGATTGCCTTGCCTGGAATTGCCTCGAAATGCCTTGTGTAGAATTGCTTTGCCTGGTATTCCCTAGAATTGCCTTGTGTGCAATTTCTTTGCCTGGAATTGCCTTGAATTGCCTTGACTGGAATTGCCTTTCCTCGAATTGCCAGGAATTGCCTTGCCTGGAATTTCCTAGAATAGTCTTGCCTAGAATTGCTTTGCCTGAAATTCCATGGAAATTCCTTGCCTGGAATTTCCTGAAATTTACTTTCCTGAAATTGCCTGGCCTGGATTTGCCTGGAATTGATTTGACTCGAATTGCCATACCTGGATTTTCGTAGAATTGCTTTATGTGAAATTTTCTGGAATTGACTTGCCTGGAATTGCCAGGAATTTTCTTGCCTACAATTGCCTTGCCTAAAATTTCCTTACCTTGAATTTCCTGGAATTGCCTTGCCTGGAATTGCCTTTCCTGGAATTGCCTTACCTGAAATTGCTTGGAGTTGCCTTGCCTGGAATTGCCTTGACTCGAATTGCCTGGAATTGCCTTGCCTGGAAGTGCCTTACCTGGACTTGCCTGGAATAATTTTTCCTAGAATTGCCTTGCCTAGAGTTGCTTGGAATTGCCTTGCCTGGAATTACCTTACCTAGCATTGCCTGGAATTGCCTTGTGTAAAGTTTTCTTGCCTGGAATTGCCTCTCCTGAAATTGCCTAAAATTGCGTTGCCTGGAATTGACTGGAATTGTCTCGTCTGGAATTGCCTTTCCTGGAATTTCCTAAAATGCCTTGCCTGAAATTGCCTGGAACTGCCTTGCCTCGAAATGCCTAAAATTGCCTTGCCTGGAGTTTAATTTTCTGGAACTTCCTGGAATTGACTTGCCTGGAATTGCATTGCCTGGAATTGCCTCAAAATGCCTTGCCTGCTATTGCTTTGCCTGGAATTCACTAGAATTGCCTTGCGTGCACTTCCCTAGCCTGCAATTGCCTGGAATTGCCTTGCCTGGAATGCAGTTTCCTGGAATTGCCTTGCCTGGAATGGCCTTGTCTTTAATTGCCTGGAATTGCCTTGCCTGAAATTGCCTTGACTGCAATTGCCTGGAAATACCTTGCCTGGAATTGCCTTGTCTGGAATTGCCTGGAGATGCCTTTCCTGAAACTGCCTTATTTGGACTTGCCTGAAATTCTCTTGATTTCGATTGCCTTGCCTAGAATTGTCTGAAATTGCCTTGTGTGAAATTTCCTTGCCTGGATTTGCTTTGCCTGGAATTTTCTTTCCTGGAATTGTCTGGAATTGCCTTGCGTGGAATTGCCTGAAATTGCCTTGGCTGGAATTACCTCTAATTGCCTTGCCTGGATTTGCCTTTCCTCAAATTGCCTGGAATTGCCTTGCCTGTAATTTCCTGGAATTGTCTTGCCTGGAATTACCTGGCCTGAAATTGCTTAAAATTGCCTAGCCTGAAATTTTCTGGAATTGACTTGCTTGGATTTTGCTGGCCTGAATTTGCCTGGAATTGACTTGACTCAAATTACCTTACCTGAATTTTCGTGGAATTGCCTTACCTGTA
Source organism: Leontopithecus rosalia (assembly GCA_028533165.1). Lineage (NCBI taxonomy): Eukaryota > Metazoa > Chordata > Mammalia > Primates > Cebidae > Leontopithecus > Leontopithecus rosalia. The sequence goes on from CM052670.1 coordinate 50,623,701, forward strand.
ATTTCCTGGAATTGACTTGCCTGAAATTGCCTTGCCTGGAATTGTCCGGAATTGGCTTGCCTTGAAATTGCCTTGCCTGAGTTTGGCTGGATTTGCTTTGCCTGGAATTTCCTTGAAATGTCTTGCATAGAATTGCTTTTCCTGGTATTCCCTAGAATTGCCTTGCGTGCAATTTCCTTCCTGGAATTGCCTTAAATTGCCTTGCCTGGAATTGTCTTGCCTGGAATTGCCTGGAATTGTCTTGCGTGGAATTGCCTTTCCTAGAATTGCCTGGAATTGCCTTGCCTGAAATTGCCTTATGTGGAATTGCCTGGAGTTACCTTGGCTGGAATAATTTTGCCTAGAATTTTCCTGAATTACCTTGTCTAAAATTTTCTGGAATTGCTTTGCCTGGAATTGCCTTTCCTTGAATTGCCTGGAATTGCCTTGCCTGGAATTGCCTCGAATTGCCTTGCCTGAAATTTTCTTTCCTCAAATTGCCTGGAATTGCCTAGCTTGGAATTTCCTGGAATAGTCTTGCCTAGAATTGACTTGCCTGGAATTTCCTGAAATTGCCTTGCCTGAAATTTTCTGAAATTGACTTGCCTGGAATTGCCTGGCCTGGATGTGCCTGGAATTGACCTGAGTCGAATTGCCTTTCCTAGATTTTCCTGGAATTGCCTTACCTGAAATTTCCTGGAATTGACTTGCCTGAAATTGCCTTGCCTGCAATTGCCTGGAATTGGCTTGCCTGGAATTTTCTGGAATTGGCTTGCCTGGAATGTCCTGGAATTGCCTTGCCTGAAATTGCTTGAAATTGCATTGCCTGGAATTGCCTTGTTTTGAATTGCCTGGAATTGCCTTGCCTGGAATTGCCTTGCATAGAATTGCCTTGCCTGAATTGCCTTGTCTGGAATTGCCTTGACTGGAATCCCTGGAAATGCCTGTCCTGGAATTGCATTGACTGAAATTTTTTGGAATTGCCTTGCCTAGAACTGCCTACCTGGACTTGCCTACAATTACCTTCCATAGAATTGTTTTGCCTAGAATTGCCTGAAATTGCCTTGCATAGAATTTCCTTTCCTTGAATTGCTTTGCCTGGTATTGCCTTGCCTGGAATTGCATGAAATTGCGTTGACTGGAATTGCCTTGCCTCGAATTGCCTCACCTCGAATTGCCTCAAATAGCCTTGCCTGGAATTGTGTTGCTTGGTATTGTGTTGAATGGTATTGCCTTTCCTGGAATTGCCTTTAATTGCCTTGCCTTGAATTGTTTTGCCTGGAATTGCATTGAATTGCCTTGCATGGAATTGTCTTGCCAAGAATTTTCTAAAATTGCCTTGCCTGGATTTGCCTAGATTGGGATTGCCTGGAATTGCCATGCCTGGAATTACCTTGCCTGAAATTGCCTGAAATTTTCTTGCTTGAAATTGCCTTGCGTGGAATTGCCTGGAATTGCTTTGTGTAGATATGCCTGAAATTGACTTCCCTGGAATTGCCTCGGATTGCCTTGCCTGGAATTTCCTTTCCTCCAATTGCCTGGAATTGCCTTTCCTGAAATTTCCTGGAATTGTATTGCCTGAAATTGCCTGGCCTGGATTTGCCTGGAATTGACTTGCCTCCAATTGCCTTGCCTGGATTTGCCTGAAATTGCCTTGCCAGGAATTTCCTGGAAATGACTTGTCTGGAATTGCCTTTGCTAAAATTGCCTGGAATTTCCTGGCCTTAATTTGCCTGGCATTGGCTTGGCTCGAATTGGTTTGCCTGGATTTGCCTGGAATTGCCTTGCTGGAAATATCCTGGATTTGACTTGCCTGGAATTGCCTTTGCTGGAATTTCCTGGAATTGCCTGGCCTAAATTTGCCTAGAATTAACTTTCCTCAAATTGCCTTGCTTGGAATTTACTGGAATTTCCTTGCCAGAAATTTTCTTGCCTTGGAATTGCCTGAAATTCCCTTTCCTGTAATTGCCTTTTCTGGAATTAAATTTAATTGCCTTGCCTGGAAATGCCATGACTGGAATTGCCTGGAATTGCATTGCCTGGAATTATTTTGACTTGAATTGCCTAGAATTGCTTTGCCTGAAACTGCCTTACCTGGACTTTCCTGGAATTGCCTTGCCTAGAATTGTCTGGAATTGCCATGCCTGAAATAGCCTAGAATGGCCTTGCCTAGAATTATCTTGCTGAGAATTGCCTGAAATTGTCTTGTGTGGAATTACCTTGCCTAAATTTGCTTTGCCTGGAATTGCCTTTCTTGGAATTGCCTGGAATTGCTTTTCCTTGAATTTCCTGGAATTGCCTTGCCTGGAATTGCCTTTGCTGGAATTGCCTGGAATTGCCTTGCCAGGAAGTGCCTTACCAGGATGTGCCTCCAATTGCCTTGCCTATAATTGCCTTGCCTACAATTGTCTTTAATTGCCTTGCCTGAAATTGCCTTGCCTGGAATTGTATTGTCTGGAATTGCCTTGCATAGAATTGCGTTGCCTGGAATTGCATTGCCTGAAATTGCATTTTCTGGAATTGCCTAGAATTGCCTTTAGTGGAAATGTCTGGAGTTGCCTTGTCTGAAATTGTTTTGCCTAGAATTTTTCTCAATTACCTTGCCTGGAATTGCATTGATTGGAATTGCCTGGATTTGCCTTGTCTGGAATTGCCTTGACTGGAATTGCCTGAAAATGCCTTGCCTGGAAATGCCTTGGCTGGAAATGCCTGAAATTGCCTTTCCTGGAACTGCCTTACCTGGACATGTCTGGAATTCCCTTTCCTAGAATTGCCATCCGTGAAATTTCCTTGTCTAAATTTGCTCTGCCTGGAATTGCCAATAATTGCCTTGCCTGGAATTGCCTTGACTGAAGTTACCTGAAAATGCCATGCCTGGAAATGCCATGCCTGGAATTGCCTTGCCGGGAATTACCTTTAATTGCTGTGCTTGAAATTGCCTTGCCTGGCATTGCCTGGAATTCCCTTGCCTGCAATAGCGTTGCCTGGAATTGGATTTAATTGGCTTGCCTGGTATTGCCTTGACTGGAATTGCCTGGAACTGCGTTGCCTGTAATTGTTTTGACTGGAATTGCCTTGAATTGCTTTGCCTGGAACTGCCTCAGCTGGACTTGCCTGGAATTGCCTTGCCCAGAATTGCCTTGCCCAGAATTGCCTTGCCTGGAATTGTCTGGAATAGCCTTGCCTGTAATTACCTTGCCTAGAATTGCCTGAAATTGCCTTGTGTGGAATTACCTTGCCTGGATTTGCTTTGCCTGGAATTGCCTGGAATTGCGTTGCCTGTAATTGCCTGTAATTGCCTTGCCTGGACATGCCTGGAATTGTATTTTCTGGAATTGCCTGGAATTACCTTGCCTGGAACTGCCTTACCTGGACTTGCCTTCAATTGCCTTGCCTAGAATTGCCTTGCCTTGAATTGCCTGAAATTGCCTTGACTGAAATTGCCTTACCTTGAATTGCCTTGCCTGGAATTTCCTTCCTGGAATTGCCATGCCTGAAATTGTTTTGTCTGAAATTGCCTTAAATTGCATTGCCTGGAGTTGCCTTCGCTGAAATTGCCTGGAATTGCCTTGCCTGGATTTGCATTGCCTGCAATTGCATTTCCTGGAATTTCCTTTTCTGGAATTGCCTTGCGTGTAACTGCCTAGGGTTGCCTTGGCTGAAATTGTTTTGCCTAGAAGTTTTCTGAATTACCTTGCCTGAAATTGCCTTGATTGTAATTGCCTGGACTTGCCTTGCCTGGAATTGCCTTACCTTGAATTGCCTTTCCTAGAATTGCCTTACCTCTGAATGTCTGAAATTGCCTTGCCAGGAATTGCCTTGCCTGGAATTTTCTGGAATTGCCTTGCCTGAAATTGCCTTGCTTAAAATTGCCTGAAATTAAATTGCGTGGAATTTCCTTTCATGGAATTGCTTTGCCTGGCCTGGAATTGCTTTGAACTGCGTTGCCTAAAATTGCCCTGCCTCAAGTCGCCTCGAATTGCATTCCCTGGAATTGCGTTGCCTGGAATTACATTGCCTGTAATTGCCTTTCTGGGAATTGCCTTGAATTGCCTTGACTGAAATTGTATGGAATTGCCTTGCCTGGAATGGCCTAGAATTGCCTTGCCTAAAATTTCCTTGCATGGAATTGCCTGAAATTGCCTTGCCTGGAATTTTCTGAAAATGTCTTGCCTGGAATTGCCTTACCTGAAATTGCTTGGCATTGCCTTGCCTGGAATTCCCTGGAAATCACTTGTCTGGAATTGCCCATCCTGTTTTTGCATGGAATTTACTTGCATCGTATTGCCTTGCCTGAATTTGACTGGAATTGCCTTGCCTGGATTTTTTTTGGAATTGACTTGCCTGGAATTGCCCTTAATTGCCTTTAATTGCCTTGCCTGAAATTGTCTTGAATGGAATTACCTGGAATTGCCGTGCCTGCAATTGCCTTGCCTTGCCTTGATTTGCCTTTAATTGCCTTACCTGTAATTGCCTTCACGGAAATTGCCTGGAAATGCCTTTTCTGAAATTGCCCTCCCTGGAATTACCTGGAATTGCCTAGCCTGGAATTGCATGGAATTTCGTTGCCTGGAATTTCCTTGCCTCAAATTTCCTCAAATTGCCTTGCCTGGAATTGTGTTGCCCGTAATTTTGTTTTCTGGAATTGCCTTTTCTAAAATTGGCTGGAATTGCCTTGCCTGGAATTGCCTGGAACTGCCTTGCCTGGAATTGCATTGCGTGGAATTGCCTTTCCTGGAATTTCCAGGAATTGACTTTCCTGAAATTACATTGCCTGGAATTGCCTCAAAATGCCTTGCTTGCAATTGCTTTGCCTGGAATTCCCTAGAATTGGCTTGCCCGGAATTGCCATTCCTGGAATTACCTAAAGTTCCCTTGCCGGGAATTTCTTTGCCTGGCATTGCCTGGAATTGCCTGGAATTGCATTGTCTGGAATTGGCTGGATTTGCTTTCCCGGAATTGCCTTTAATTTTCTTTCCTGGAATTGCCTTTAATTGCCTTGCCTGGAATTGCCTAGACTGGAATTGCCTGGAAATGCCTTGACTGGAATTGCCTTTTCTATATTTGCTGGGAATTGCCTTGCCTGAAGTTGTCTTGACTGAAATTACCTTACCTAAAATTGCCTGAAATTGTCTTGCGTGGAATTTCCTTGCCTTGATTTGCTTTGCCTGGAATTTGCTTTCCTGGAATTGGCTGGCATTGCATTGCCTGAAATTGCCTGAAATTTACTTTTGAGGAATTTTCTGGAATTGCCTTTCCTGAAATTTCCTGGAATGGACTTTCCTGGAATTGCATTGCCTGGAATTGCCTCGAAATGCCTTGCTTGGAAGTGCTTTGCTTGGAATTTTCTATAATTGCTTTGCATGCAATTGCCTTGCCTGGAATTGCCTGAAATTGGTTTGGCAGAAATTGCCTGGAATTGTCTTGCCTGGAATTGCCTGAAATTGCATTGTCTATAATTGCCTTCCCTAAAATTTCCTGGAATTGTCTTGCCTGGAATTCCATGGAATTGCCTTGCCTGGAATTACCTTGCCTGGACTTGCCTGGTATTGCATTGCCTGTAATTGTCTTGTCTAAAATTTCCTAGAATTGCCTTGCCTTGAATTGCCTTTAATAGCCTTGCCTGGAATTGCCTTGACTGGAATTGCCTTGAAATGCCTTGCCTGGAATTGCCTCGAATTGCCTTGCCTGGAACTGCGTTACCTAGACTTACCTTGAATTGTTTTACCTAGAAATGCCTTGCTTAGCATTGCCTGGAATTGCCTTGCCTGTAATTACCTTACCTAGAATTGCCTGGAATTACCTTTCATGGAATTTCCTTGCCTGGATTTGCTTTCCCTGGAATTGCCTCTCCTGAAATTCCCTGGAATTCCGTTGCCTGGAATTGCCTGGAATTATCTTGTCTGGAATTGCCTCTCCTGGAATTGCCTTAAAATGCCTTGCCTGGAATTGCCTGGAATTGCCTTGCCTGGAATTGCGTTTCTTAGAATTGATTGGAATTGCATTGCATGGAATTGCCTGTATTTGTCTTGCCTGGAAATGCCTTGCCTGGAATTGTCTTTCCTGGAATTGCCTTGCCTGAAACTGCCTTATTTTAACTTGCATGCACTTGGCTTGCCTCTATTTGCCTTGCCTGAATTCCTCTGGAATTGTATTTCCTGGAATTTATTGGAATTGACTTGCCTGGAATTCCTTTCTTGTAATTTAATGGAATTGCCTTTTTTAAAATTGCCTAGCCTGGATTTTCCTGGAATTACCTTGCCTAGAATTGCCTTTCCTGGAATTTTCTTTTCTGGATTTTTGTAGCCTGGAATTGCCTTTTCTGGAATTGCCTGAAATTGCATTGCCTGGAATTGCCTCAACTGAGATTGCCCTGCCTGGAATTGCCTGGAATTGTCTGGCCTGGATTTGCCTGGAATTACCTTGCTATAATTGCCTTGAATTGCCTTGCCTGAATTTTTTTCCTGGATTTGCATTGCCTGGAATTGCCTTTTCTGGAATTGCCTGGAATTGCATTGCCTGGAGTTGCCTGGGATTGCCTCGACTGGGATTACCTTGCCTGGAATTTCCTGAAATGGCTTTGCATGGAATTGCCTGAAATTGCCTTGCGTGGAGTTGCGTTTAATTGCCTTTCCTGGCATTGCCTTGACTGGATTTGCCTGGAAATGCCTTGCTTGGAATTGCCTTGCCTGAAATTGCAGAAAAGTTCCTTGCCTAAAACTGACTTACCTGGAATTGCCTGGAATTGCCTTGCCTAGAATTGCCTTGCCTGGAATTGCCTTGCTGAAATTGCCTGTAATTGCCTTGCATAAAATTGCCTTGCCTAGTATTGCCTGGAATTGCCTTGTGTGGAATTTCCTTGCCTTGATTTGCTTTTCCTGAAATTGCCTTGACTAAAATTGCCTGGAATAGTGTTGCCTGGAATTTCCTGGAATTGCCTTGCCTGTAATTGAGTGGAATTGCCTTGCCTGAAATTGCCTTTACTGAAAATGCATTGCCTGGAATTTCATTGCCTGGAATTTCATTGCCTGGAATTGCCTTGCCTGGAATTGGCTGGAATTGCCTTGCCTGGAATGTTCTGAAATTGCATTGCCTGGAATTGCCTTGCTTGGAATTGCCTTGCCTGGAATTGCCTTTAATTGCCTTGCCTGAAATTGCCTTGACTGGAATTCCCTGGAAATGCCTTGCCTGGAATTGCCTTGCCTGGATCTGCCTTATGTTGACTTACCTGCAATCGGCTGGCCTAGAATTGCCTGGAATTGCATTTCCTGGAATTGCCTGAAATTGCCTTGCCTAGAATGGCCTGGAATTTCCTTGTGTAGAATTTTTTCGCCTGGAATTGCTTTGCCTGGAATAGCCTTGCCTGGAATTGCCTGGAATTGCCCTGCCTGGAACTGCCCTACTTAGACTTGCCTGGAATTTTCTTTCCTAGTATTGCCCTGCCTAGAATTGCCTGGAATTGCCTTGCCTGTAATTGACTTGCCTGAAATTGTCTGAAATTGCCTTGCCAAGATTTGCCTGAAATTTTCTTGCATGCTATTTCCTTTCCTTGAATTGCTTTGCCTGAAATTGCCTTTCCTGGAATTACCTGGAATTGCATTGCCTGGTATTGCCTTGCCTTGAAATGCCTCGAATTGACTTGGCTAAAATTGCGTTGCCTGGTATTGCCTTTCCTGGAATCTTCTGAAGTTGCCTTGCCTGGAATTGCCTTGCGTGGAATTGCCTGAAGTTGCCTTTGCTGGAATTGTTTTGCCTAGAAGTTTCTGGAATTGCCTTGCCTGTATTTGCCTTTATTGTAATTGCCTTGCCTGGAACAGCCTTGCCTGAAACTACCTGGAATTGTGTTGGCTGGAATTGCCTTGCGTGGAATTGCCTTGGAATGCCTTGCCTGGAATTGCCTATTCTCGAATTTCTCGAATTGCCTTGCCTGGAATTTCCTGGAATTGTCTTGCCTGGAAATGGTTTGCCTGAAAATCCCTGGAATTGCCTTGCCTGGAAGTTTGTGAAATTTACTTGCCTGGAATTGCCTGGCCTGGATTATCCTGGAGTTGACATCTCTCGAATTGCCTTACCTGGATTTCTCTGATTTGCCTGAAATTTTCTGGATTTGACTTGCCTGGAATTCCTTTCCCGTAATTGAATCGAATTGCTGTGTTTGGAATTTCCTGGCCTGGATTTGCCTGGAATTACTTTGCCTAGAATTGCCTTAATTGCCTTGCCTGGAATTTCCCTGCCTAAATTTGCTCTGCCTGGAATTGCCTTTTTTGAAATTGCCTGGAATTGTGTTGCCTGGAATGGCCGGGAATTGTCTCGTCTAAGATTACCTTGCCTGGAATTGCCTTGCCTGGAATTGCATTTAATTGCCTTGCCTGGCATTGCCTTGACTGGAATTGCCTGGAAATGTTTTGCTTGAAATTGCCTTACCTGGAATTGCCTGGAATTGCCTTGCCCAAAACTGACTTTCCTGGAATTGCCTGGAATTGCCTTGCCTAGAATTGCCTGGAATTGCCTTGTCTAGAATTACCTGGAATTTCCTTGCCTGGAATTGCCTTCTCTGAAATTGCCTAGAATTGCCTTGCATGAAATTGCCTTTCCTAGTATTACCTGGAATTGCCTTGGGTGGAATTTCCTTGGCTGGATTTTCTTTTCCTGGAATTTCCCTGTCTAAAATTGTCTAAAATAGCGTTGCCTGAAATTGCCTTGCCTGGAATTGACTGGAATTTCCTCTCCTAAAATTGCCTTTCCTGGAATTGCATTGCCTGGAATTGCTTTGCCTGGAATTACCTGGAATTGCCTTTTCTGGGATGGCCTGAAATTGCATTGCCTGGAATTGCCTTTCCTGGAATTGCCTTGCCTTGAACTGCCTTACCTGGACTTGTTTGCAATTGGCTTGCCTAGAATTGCCTTTTCTAAAGTTGCCTGGAATTGCCTTTTCTGAAATTTACTTGCCTGAAATTGCCTTGCCTAGAATTGCCTGGAATTTACTTGAGTAGAATTTCTTCGTTTGGAATTTCTTTGCCTCAAATTGCTTTGCCTGGAATTGCGTTGCCTGGAATTGCATTCCTTGGAATTTCCTGTAATTGCCTTGCCTGGAATTGCGTTGCCCGGGCTGCCTTTCCTGAGATTGCCTGGAATTGCCTTGCCTGGAATTGCCTTGCCTGGAATTTCCTGGAATTGCCTTGCCTGGAATTTCCTTTGGTGGAATTGCCTGGAGTTGCCTTGGCTGGAATTCTTTTGCATAGAATTTTCCTGAATTGCCTTGGCAGGAATTTCCTGGAATTGCATTGCCTGGAACAGCCTTGCCTGAAATTGCCTGGAATTTTCTTGCCTGCAATTGCTTTGCCTGGAATTGTCTTGCCTCGTAATGTCTGGAATTGCCTTGACTGGTATTTCTTTGCCTGGAATTGCCTTGAATTGCGTTACCTGGAATTGTCTAAAGTTGCCTTGCCTGGAATTGCCTGTAGTTGCCTTGTCTGGAATTGCCTTGCCTGAAATTGCCTGGGATTGCCTTGCCTGGAATTGCCTCGGATTCCCTTGCCTGGAATTTCCTGGGATTGTCTTGCCTGGAATGTACTTGCCTGGAATTGCCTTTCCTGGAGTTTCTTGGAATTGACTTGCCTAAAATTTCCTTGCCTGGATTTCCCTGGAATTGACTTGCCTCGAGTTGCATTTCCTGAATTTTTCTGGAATTGTCTTGCCTGGAATTATCTGGAATTGACTTGCCTGGAATTCCTATCCCACAATTGCATGAAACTACCTGGTTTGGAATTGCCTGACCTGGATTTGCCTGGAATTGTCTTTTCTGAAATTACCTTGCCTAGAATATCCTGGAATTACCTTGCGTGGAATTTCCTTGCTTGGATTTGCTTTGCCTGGAATTGCCATTTTTGCAATTGCCTGGAATTGTGTTGCCTGAAATTGCCTGGAATTGCCTCGCCTGGGATTGCCTTGCCTAAAATTGCCTGGAATTTCTTTGCCTGGAGTTGCCTGTAATTGCCTTGCCTGGAATTTTCTGTAATTGACTTACGGGGAACTGCCTTGCCTGGAATTGCCTCGAAATGCCTAGCCTGGAATTGCTTTGCCTCGCATTCCCTAGAATTGCCTTGCATGCAATTGCCTTGCCTGGAATTGCCTTGCTTGGAATTGCCTTGCCTGGAATTGCCTAAAATTGCATTGCTTGGAATTGCCTGAAATTGTCTTGCCTGGGATTGCCTTTAATTGCCTTGGCTGGAATTGCCTGGAAATGCCTTGCTTGGAATTGCCTTGCCTGAAATTGCATTGTCTGGAATTTCCTTGCCTGGAATTGCCTTGTCTGGAATTGCCTGAAATTGCCTTTTCTGGAATTGCTTTGCCTAGAATTTCCTGGAATTTCCTTGCCTGAAATTTTCTTTACTTGATTTTCCTTGCCTGGAATTGACTTGCATAAATTTGCCTGGATCTGCATTGCCTGGAATTGCCTTCCCTGGAATTGCCTTGCCTGGAATTGCTAGAAATTGCCTTGCCTGAAATGGCCTTGTTTTTAATTGCCTTCACTTGCCTTGCCTGGAATTGCCTAGATTGGAATTGTTTGGAAATGCCTTGCCTGGAATTGCCTTTCCTGGAATTGCCTTGCCTGAAATTGCCTTGCCTGAAATTGCCTGGAATTGCCTTACCTATAATTTTCTTTCCTAGACTTGCCTGGAATTGCCTTGCCTGGAATTGCTTTGCCTGGAGTTCCCTAGAATTGCCTTGCCTGAAATTTCCTAGAATTGCCTTGCATGCAATTGCCTTGCCTGGAATTGCCTGAAATTGTTTTGCCTGGAATTGCCTGGAATTGTACTGCCTGGAATTGCCTGGAATTTTTTTGCTGGAATTTCCTTGCCTAGAGTTGCATTTAATTGCCTTGCCTGGAATTGCCCTAATTGGAATTACCTGAAAATGCCTTGCTTGGAAATGCCTTGCCTGGAATTGCCTGGAATTGCCTTGCCCAGAACTGACTTACCTGGAATTGCCTGGAATTTCCTTGCCTACAACTGCCTTGCCTAGAATTGCCTGGAATTGCCTGGAATTGCTTTGCCTGCGATTGCCTTGTCTAGTATTTTCTGGAATTGCCTTGCATAGAATATCCTTGCCTGGATTTGCTTTGCCTGGAATTGCCTTGTCCAAAATTGCCTGGAATAGCATTGCCTGGAATTGCCTTTAATTACCCTGCCTGGAATTGACTGGAATTGCCTTGCCTGAAATTGCCTTTCCTGAAATTGCCTGAAATTGCATTGCCTGAAATTGCCTTGCCTGGAATTGCCTTGCCTGGAATGGCCTGAAATTGCATTGTTTGGAATTGTCTTGCTTGGGATTGCCTGAAAATGCCTTGCTTAGAATTGCCTGGAATTGCCTTGCCTGGAATTGCCTTGACTGGAATTGCCTAGAAATGCCTTTCCTGGAATTGCCTTGCCTGGAATTGCCTTTCCTGGAATTGCCTGCTCTTGGTTTATTTGGAATTGCCTTGGCTGGGATAGCCTTGCCTGGAATTGCCTGGAATTTTCTTCCCTGTATTTGCCTTGCCTTGTATTGCCTGGAATTGCATTGCTTGGAATTTTCTTTCCTGGAATTCCCTGTAATTGTCTTGCCTGCAATTGCCTTGACTGGAATTGCGTCAAATTGCCTTGTCTGTAATTCCCTTGTCTGGAATTCCCTTGCCTGGAATTGCCTGGAATTGCCTTCCCTGGTATTGCCTTGCCTGGAATTGCCTTGCCTGGTATTGCCTTTAATTGCCTTGACTGAAATTGCCTTGACTGGAATTGCCTCGAAATGCCTTGCCTGGAATTGCTTTGCCTGGAATTGCCTAGAACTAAATATCTATGCAGCACTATGTGGCTTTCAGGAAAGGGATAATTAGAAAAGAAACAGTCATTATAGTGAATTGGCAACCGACAGAATGGGAAAAAGTTTTTGCACTTTTCCCAACTGAAAAAGGCGGATATCCAGAATTTACAAACAACTAAAACAGATTTACAAGAATAAACAAACACGCCCATTCAAAAGTGGGCAAAGAATATGAACAAACACTTTCCAAAGAAGACATACATGAGGCCAACAAACATGGAAAAATGCTCATCATCGCTGGTCATTAGAGAAATGCAAATCAAAACTACATTGAGATATCATGTCGAGCCAGTTAGAATGGCGATCATTAAAAAATCTGGAGAAAACAGATGCTGAAGGGAATGTAGAGAAATAGGAACACTTCTACACTGTCTGTGAGAGTGTAAATTATTCAACCATTGTGGAAGACAGTGTGGCGATTCCTCAAGGACCTAGAAATAGAAATTCCATTTGACCCAGCAATCCCGTTACTGGGTATATATCCAAAAAATTATAAATCGTTCTAATATAAGGACACATGCACACAAATATTTGTTGCAGCACTGTTTACAATAGAAAGACCTGGAACCAACCCAAATACCCATCGATGATAGACTGGACAGGGAAAATGTGGCACATATACACCATGGAATACTATGCAGCCATCAAAAACGATGAGTTTGTATCCTTTGTAGAAACATGGATAAACTTGGAGACCATCATTCTCAGAAAGCTGGCACAAGAACAGAAAATCAAACACTGCATGTTCTCACTCATAGGTAGGTGTTGAACACTAAGAACACATGGACTCAGGGTGGGGAGCACAACACACTGGGGTCTGTTGGGGGTAATAGGGGAGGGACAGCGGGGAGTGGGGAGTTGGGGAGAGATAGCATGGGGAGAAATGCCAGATATAGGCGAAGGGGAGGAAGAGAGCAAATCACGCTGCCAAGTGTGTAGCTTTGCAACAATCTTGCATGTTCTTCACATGTACTCCAAAACCTAAAATAAAATTTAAAAAATTTTTTATAAAAAGAAATCAATTTCAGAAGATGCACCAATTTCTCCAGGAGGAGGAGCAACTTTATTTAGAGACACTGGACAGAGAAGCAGAAGAGATTATTAAGCAACTTCGGTATAATGTGATAAGAATTACCCAGCAAATAGAAAAGATGAATGACATGTACAGAGAGCTGCGGGAGATGTGCCACATGTCTGATGTGAAGCAGCTCCAGGTAGGTGTAGGGTCCATCCTCCAGAGACAGTAAGCCTTTGTTGGATAATGCTGCCAGAATATTCAGAAGTTACCTGCAAATGCAACTACTTTTTGCTAAGTGACACATGCTCCTTGACTCCTATCATTACGTTTGTCCAGTCACTTATTTTTGGCTATTCTGGTAATCTTTTGGAGATTTTTAACATTTTGGTAGATCACACAGGAGAAAATCCTCTTCAAAATAATCAGTGTAAGGCTGGTTGCCTCGCCAGGAGGTTGGACATGCCCACCTCTGCACCCAGCACCAGGCTCTGCACTCAGCACCTAGCTCTGCCGCATGGCTCCCATGGAAGGCTCCAGCTGATTCAAAGCTACTGACTGGCTCTCCCACTGGAAAACCCGCCCAACAACCCGCCAACCAATAGTAGCCTGCCCCGTCTCAATCCTGTTCCCCCAGAGTTAATCAGAGCACTCAGCTATTGCTCGTTTCTTTAAGCCATAAAAATCCCACACCCCAGGAAGTTAGCGCGACATCCCTGGCCCCTTTTTCCGGGACCATGGACCCTCACCCAGGAGCTGAATAAATTGGATTTTCATTTCTTATACTGGTCTCAGCTTCCTCATTTTAAACTCAGCAATAAGCCTTACATTTGGTGCTGAATCCCCACTGGACTAGGAGCCTCTCACCCTGAGGTAAGACTTTTGTTGTCCATAACTTTTCCCACTGCTTGCTCTGTGGACTCCCTGTTTGTAATCGCTGCATCAGGGACTACTTCTTGTCTCTTGCCATGGGTCTGGGGTCTCAGCCTCGTTCCAAAGACCTGAGTGTAGCGGAGACATCCCTACACTTTTGTCTTCTCCCTGTAAGGGGTATCTCAGGGCCAGAAATCTGAGGGAGATGTCCCCACCTTTCTGAATCCTCTTATAGTCTCAGGTGTTTGGTGGGATGGCCCAGGACACTAAGCCGCCCTTTCAATCATCTTCACAGCAGTGGCTAATGTTTGAGTAATTAGGAGCCCATTTACTATCCCGGGCTCTGCCCAGGAGTAACACCAAATCTTTGGCTCTCTCCAACTCGCCTTTTGGTGAGCTGGCTCTGATCTAGGTACTTTGATTTCTCCTCCTGTTCCCGAGTGAGTACATGTGTGACTGAGTTTATGTGTATTCCCATGGCTTAATGGCTATGGGGCTTGCGTGGGCCTTCACCCGTGGTTCCACGGGGATGTCATAAGGCATAATGGTGATTCACCTCAGGACCATGAGTTCCGAGGTGACCAGGCCCGGGGGTTATACGGGTACACCTTAGCCAAGATGCCCCTGAAACATCCCTCTTGGGATGTGGCCAGGAAGGTATCAGACTGGTCTCCCATCTGAAGCACCCATCCTTTGTTTCTGCGTGACCACTTTTTGCCCTTAGGCCACTGAATAGCATAAAAATATGGGGAATCAGGGATCCTGCCTGGACCCCAAGTCACCACTAGAGTGCTTGGTTTCCGCATTGCCCTCAGCCCCTTCGCTGACGCCTTCCTCTTCTTTTTCCAACCCTAATCTGGTTGAAGAACTTTCCCTACCACCAACTCGACCCACTAAACCCCCACCATATGCAGAGCCCCAGCCCCCTCCTATTCCTCCTCTTCCAAGTTGTCCCCAACCCCCTCCTGCTTTTTCTCTTCCAAGTTCTGATGTGGACTCTCCTGTTACTGCCCACACTCGCTCATGCAGCACTTCCAGTGATGGAAACTCCCTCCTTTGTCCTCTCCATGAGGTAGCCAGAGCAGAGGGTGTTGTCTGAGTGCACTTTTCCTTCTCCCTTACTGATCTGTCAGCTATTGAGAAATGCTTAGGGTTATTCTTCACCAGCCCTACTGCTTACATCAAGAAATTTTATTACTTCACTCAGGCATACGACCTAACCTGGCATGACATTCATGTAATCCTGTCTTCTACCCTCACTTCTAATTAGTGCACTTGCATCCTTGTGGAAGCCAGGGCACACACTGATCAGGTACATCTCACTGATCCTCAGATACCCATAGGTGTGGTGGCAGTCCCTGAGGTTGACCCTAACTGGGACTATCAAACTGGCCAAAATGGCCACCACCACCAAAACCAGATGCTGTACTGCCTCTTAGTGGGCATGCAGAATGCATCCCAAAAGGCAGATAATTATGATAATTATGATAAATTGCAGGAAATAACCCAGGGTCCCATTGAAAACCCAGCTGCCTTCCTTGACCGACTCACTAACTCTATGGTCCTCCATACATGGGTAGACCCGGACTCCGTAGCAGGGGCTACCCTCCTAGCAGCCCATTTTATCTCTCAGTCAGCACCAGATATTAGGAAGAAACTGAAAAAGGTAGAAGAGGGTCCCCAAACTCCGATAAGAGACCTGGTGAACATGGCATTTAAGATCTTTAATGGTCAAGAGGAAAAGGCTGAGGCCACCTGCATGGCCCATCTACAGCAACAGGTGAGCCTCCAAACCCAAGCTATTGTAGCAGCTCTAAGGCTGGCAGCTTACCAAGCATCTGGTGTAGGGAGCTCATTAAGACCCCTCTGAAAGGGTCCCAGACTGCTTTGAAGGTCCCGCCCAGGCCCTGCTTCAAATGTGGCCAGGAGGGGCACTGGGCCCAACTGTGCCCCTGTCCATGTCTTGCCCCTGGACCCTGTCCTATCTGCAAATGGACCAGACACTAGAAGGTAGACTGCCCATTCTGGACTACAGGCTCACCCCCTGCACCTCCATGTGAGGAACAGGCCAGTCCAAATGATGCAGTCCCTTCGTTTGAACACCTTAGCTTCATGGACGATTGATGCAGCTCAGACTTGGGGACCCCCATCACCCTTGCTGAGCCCAGGGTAATGCTGCAAGTAGCAGGTAAGTCCATTTCCTTCTTAAGTGGACATAGGGAGCTACCTATTCTGTATTGCCTTTCTACTCAAGACCTAGCATACTTTCCCAGGTTTCAGTAATGGGAATTAATGGAAAGCCTTCCTGTTCTAATCAAACCCATCCTTTAGCTTGTGTCCTTGAGGGACACCCCTTTTTACCACTCCTTTTTAATTATATCCTCGTGCCCAGTCCCCCTTTTAGGATGAGACATTCTCCAGACGGTGGAGGCCACTCTCCAACTCACTAGCACCCCACACCCCAGCCCATTATTCAGCCATCTCCTACTGCCACTCCTAACTGATATCATGTCTTAACTCCTCGCCCCAACCCCCTATCCCTCCTGATGTAGTTAATCACCTGGTATGGGATACCTAACCTTAACTAAGGTTATTAATGCCTCCTTCCTGTCGCTTTGCTCCCACAGTTAGAAGTGTCCTATCCCTCCTTCCACCCTCCCCTGATCACCAGGACAAATGAGCAGTTTTTCTCCCAGTGGCCATTGATCTCTCTCTAGCATCCTCTCTAGCAGCAACCGGGCTGGGTAGCAGTGCCCTGGGCTACAGTGTCATTTCAGCCACCCAAATAGAAGACAAGCTCCATGTGGCCATTGAGGCGTCAGTCGCCTCTCTGGCCTCCCTCCAGCAATAAATCACGTCACTGGCCCAGGTAATTCTCCAGAACCAACAAGCCTTTAACCTGCTGACAGCTGAAAAGGGAGGTGTCTAACTGTTTCTTCAGGAGCAATGCTGCTATTACACCAGTGAAACATGCCTTGTGGAAGAAAATGTCAACACTCTTTATTGCCTCCAAGATGACCTTTGCAAGAAGCAAACTGCATCAGTTTCACCTTTCAACTGGCAGCAATCCCCATTGCTTACCTGGCTGACCCCTATTATCATTCCCCATCATTGTTGTTTGCTTTCTATTAATGTTAGCCCCTTTTTTCCTTGAGTTTTTACAGGCCTGTATGGGGGAAATTTCCAGGGTGGCCATAAACCAGATGCTGCTTCAACCCTATGTCCAATTCCAAACTGAGGCACCAGCCAACTGACCCTTCTCCCACACTCCTCCCCTATCCAGCAGAAAGTAGCCAGAAATAAGTGGCGTACTATATCATTAAAAGGGTCAGAATGTAAGGCCGGTTGCCTTGCCAAGAGACTGGACACACCCACCTCTGCACCCGGCACCAGGCTCTGCACTCGGCACCCAGCTCTGCCTCATGGCTCCCCTGGAAGGCTCCAGCTGATGCAAGGCTTCTGGCTGGCTCTCCCACCAGAAAACCCACCCAACGACCCACCAACCAGTAGCAGCCTGCCCCATCTCAATCCCGCTCCCCTGGAGTTAATCAGGACACCCAGCTGTTGCCCATTCCTTCTAGCCATAAAAACCCCATGCCCCAGAAAGTTGGTGCGACTTCCCTGGTCCCTTTCCCCGGGACCATGGAACCTCACCCAGGAGTTGAGTAAATTGGATTATTATTTTCTTATACCGGCCTCAGTTTTCTCATTTTAAACTCGGCAATAAACCTTACAATCAGGAGTAGTAGCCACAGAGAAATATTATCAAAAATCAACCCAGTGCTAGGCCAGGAGAAGGTTAACTTCGTTAATAAGACTCAATTTACATTTCCTAGTTCATTCTTGCTCTCCGTTGTTCCACACAGAAGTGATTTGCTGAAGACACTGAGACTTTTCCCTTTGCCTAGGCAAGGTTGTAAAAGTTGGTCATCAGTGTGAATGCACTCTGTTTCTCTTATGGTTCTCTGATTTTTGTTTTGTCATTGTTTTTGTATGGGGTCAACCCTCTACTTGGGATAAAGCCTGGGAGATGAGTGACACTGGGAACCTAAATAGCCATGCAGCACTCCACAGTCTTGTTCTCAGCTACTTCATCCCTCATGTCCACTGAGAAAACCCATCATGGTTCAGCTTAGGTTCTGTTATTAACATACCCTTGGATGCTTCCTTGGGGGAGTATTAATAAACCAACCTTGTTAACCCAGAAAAACAACAAAGAGTACTAGGGAAAATGTAAGACAGAATTCTCATAACTAAGTTTGTTTGTTTTTCTTTGCAGGACTTGGGAAACACATTGGAATGGTGAGTTACACTAATAAACATCGATTTCTGAGGGAGTCATTCCCTTATTGCTAAGAAACAGTCACTAGAGTGAATCGGCAACCAACAGAATGGGAAAAAAATTTTGCAGTTTACCCATCTGACAAAGGGCTGATATCAAGAATTTACAAAGAACTCAAACAGATTTACAAGAAAAAAGCTAACAAGCCCATCCAAAA
>CM052670.1:50642428-50678963 GCA_028533165.1 Leontopithecus rosalia
CGTATATACTCACTCATAGGCGGGTGATGAACAATGGGAACACATGGACATAGGGAGGGGAGCACCACACACTGAGGTCTATTGGGGGAAATAGGGGAGGGACAGCGGGGGGGGGAGCAGGGGAGGGATGGCATGGGGAGAAATGCCAAATATGGGTGAGGGGGCAGAAGGCAGCAAAACACACTGCCACGTGTGTACCCATGCAACTATCTTGCATGTTCTGCACATGTACCCCGAAACCTAAAATGCAATAAAAATTTTAAAAAAATAAAAATAAAAATAAAGTCAATGTATCATTGAAAGTCAATGAACAATTAAAAATGTGGGTATTAGGTTCACTAACCACCTTTCTGCAATTCCACATAGTTGAAAAATCCAGGTACAACTTCTGACTTTTCCAAAACTAAACTACTAATGAACTCTTATTGACTGGAAGCCTGTCAATACTGTAAGCAGTCAATTATCATATACTATTATATGTTATATATATTATATCCTGCATTCTTAAAATAAAGTAAGTTGGAGAAAAAAATAGGATTGAGAAAATTATAAGGAAGAGGAAATACATTTATTACTTATTAAGAAAAAGTTGATCACCATAAAGGTCTTCCTCTTCATTGTCTTCACATTGAATAGGCTGAGAAGAAAGAAGAGAGAAGATGGTATCTCAGCAGTAGCAGAGGCAGAAAAAAAAGATGTGGAGGAATTTGAGTGGGAGGCAGAAAAGGCAGGCAAACTAGGTGAAACTTACATTGAAAAAATATCCACTTACAAGTGGAACCCCACATTTCATGCCTTTGTTACTTAAGGGTGAACTAAGTGTTTTGAGGATTCATCATTGATCCATGGCTATGTTTCATTTCAGTTTCTAAGGAGACCCTAAGACCTTATGCTTCTTTATCCCCGATGTTTCCTTCTTATGTGGATGAAGGAAAATATATCTAACAACAGGGTGCCTTCTGCATTTTCTTCTACCCACTCACTCTAATTTCTCCAGCCCAGCCCTAAAAATCTTTTTTTTTTACTGCATTTTAAGTTTGGGGAAAATGTGAAGGACATGCAAGATACTTGCATAGGTACACACATGGCAGTGTGATTTGCTTTCTTCTTCCCCTTCACCCACATATGGCATTTCTCCCCATGCTATCTGTCCTCAGCCCCCCCGACCGCTGTCCCTCCCCTATTACAACCAACAGACCCCAGGGTGTAGTGCTCTGCTCCCTGAGTCCATGTGTTCTCACTGTTCATCACCCGCCTATGAGTGAGAACATGAGGTATTTCATTTTCTGTTCTTGTGTCAGTTTGCTGAGAATGATGTTCTCCAGATTCATCCATGTCCCTACAAAGGAAACAAACTCATCTTTTCTGATTGCTGCATAATATTCCATAGTGTATATGTGCCACATTTTCCCAGTCCAGTCTATCATCGATGGGCATTTTGGTTGGTTCCAGGTCTTTGCTATTGTAAACAGTGCTGCAGTGAACATTCGTGTGCATGGGTCCTTAAAGTAGAATGATTTATAGTCCTTTGGATATATACCCAGTAATGGGATTGCTGGGTCAAATGGAATTTCTATTTCTAGGTCCTTAGGAAATATTCAAACTGTCTTCCACAATGGTTGAACTAATTTACACTTTCACCAAGAGTGTAAAATTGTTCCTATTTATCCACATCCTCTCCAGCATCTGTTGTCTACAGATTTCTTAATGATGGCCATTCTAAGTGGCGTGAGATGGTAACTCAAGGTAGTTTTGATTTGCATTTCTCTAAAAACCAGTGATGATGAGCATTTTTTCATGTTTGTTAGCCTCATGTATTTCTTCTTTTGTAAAGTGTCTGTTTATATAATTTGCCTGTTTTTGAATGGGGTTGTTTGTTTTTTTCTTGTAAATCTGTCTTAGTTCTTTGTAAATTCTGGATATCAGCCTTTTGTCAGATGGGTAAACTGCAAAAAAGTTTTCCCATTCTTTTGGGTGCTGATTCACTCTAATGACTGTGTCTTTTGCCATGCAGAAGCTGTGGAGTTTGATTAGGTCTCATTTGTCTATTTTGGCTTTTGTTGCCAATGCTTTTGGTGTTTTGGTCATGAAGTCCTTGCCTACTCCTATGTCCTGAATGGTTTTGCCTAGATTTTCTTCTTGGGTTTTTATGGTGCCAGGTCTTATGTTTAAGTCTTTAATCCATCTGGAGTTAATTTTAGTGAAAGGTGTCAGAAAGGGGTCCAGTTTCTGCTTTCTGCACATGGCTATCCAGTTTTCCCAATACCATTTATTAAACAGGGAATCCTTTCCCCATTGCTTGTTTTTGTCAGGTTTATCCAAGATTGTATGGTTGTAGATATGCTGTGTTGCCTCCGATGCCTCTGTTCTGTTCCATTGCTCTATATCTCTGTTTTGGTACCAGTACCATGCTGTTTTGATTACTGTAGCCTTGTAGTATAGTTTGAAGTCCGATAGTGTGATGCCTCCTTCTGTGTTCTTTTTGCTTCGAATTGACTTGGCTATGCAGGCTCCCTTTTGGTTCCATATGAAGTTCAAGGTGGTTTTTTCCAGTTCCGTGAAGAATGTCATTGGTAGCTTGATGGGAATAGCATTGATTCTGTAAATTACTTTGGGCAGTATGGCCACTTTCATGATATTGATTCTTCCTAACCATGAACATGGAATGTTTCTCCATCTGTTTGTGTCCTCTCTTATTCTGTTGAGCAGTGGTTTGTATTTCTCCTTGAGGAGATCCTTTGCATTCCTTGTTAGTTGCATTCCTAGGTATTTTATTCTCTTTCTAGCAATTTTGAATGGCAGTTTGTTCTTGATTTGGCTCTCTTTCAGTCTGTTATTGGTGTATAGGAATGCTTAGGATTTTTGCACATTGATTTTGTATCCAGAGACTTTGCTGAAGTTGCTTATCAGTATCAGGAGATTTTGGGCTGAGTCGATGGGGTATTCTAGATATACAATCATGTAGTCTGCGAATAGAAACAATTTGAATTCCTCCTTGCCTATTTGAATACCCTTTATTTCTTTTTCTTGCCTGATTGCCCTGGCTAGAACTTCCAGTACTATATTGAAGAGGAGTGGTGAAAGAGGGCATCCTTTTCTAGTCCCAGATTTCAAAGGGAATGCTTCCAGTTTTTGCCCATTCAGTATGATATTGGCTGTTGGTTTGTTGTAAATAGCTTTTATTATTTTGAGATATGTTCCATCAATGCCGAGTTTATTGAGGGTTTTTAGCATAAAGGGCTGTTGAATTTTGTCAAAGCCTTCTCTGCATCAATTGAAATAGTCATGTGGTTTTTGTTTTTGGTTCTGTTTATGTGGTGAATTATGTTTATAGACTTGCGTATGTTGAACCAGCCTTGCATCCTCTGGATGAATCCTACTTGATCATGGTGGATAAGCTTTTTGATGTGCTGTTGCAATCGGCTTGCCAATATTTTATTGAAGATTTTTGCGTCTATGTTCAACATGGTTGTTGGCCTGAAGTTTTCTTTTCTTGTGGAGTCTCTGCCAGGTTTTGGTATCAGGATAATACTGGTCTCATAAAATGATTTGGGAAGGATTCCCTCTCTTTGAATTATTTGGAATAGTTTCAGAAGAAATGGTAACAGTCCCTCTTCGTATGTCTGGTAGAATTCGGCTGTGAACCCATCTGGACCTGGGCTTTTTTTGTGTGGTAGGCTCTTAATTGCTACCTCAACTTCAGACCTTGTTATTGGTCTATTCATAGTTTTGGCTTCCTCTTGGTTTAGGCTTGGGAGGACACAATTGTCCAGGAGTTTATCTATTTCTTCCAGTTTTACTAGTTTATGTGCATAGAGTTGTGTGTAATATTCTCTGATGATGGTTTCAATTTCTATGGAATCTGTGGTGATTTCCCCTTCATCGTTTTTTATTGCGTCTATTTGGTTGTTCTCTCTTTTCTTTTCTATCATTCTGGCTAGTGGTCTGTCTATTTTGTTGATCTTTTCAAAAAACTAGCTCTTGGATTTATTTATTTATTTATTTATTTATTGAAGGGTTTTTCTTGTCCCCATCTCCTTCAGTTCTGCTCTGAACTTAGTTATTTCTTGTCTTCTGCTAGGTTTTGAGTTTTTTTGATCTTGCTCCTCTAGCTCTTTCAATTTTGACGATAGGGTGTCAATTTTAGATCTCTCCACTCTTCTCATGTGGGCCCTTGTGAGATTCTGGGCTTCATCCACCATCAGGTCCAGGACCGCGCCAGTTGCCTGCTGCTTGAAGGCTTTCCATTCCCTGCCAAAGCTCAGGCCCAGCTCGTTGTCAATATCTTTGGGCCGGTAGGGGATGTAGAATTCCTGGTCCAGCTGCCAGAACACCTCCTTCTGCCTCTTGGCTCTCCTGTTGAGTCCCAACTGTGGCTGCTTCTGGCCCAAGACCTCTGAGAAGACATCCTCCATGCTCTCTCCCACCTCTTCCTCCTCAGGCTACTTCTCCTGCAGTGCTGGGTGTCTCAGTGCTGGGCCTACCAGGCCCTCCTGATGCTCCTGCTTGAAGCGGGCAATGACTTTGCAGTACTTCTGCTGCTTGGCATGCATCATCTGGTTGTACAGGTCTCAGCTGGAGGCATTGGTCTCAAAGATGGTTGCCTGGGAGCGGTAGTTCTTGAGGCTGTCCACCAGCCTCAGCCACTGCAGCTCCTTCTCCTCGAAGTGCAAACTGAACAGGGTGTGCAGGCCCAGCCCTGCAAGTTTCAGCTCCTTGGCCCTCTTGATGGAATTGGGCAAGGCACCCACCACAAGTGCAGGCACTGCTGCTGGGCATTGTCGGCTATGCCAGCCAGGCCCTGTATAGCTCCAGCGACGCCACCAGGGTGCCCTGCAGGCCACCATTCTCCTCATCCACCATGCTCTGTGGCACTTGGCCCAGCATGCAATTCACACTGGCCGCAACTGAGCAGTCCTCCAGGGGCCGGTAAAGGGTGAGGAAGTGGCCCAGGAACAGATGCAGATCCAGCAGGTAGGGGATTTTGTCAGGGGTCACCAAGGAATAGGCCAAGCCACTTTGACCAGCTCGGGCCACACAGCCCATGCAGGAAGAGCTTGTCCTTGGCAGGGAAGCTGTAGCTGATGACATTGTGCAGCAGTGGGATGTCCAGGCCCTGGGCAGGCAGGTCAGTCATGATTACGGCAGAGCACTTGCCAAGCGTGAATTTGGCGAGGTTGATCTTGTGGGCTGTTGGGTCTAGGGCACTGTAGATGTGGGCACAGCTCCCCTGCTGAGTCGTCAGTAGCTCAGTGAGGTATTCGGCATGGTTCTTCATGGTCACAAACACGATGGTCTTGTCCTGAGGCCACAGCAAGTTGTGCAGCAAGTGGAGCAGCACAGCAGTCTTGGTGTCCTCCCACACGAGGAAGAAGGAGGTCTTGAGCTGCTCATTGAGCTTAATGTCCATGTCAAACAGGATGAGCATGGGCTCTGTGAGGCCTACCTGGGCAAATTCCATTAGCAATTTGGGCAGTGTGGTGGAGAACAGCACTGTCTGGTGGCCCCCAGGGAAGTGGGCAATGATCTCATGCAGCTGCTCTGTGAAGCCCATTTCAAAAAGCCAGTTGGATTCATCAAACACCACATATTCCATGCTCTGCAACTTCAGGTTTGTTTCCACAGCCACATGCACCAACCATCTGGGGTGGCAATGATTATGTTGGGATTTTTGTGCAGGGCTGCAAACTGATCTTCCATCCTGTTTCTACCGGGGATCTGGGCAGTCTTGAGGCCAATGAACTTCCCCAGCTCCTTGGTGAACTTCAGGGTCTGCAGGGCCAGTTTTCAGGTGGGCAAGAGGATGAGGGCATGGTCCAAAGTCTGAGTACTGTGGGTCTTGAGCCACTTGAACATGGAGAGGAGGAAGCAGGTGGTCTTGCTGTTGCTGGTGCAGGCCATGGCCACCACATCCTTGCCATCCAAGATCACCAGGATGGTCTTCCTCTGGATGGGTGTTGGCACTTTGTACCCCTTCTTCATGATGCCTTTGAACACCAGGTAGCTTAGGCCTTATTTGGTTTTCTGATGTGATTCCACTCTTGAGGTCATGACAGCAGGGACCTCTGAACGCTAATGGGGTCTTAGATAACACTGAGAAACTGTGCCTTCATTTTAGGCATGGTAAGGTACTGAGCCTCTCAGGGGTATGTGCGGACACAGTGAGAGGATATCTGGAACAAACTTCAGAATCACTCCAGGTGGTGGGGACGGACAAAAGGGTGAGACCTGGATGGGAGCTCACTTTGTTGCCCTGGTTGGACTTGAACTCCTGGCCTCAAGTGACCCCACCTCTGTCTCCCCAAATACTCAGATTACAGATGTGAGATTACAACTTCACCCTGTCAGTCAAAATAAAACTATCAAAAAATACCTTCTTTAACTGCACAGAGGATGTTCCTGAGGATTTGAGAGAGTTGTATGCTAATGAAAATGCACATAAAGATTATAAGAAAGCAGTAGGAGCATGCAGAATGTTTTACCATTCAGAAACAACACAGCTAATAATACTGTCTGCCAGTGAATCAACTGTGAAAAGAGTAAATATCTTAAGTGACATGCATTTATGAAGTATTCGTACAAAGTTGATGCTTATGTCCAGAAATGAAGAGGCCACTAATCATTTAGAATGCACAAAACAACTTACAGCAGCTTTTTATGAGGAATTTGTTTTGAGAGACGATTTAATGGGCCTGGCAATAGGAACACATGGTAGTAACATTCAGCAAGGTAAGAAGGTTTCTGGAGTTACTGCCATCGAGCAAGATGAAAATACTGGAACATTTTGAATCTATTAAGAGAGTGTGGATGCTGTAAAAAATGCTAGAGGTTTCTTGGAATTTGTGGAGGATTTCATTCAGGTTCCTAGGAATCTTATTGAAAAAGTAATTGGAAAAAATGGCAAAGTTATTCAAGAAATAGTGGACAAATCTGGTGTGGTTCAGGTGAGAATTGAAGGGGACAATGAAAATAAACTACCCAGAGAAGACGGTATGGTTTCATTTGTATTTGTTGGCACTAAAGAAAGCATTGGAAATGTGCAAGTTCTTTTAGAGTATCATATTGCTTATCTAAAGGAAGTAGAACAGCTGACAATGGAACGCCTACACGTTGATGAAGAGCTACAACAGATTGGTAGGGGTTTCAGAACTTCTTCCACCAGAGGACCTGAAAAGAGAAAGGATATGTCACTGATGAAAGTATCGTCTCTTCTGTGCAAGGTTCTAGGTCTTAGAGTGGAAGAGGCAGAGATCGTCGGGTACCTAATTACACCTCCAGTTATGGTACAAATTCTGAGCTGTCTAACCCCTCTGAAACAGAATCTGAGCATAAAGATGAGTTGAGTGACTGGTCATTGGCAGGAGAAGATGATAGAGACAGTTCACATCAGTGTGACAGCAGGAGACACCCAGGAAGAAGAGGCAGAAGTGTTTCAGGGGGTCGAGGTCATGGTGGAGCATGTGGTGGCAAATCCTTCATCAATTCTTTGCTCAAAGATCCAGACAGCAATCCATACAGCTTACTTGATAACATAGAATCAGATCACACTGTCAACACTGTTGCCACCGAGTCTCATCACAGTACTAACTAACTGTCGTAGGTGGTCTTGTAGATGAAGGACTGATAAAGATGTTGTTCTGATGAATGGAATGACTGAATTTGATACAGCCTTAGTTTATTAAAATGGGCTAGTCACAGTTGCAGATTATTAGAGCTGAGTCTCAGAGCAAAGAAACCTCCCAAGGGAAACTGGCTAAAAACAAAAAAAAAATGGCAAAAGATGTGATTGAAGAGCATGGTCCTTCTGAAAAGGCAATAAATGGCCCAACTAGTGCTTCTGGCAATGACATTTCTAAGCTACAACACACTGTAGGATAAGAAAAGATTAATAACCTAAAAGAAGAAAACACTCAAGAAACAGCAGTCCTGAATGGTGTTTCATAAACTGAAGAAGTTCCTGTTTTACAGTTCTTTAGCATTACATTTACAATAGTGCTTGTACAAGCTTGCCAAAGATAGAATATGTATTGCCAGTCTCTACATTACACTTTCAGTTCCTCCATTTGAAATCCAAAAAGGGGAGGAATCCTGAGAAAATCATATGTTAAACATAACTTTGATATCTACTGTGTTACAAAATGTATCATCAGATGTGCCTTGAGCATAGTGTATGTAACATTAAAAAAAAGGTACTGGCTGTAGAAAAAAATATGTAAAGAAGCTGCCAATTTACTCCCTAAATCTGAAATAAAAGTTGAAATTATAAAAAATAAAATTAAAGAATAAAGAACAAATCACATATACACAAAAATCATGATGAATATAAAAAGCATATTAAATGATCCAAAAGATTGTATATTGAGTGATTACATATGTAATATTCATTAAAAGTCAAAACCCTATAGAAATGTCATGTGGGGTGCCTCATACCTGTAATCCCAGCAATTCGGGAGGCCAAGACAGGAGGATCACTTAAGCCTAGGAGTATGAGACCAGCTTAGAAAACAGAGTGAGACTCTATCTCTACAAGAAATTAAAAACTGACTGGGTGTGGTGGTGTTTGCCTGCAGTGCAAGCTATGCAGAAAGATGACAGAAGATTGCTTGAGCCCAGGAAGTTGAGGCTACAGTGAGGTGTGATAGTGCCACTGCACTCCAACATGGACAAACATAGCTAGACTCACCTTTATAAAGCAACAACAAATCGTTCTACTATAAGGACACATGCACACGAATGTTCATTGCAGCATTGTTTACAATAGCAAAGACCTGGAACCAACCCAAATGCCCATTGATGATAGACTGGTCAGGAAAAATGTGGCATATATACACCATGGAATATTATGCAGCAATCAAAAACTATGAGTTCATGTCCTTTGTAGGGACATGGATGAACCTGGAGAACATCATCCTCAGCAAACTGACATAAGAACAGAAAATGAAATACCGCATGTTCTCACTCATAGGTAGGTGTTGAACAATGAGAACACATGGACACAGGGAGGGGAGCACTACACACTGGGATCTGTTCGGGGGAATAGGGGAGGGACAGTGGGGTGTGGGGAGTTGGGGAGCGATAGCATGGAGAGAAATGCCAGATATAGGTGAAGGGGAGGAAGGCAGCAAATCACACTACCTTGTGTGTACCTATGCAACTATCTTGCATGTTCTTCACATGTACCCCCAAACCTAAAGTGCGATAAAAGAATGAAATACATGAATACGTATAATGCAACAAAAAAGAAAGCAACAACAACAATAACAACAACAAAAACAAAAGGCCTCCAGACAAAACACAGAGCAGTGGTTGCTTGAAGACAGGGATGTGAGCAGAGATTGACTGTGAAAGCAGAGGAAAAATATTTTTGGAAGAAAGAAAGTGTTCTAAAAGTGGATATGGTGATTGTGCATAAAATGAATTTATTAGCACTTCATTAAAGGCATTAAACCTCACACAGTAAGTAAATTTTATGGTATGTAAATTATGCTTCAATTAAGCTAATAAAATAATTGAGGGTCTCCACAAGTTTTTGTTGATGTAAGGTTTTTAATGTCAAGATATGCTGTATTAGAAATTAAAACGGAAAAACAATTAAATACATATTTATTAATAATTTAAAAATTATAAAACCATAATTGGTAAAGTAATATTTTCATGAAAAAATAGGTATCCTTTCCAATAGCATAAAATAAATAAAAGAATGCCTTTGATTACATGTTTACAAAGCCCATTAATGTCTGGCTTAATAGAAGTCAGACATTCTCACATCTGGATTCTCACATCTGCTTCTCCATTCACTCTTTTGCCATACTACATGTCATGTCACCCCTGGGAAAATCTGTATGCTCATGGGATAAGAAAATTTCAAAAGGCAATCAATGTCTAAATGTTATTATAAAAATTGTTTTGACTTCATGTACCCTAAAGGTATTCACAGCCACACCTTGTGAACCCCTGTAGTAAGGGCCCATTTCCTGATGACCTACTGGTTGTAAGGTTGGGGTGAGGAAGGGAACTGTCTAAAACCAGTGCTGCTGGAGACCCAGGACATTGTGTCTATATCTTGTTTCTTGAGCTCCTAGACCCTGAAAACCAAGCATGCTGCACAGTAGCCTCCCCAGGGTGCTGTGATTGTATGGGCAAAAGAGGATGCATTTAGTAGCACTATTTTTACTCTTCACAAACCAGAAGAAGCTACAGAGGCAAGTTTACATCCTAGACTTCTATTTTTATGCTTTTTCAACCAGATTTTTAAAAATTTTCCATCCTTGTACAACCTAAATATATTATATTTTATGAACACTGGTCTAAATCAGAGATTCTCAAAGTATGGTTCAGGGACCAGTGGCAGCCTCTTATAAGTTGCCTAAAACTCAAACTCTCTGGCCCCACCCCAGACCTATTGAACCAAGAATACTGTGGGTAAGCCTCAGCAGTCTGTGGTCTTAGAAGCTTTTCGGGTGATACTGATTCACCAACTAAGCTAACTCATCAGCCTGCCTGTTAGTCTGAGAAGGATCCCTTCTCAGAAGGGAAACACAGCCCAGCTGGAAATGAAAACTTTAGCCCAACCCCCATCTCCTCCTCTTCCTGGATCTGAACAGTGTGGGCAGATACAAAGTATCAGTTCCGGGTGGTGGGGCAAGCAGGATAAGACAACGGAGTTCC
The DNA here is from genome assembly GCA_028533165.1 of Leontopithecus rosalia. Taxonomy (NCBI): domain Eukaryota; kingdom Metazoa; phylum Chordata; class Mammalia; order Primates; family Cebidae; genus Leontopithecus; species Leontopithecus rosalia. Next base: position 50,653,097 of record CM052670.1, read on the forward strand.
CTTGAGGAGAAGCACCAACTGGAAGGTGAGAAAAGTCAGCTGCCTGAACTAGGCTACCAGGCTTCTGGTTACTATTTGCGTTTCTTTCTCCGTAGTTTTCACGGAGACTTTAATAAAGCCTTTAACCAAAGGTCCAGTCTCATCTCTTCCCTATGTTTTGGAATAAATTGAAGCAGGGTTCAACAAACATATTAGTGTGGAAAAGCCCCATTTGTGGTCACTTTGATGGTGGCAGTGGTTATTCAGAAAGCTTTCAAAGAAATAGAACTGGAATGAGAGCCACTCTCTCAACCTGAGATCCCCATCCTGAGTGCCTTAACAGGATCTGGACTTTACTTATATTGAAAAGTTTTGTTAGTTTTCATTCAAAACCCTAGTGATATTATACAGATACCTGTCTACTTTTATTCTCCCAATACAACCGTGCACATATATTTTTGCTACTTGTAAAAAACTTGCAAAATGAAAAATAACATACAAATAAATTACATTAAATTATTTTAACCTATAATAACTAGTCTTTGCCACTATAATGTTAATATTTGTTAACATATTTGGTATAAATTATTTTAAATTTTGTGTTTCAGTGGGAGAAACATTAAGAAAATTAAACAAAATATATTCAGATTCACTGCAAAGGGTGCTTTTATGTGTACTGAGAGAGGCAGAGACTGAAAGAGATCCGGTATAAAATCACTTTCACTTTTAGTATAGTGCTTTGGGAAAGTGCATGGTGAGCAAAACTTCTAGGAATTAAAAGATGTTTTAAAATTTATTTGTTTTTTCAACGTTTAAGTTCAGGAGGACATGTGCAGGATGTGCAGGTCTGTTAAGTAGGTACACGTGCGCCATGGTGGTTTGCTGCACAGATCATCCTATCACCTAGGTATTAAGCCCAGCATTTATTAACTATTTTTCCTGATGTTCTCCGTCCTTCCACCCCCAACCTTGACTGGCCCCAGTGTGTGTTGCCCCCCCAACATGTGTTGATGTGTTTTGATCATGCAGCTTCCGCTTATGAGAACATGTGATGTTTGGTTTTCTGTGTCCCACAGTTTGCTGAGGATAATGGCTTTCAACTCCTTCCATGTACTTGTGAAGGACATTGTTTCTTCCTTTCATGGCTGCATAGTATTCTATGGTGTATATGTACCAGGTTTTCTTCATCTAGTCTATCACTGATAAATATTTAAGTTGATTTTATGTTTTTGCTGATATCTCCCAGCCAGTACCACAAGAAGGAAAAATTTTTTCTTGATTCTTCCTGGTTTTCCATGTGAGAGTCTCTTGGCACATCTATTGGAAAGGCCTGCCCTTTGGGTGAGAATTCTTCTATATCTGTGACCCTAAGGATCTTTGTACACTCACTCTTAGCCCAGCTTTGGTTTTTAGCAGTAAATTTAAACCATTTAGTTTATCTTCTACCTGATTTTATGGCCTTTGGTAGAATCTTCCCCAGATAAACGTATACATGAGTCCTGTTTTTCTTAGTGCTGTACCTGTCTCTAACCAGAACTTATTAAGTTGTCTTGTTACCTCTATTCTCTAATGGTTTATAAAACAGACAAATGAGCCAGGCATGGTGGTTCATGCCTGTAATCCCAGCACTGGGATGTCAAGGCAGGTGGATCATGAAGTCAGGCTAATATGGCAAAATCCTGTCTCTACTAAAAATACAAAATTTAGTAGAAAATTAGTCAGGCATGGTGGCATGCGCCTGTAGTCCCAGTTACTTAGGAGGCTGAGGCAGAAGAATCACTTGAACTTGGAAGGTGGAGGTCACAGTGAGCTGAGATCATGCCACTGCACTCCCACCTGGGCAACAGAGTGAGACTGTCTCAAAAAATAAAGGAAAAAAAAAAGAAAGAAAACAAACAAACAAAACTTTACTAATCCTTAGTTTGTCTCACACTGTTTTCTTGCAGGAAGGCAACAATAGTATTTTCATTCTTCATCATTTCTGAGCTGCAACCATAAGACCCTATTAGGTTTTATGATGTCCCTGAATGTCCCAATAATGTCCTGATTGGCTGTTACTTTTTTCAAACCAGGTACAAATCAATGATACTATAATTAAATCTTAGTTAATTTTTATTTTCCTTTAATGATCATTGCTATATAGCTGTTTCTAAACATTTTCTCCTTAGAAATTAAAATAATTTTAATAGGCCAGTCTTATTTTTACATAGTGTCTTTCAAATGCATTTATCTAATTTCCTGTCATGGTTACATTCAGGTGAAATGTTTTTGGCAAAAATTCTACAGAGGTGCTTTGTGTCCTTAGTCATCTACCTGTTTGTACACATAAAATTATGTACTTTCACTTATCAATTATACCTCAATAACACTGTGGATAGAGCTAACATGTGGGGTAGAACTTGGATGATATGTGAATAAACCCTGTCCCAAAATCTATGACTTAGTTATTTTATTATCCATTAATGATTCTTGCCTAATGCAATGGAAGACATGGTGGAATGTACACACACACACACACACACACACAGACACACACACACACACACATTTTTTCCCAGCACAGCCATCACAGAGTAAGGCAATTGCTCTCTTTCTTAGAGCCATTATCTACTATTAGCTGCAGTGTAAAGTGTGCTCTTCTATATTACCTGGTGTACTAATTAAATTTGAAGGGGTAGTGAGTGCCTATTCACAGTGTTGGAGCTAATGACCCAGTGAATTAGTACTCATAGGGAAGACACATTCAAAGATAAATGTCTTGTTTTAATTTCACTATTGCAGCATTTGACTAAAGAGAGTGACATCTCTTTCAAATTGTAAGTAAAGGCTGTCATTATATTAATGGTCACTTATCATCTATGTCTTCAGACTAAAGTTTAGTAAACACTTTTTTCTTGGTGATTATATCCATTTCGGGACTGTAAAATCAGTGTTGCTAATGTATTTCTGAATTAGTATTGATAGCAATTACAGTTGTTATACCACTGGAAAATTAGGCAATATGGGAGCTTTACAATTACATTAGAAATGTTAGTCTATACATACTTTTAAAAAATAGCAGTATCAATTAACAACAACTACAATCTGTATTTAAGAGCTCATGACAAAACACACTCACAAATAACTTATCATTTCAAGAATGTGAGTTTCCCAAGAAGGGGGTTTTGTTTGCTTTGTTACAGCTGTATCTTTAATACCTAGAAGAATGGCTGGCCCATAAGGTTTTTTAATAAATATTTGCTGAGTGAATAGAAGTTATAAACATTATCCTATGACCCATCTCCTCATGAATGCTTAAAGTTTATTTCCAAACTACTTACTGGCTTAGTTCATTAGGAAAGGGCTTAAAATATAATATTAAAAATTTACCTGTATCCATTCCATGGTCCTAATGCCTCTTCTCAAATATAAAGCAGTATTACTTTCTGTTACAAATTTAAGAACTTAGGTTCTAAGAAGTTAGGAAGGCCAGGCACAGTAACTCATGCCTGTAATCCCATACATTTGGGAGGCAAAGGCAGGTGGATTACAAAGACAAAAGTTCAAGACCACACTGACCAACGTGGTGAAACCCCTTCTCTACTTAAAATACAAAAATTTGCCAGGCATAGTGGCAGGTGCCTGGAGTCCCAAGGACTCTAGAGGCTGAGGCAGGAGAATCACATGAACCTGGGAAGTGCTGGTTGCAGTAAGCCGAGATTGCATCACTGTACTTCAGCCTGGGTGACAGAGTGAGACTTGGTCTCAAAAAAAAAGAAGTTAGGAAATGTGGCCACCATCATATGCCTGTGAAATCACATAGCTATCCTGTGGTCCTCTCATAACTTTCAGCTGTCACCTCTGTGCACACCATCCCTAACACACAGCTGGAATTAACACTGTCTTGGCTCTGTTTATGTAAGAAATAGAATCAGAACATTATACTAGCAACAGAGGAAATGAATAGGTTTGTAGAATTGTAAGCTAGGTTAGTATTATTGAAATTTTTTGCAATAAACAGTGGGAATTTGCTGTTGAGTACCAGGGCATCGTGAAAAGAGACTTTAAATGCCAATGTCTGGGGCACCCTTCATAGGTGGAATTATTTTAATAGTTATGATGTCAATTTGCTAACAAAAATGCTATCTTTGATGGAGAGAAATTTTTTTATCTGAATTGATTTGAGATCCTAGGTTTCGTTGCTGTAAGAAACCACTACAAATCTCTCAATAATGATTTTAATAATGCTAATTTGGCATGTGGGCTGGTTGTATCTCTGCTATACATCAGCTAAAAAACTGATCCCTTCCTGGAAACTTCCATTCTCCTGGCAGAAGGAAAGAGACATAACAGAAACACCCAATGGTTCTTAAGACTTCTCCTAGTACATGACATACATCACTTCCACTCCCATTCTATTAACCAGAGCAAGTCATGCAGCCAGGCTCAACTCCAGTGGAGCAACATGGTATATTCATTCCCATAGGTACTAAATGTAAAATGTCAATAGGAGGTGAGGTAGGATTCATATTATGGAAAGGAGGTGAGTTATTAGAAACACAATACATTCTACTACTCTGTCTGTATTTGTTTTCTAGGGCTGCCTAATAAAATACCATGAGATGGGTGGCTTAAAATAAAAGAAGTTTATTCTATTACTGTTCTGAAGGCCAAAAGTCAGAAATTAGAGTTTTAACCAGGTCTTGTTACCTATAAGACTATGGGTAAAAATCTTCCTTACCTTTTGGTGGTGGCCATCAATCCTTATCATTTTTGACTTGCAGTTGCATAACTCTAATCTCTCCTTCTCACATGGCGTTCTCCCTGTGTGTTGCTCTCCATATGGCATTTTCCTCTTCTTATAAGGACACCATTATTATTGGGTTAGAGCCTTGTTCTATTCTAGTATGACTTTATCTGAATTTGATTCCATTTCTGCAGAATCTATTTCCAAATAAGGTCACATTCACAGGTGCCAGGTTTAGTACTTAAGGGTACATTTTGTAGAGACACAATATAACCGATTACACTATCTCAGCCTACTTCCCACCTCTTGTAATATATCCAGGATCTTCTGTACATTCTCATTCTAATATACATACTGTGTTTTGTTATCTCTAATTTCTGCTTTATTGTAGATTGATACTTGTTTTTATCTTTGCTGGTGCCTTCAATTTCATATTCTAATTGGACAGCATTGGTCAAACTATAACCATTTAGATAAATGTATTGTTATTCTTACATAATCTAACAGGACCAGATGCAAGAGAGATCAATGCATTTTAATAGAATATGAAAAGTACATTGACATGAGTTTAGATTCCTGATTGAAACTAATCTTTCAGAATCTACCACTTGTCCAATTTTGGTTATGTCAAATAATATCTACAGTAACCTGGCAATGCTGGTAAAATGTTTATTTTCCTAACTGTACTATCTGTGTAAGGCTGGGGTTTTTTAAAAATATTTCAACCAAAACAGCATGGTGCAACAGACTAAATGCAGAAGCAGATATGAGAATCCTGCTGTCTTATACTAAGTCCAGTATTTAAAAAGCTGTGCAAAAAAAGGAAAAAGTAAAACAGTGTACTCTTATCACTAATCTTTTTTGTATGGAAAATATATAGTTTTTTCATAAAATATGTTCTTATGTTAGCACATAGCAGGTTTACTATTTTAAATAAAGTAATATTTTTCAATGTCTCAGTTTTAAGCTCTTATGTGGTAAATACAGATAGATACAATCCACATAAATAAATAAAAGCTGTTTGGGATCATCAATATAAAAAAATTTGAGAATCTTTGTAAATTCTGATATCAGCCCTTTGTCAGATGGGTAAACTGCAAAAATTTTTTTCCATTCTGTTGGTTGCCAATTCACTCTAATGACTGTTTCTTTTGTTGTGCAGAAACTGTGGAGTTTGATTAGGTCTTATTTGTCTATTTTGGCTTTTGTTGACAATACTTTTTGTGTTTTGGTCATGAAGTCCTTGCCTACTTCACTGATGTGGAAAATCAGGGGGGCATTTCACATGAGATGGGACTGATAGCCTTTCCTCTGAATAGAAATGATAGAAATCATTAGGCCAAAATATTCACCAACAAATACGGAAATTTTTCTACAACTGTTCCATTTAATCCTCCTTCCCCTTTTAAATAAGGCATGAGGTTTCCTGTTTTCTGTGTATGATTTTCCACTTGTGCCCTGAAACCAGCAGACTGCCAATGGCCTGGGCTATTGCTTGTTTCTTCTCTCCTTTATCTTGCTTGGCCCATCCTTCTACCAACTGTACTCTTACCAGTCTTTACATGAATTTAGTTTGTTCACATTGAAAACAATGGACACTTTTAAATTATCAGACATTTCTACCCCAAGATTTTGTGGTATTAGTGAAAACAGTGCTTGACAGATTGAACACATCAGTGAATGTCAGTTGTTATTTTCTACTTTGTTGCTCCAACAAGAAACCTGGTTGCCATTCTTAAAATCTCCAACTCCCTAATGCCCTCTCATTTATATCAAATTAATCATCAAATTTCAGGGGTTTTTTGACTGAAGATTTCTAAAATCTACTTACATCCCACTGTTGACATTACTACAACCCTGATATTGGGTTTGAGCTGAACATAACCCCACTAATTTTCCTAGTCTATTACTGTCTCTTCCTAGCCCCTTTCCACAGTACAGATCAAACTGTTATGAACAACAATCTGATCATGTAGCCATCATTCACAAAGCCCATTGGTAGCTTACTCACTAGTGCTAGTGGGGGGCTGAGCTCTTCCATTATGCAGACAAAGAGAAGAGAGACACTGGAAGCCACTGTTGCTGATATGCTGCACTATTACCAAAGGGAGAGAAGTAGAGAAAGCATCTTATTTGATCCATAATCTCAGCATGAGTTTTCTTAGATCTGGGGAGGAGAATCTGTCTTATATAATTTTTTCTGATTATTTCTTCAAGGAAGTTCAGAAACTCTGGATGGGAGCTTGAAATGATTATGAGAAGTCAAAATAGAAACACTCAGATAACCAGGTGGAAAGATGTGGTCTGGGGAAACAAGAAAGGTAAAGGTTAATTATATAATCTCTTTTCAAATTTCTTGCTCAGTGGTAGGGATTGTCAGTGTCACTGTGGGCAAAACTTAAATTGAAAGACTAGTTTCTAATTTTCTTGTGGTTACATGTTTGTATTGTAAAAGAAAATAAAGCAGAATTTAAAAAGGTTTTTCAGCTGAGAATTTTACCTAGAGCCTTGTGTTCACGTAAGAGAAATACTTCAGAAAAAAATAGACCAAAGTGTCTGGCTTCCTGGCATGCTTTTCTAATAATTAAATTGAGCTGCCGTAGCAAGCCATTTCAAAGACATTTCCTGTTTGAAGCAATCTGCCCCTTAGTGTGACAGAATGTAGCTGATTATCTTTCTATAAACAAGGAAAAGATCTTCAGGTGGTCTGACTTGGATGGAAAACCTGGCTCTGGGAGAGATAAAATGCTTTTGGGCTAAGAGGAAAAGGCATGGGACAAAGCCAGGAGAAGGAAATTTAGAGCATACAATAAACGGGGAAAAAACCCAAACAAGGTGCAGTGGGAAAGTACTACTGGCATTACTTTTTCTGGGAGCACTGGCCTCTTCTCTGGGTGAAAGACTGAAGCCACTCACCTCATTCGAACAAGTCAAGATTGTATGCTTCTAAAAAAAAGGTCAGAATAAAGGCATACTAACTAAACCCGTTTAGTTATAAAAGTCTTGAATATTTTGTGTAGCACCAGGTTTTTGAGAGCAGAATATAGAGAGGAGGAGATCCTGAGACATTAAAAGAAATTGCACTTTATGGTGCTAAACAGGCAAGGAAGTCTTCATTCAAGGTCCCAGCAATAAGGAAGACTGAACTCAACTCCCCTGGAACAAAAGGGAGGAGGGCTTTTTAAGCACTGGGGTGGAAAGCACTGAAGGACATTGGCAGGGAGATCGGCTTATGGGATGAGGCCAACTGTGCTTGTTAATTATTCATTACTGAAGTTGGACTCCTAGCCTTTACGCAGCCTAGGAGGTAGGGGCACTATCACATTTAAAGGCTACATTTTATAGCATGGCTCCAGGGCCTTGAGAAATAAATTCCTGGGTTGTAAAAGTGACTTCTTAAAAGACTTCTCAAAGGGGAAGAGAAAAAATTTACAACTGAAACTTTTCTGAATAAAATTCTCTAAGAAGAAAAGGGAGGTCAGGGTAAGAAGCCTTAAATTTAGTAAAGCTGAATGGAATGCTAAGACATCTTTGCCAATATACGTTACAACTAAGTTGATGTGTTTAAGACTCCAGTGAGATTAAAGGTCCAAATTATTGCTTCTCTACTAGTAGCAGAAAAGTCTTCAATAATATATATTGAATATGTAACTTAAAGATAAATAATAAATAATAAAAATAAATAAATGGCTTAAATAATAAAATAAATATGTTGGTTTGTGTACCTGAAACTTCCAGGTAAAGTTTATGAGTGATTTGATCCAGACAGAAGAAGTTTCTTTTTTAAAGGTATTTTAATTTTAATTTATTTTATATTTCCATAAGTTATTGGGGTACAGGTGGTATTTGGTTACATGATAAGTTCTTTAGTGGTGATTTGTGAGATTTTGGTACACTCATTACCCAAGCAGTATACACTACACCATATTTGTTGTCTTTTATTCCTCACATGCCTCCCACTCTTCCCCCTCAAGTCCCAACAGTCCATTGTATCATTCTTATGCCTTTGCATCCTCATAGCTTAGCTCCCACATATCAGTGAGAACATACAATGTTTGGTTTTCCATTCCTGGGTTACTTCGCTTAGAATAATAGTCTCCAATCTCATCCAGGTCACTGCAAATGCTGTTAATTCATTCTTTTTTGTGTCTGAGTAGTAGTCCATTGTATATACCTACCACAATTTTTATCCACTTATTTATTAATGAGTATTTGGATTGGTTTCACTATTTTGCAATTGTAAATTGTGCTGCTATAAACTTGTGTGTGCAAATATCTTTTTAATATAATGGCTTCTTTTCCTTTAGGTAGATATCCATTAATGGGATTTCTGGATTAAATGGTAGTTCTTTTAGTTCTTCAAAAAATCTCTATACCATTTTTCATAGTGGCTGTAGTAGTTTACATTTCTACCAGCAGTGTAGAAGTGTTTCCTGATCACCACATCCTTGCCAACATCTACTGATTTTTTTAATTTTTTCATTATGGCCATTCTTGCAAGAGTAAGGTGATACGGCATTGTGATTTTGGTTTGCATTTCCCTGATCATTAGTGATGTTGAGTATTTTTTCATAAGTTTGTTGGCCATTTGTATATCTTATTTTGAGAATTGTCTATTCATGTCCTTAGTTCACTTTTTGATGGGATTACTTTTTTCTTACTGATTTGTTTCAGTTTATTGTAGATTCTGGATATCAGTCCTTTGTCAGATATATAGATTGTGAAGATTTTCTCCCATTCTGTGGGTTGTCTGTTTACTCTGCTGACTGTTCCTTTTGCCATCCAAAAGCTCTTTAGTTTAATAAACTCCAACTATTTGTCTTTGTTTTTATTGCATTCGATTTTGGGTTCTTGGTCATGAAATTCTTGCCTAAGCCAATGTCTAGTCAGGTTTTTCCAATGTTATCTTCTAGAATTTTTTACAGTTTCATGTCTTAAAGTCCCTAATCCATCTTGAGTTGATTTTTTTTTTGAGACAGAATCTCTCTGTCTCCAGGCTGGAGTACAGTGGCACGAACTTGGTTCACTGCAATCTCTGCACCCCAAGTTGAAGTGATTCTCCTGTCTCAGTCTCCTGTAGCTGGGACTACAGGTAGGTACCTACCACCATGCCCAGCTAATTTTTTTATTTTTATTTTTTAGTAGAGACAGGTCTTTACCATGTTGATCAGGATGGTCTCGATCTCTTGACCTCATGATCCACCCACCTTGGCCTCCCAAAGTGCTGGGATTACAGATATAAGCCACTGCACCCAGCCTTTGAGTTGATTTTTATCTAAAGTGAATGATGAGGATCGAGTTTCATTCTTCTACATTTGGCTCGCCAATTATCCCAGAATCATTTGTTGAAAAGGGTGTTGTTTTTCCACTTTATGTTTTGTTTGCATTGTTGAAGATCAGCTGGCTGTAAATATTTGGGTTTATTTCTGTGTTCTCTATTCTGTTCCATTGGTCTATGTGCAATGGAATATTTTTTTATACCAGCACTGTGCTGTTTTGATGAAGATGGCCTTATAGTGTAGTTTGAAATCAGGTAATATGATGCCTCCAGATTTTGATTTTTTTTCTCAGTCTTGTTTTGGCCATGTGAGGCTTCCTTTGGTAGAGAGAGACCAAAATAAGTATTTTGAAATTTTTTAAAATTCTATGAAGAGTGATGGTGGTATTTTGATGGGGATTGCACTGAATTTGTACATTGCTTTGGCAGTATAGCCATTTTCACAGTATTGATTCTACCCATCCATGAGCATGGGATGTGTTTCCATTTGTTCGTGTCATCTATAATTTTTTTTAGCAGTGTTTTGTAGGTTTTCTTATAGAGGTTTTTTGACTCCTTGGTGAGATTTATTTCTAAGTATTTTATTTTCTATTTTACAACTATTGTGAAAGGGGTTGAGTTTTTTATTTGATTCTCTGCATGGCCACTGTTGGTGTATAGAAGGGTGACTCATTTGTATACATTAATCTTGTATACAGAAACTTTGCTGAATTCTTTTCTCAGTTCTGGGAGCCTTCTGGAGGTGTATTTAGGGTTTTCAAGGTAAATGATTATATAATCAGCAAACAGTGACAGCTTGACTTCCTCTGTACTGATTTGGATGCCCTTTATTTCTTTCTCTCATTTGACTGTTTTTGCCAAGACTTCCAGTACTATGTTGAAGAGGAGTGGTAAGACTAGTTATCCTTGTCTTTTTACAGTTCTTAGAGAGAATGCTTTCAACATTTTCCCATTCAATATTATGCTGGCTGTGGGTTTATCATAAATGGCTTATATTGCATTGAGGTATATCCTTTGTATGCTGATTTTGCTGAGAGTTTTTATCATAAAGGGATTCTGGATGTTATTGAATGCTTTTTCTGTATTTATTGAGATTATTGATACAGTTTGGCAATGTCCCCCCAAAAAACTTTGCTTGAATTCTATCTTCCACAATTCCCATCTGTTGTGGGAGGGACTAGGTGGAGGTAATTAAATCATAGGGACTGGTCTTTCCCGTGCTGTTCTCATGATAGTGAATACGTTTCACAAGATATTATGGGTTTATCAGGGGTTTCCACTTTTGCTTCTTTCTCATTTTCTCTTGCCACTTCTGTGTAAGAAGTGCCTTTCACCTCCTTCTATGATTCTGAGGCCTTCCCAGCCATGAGGAACTATCCAATTAAACTTATTTTTCTTTCCAGTATTGTATATGTCTTTATCAGGAGTATGAAAACAGACTGATACAGTAAATTAGTACCAGAAGTGGGGGGGTGTTGCTGAAAAAATACCCAAAAATATGAAAACAAATTTGGAACTGGGTAATAGGTAGGTGTTGGAACTGCTTGGAGGAGTCAGAAGAACACAGAAAATTGTGGGAAAGTTTGGAACTTCCTAGAAACTTGTTGAATGGCTTTGCCTAAAATGCTGATAGTGATATGGACAATTAGGTCCAGTCTGAGGTGGTCTCAGATAAAGATGAGGAACTTGTTGGGAACTGGAGTAAAGGTAACTCATTATGTTTTAGCAAAGAGACTGGCAGCATTTTGCCCCTGCTCTAGAGATTTGTGGAACTTTGAACTTAAAACAGATAATTTAGGGTATCATTATTCAAGAGGTGACTTGGGTGGGTACTATTAAAGGCATTCAGTTTCATAAGGGAAAGAGCATAAAACTTAGAAAAATTAGCAGGCTAACTATGCAATAGGAAAAAAAGCATTTTCTGGGGAGAAATTCAAGTCAGCTGCAGAAAGTTACATAGGTAGCAAGGAGCCTAATGTTAATCCCCAAGACCATAGTGAAAATGTCTGCAGGTCATGTCAGAGATCTTCATGGCAGCCCTTCTTATCACAGACCCAGAGGCCCAAGAGAAAAAAGTGGTTTTGTGGTACAGGCCCAGGGTCCCTGTGCTGTGGGCATCCTAGGGACTTTGTCCCCTGTTTCCCAACACTCCATCTGTGGCTGACAGGGGCCAATGTACAGCTCAGGCTGTTGCTTCAGAGGGTGCAAGCCCCAAGCCTTGGCAGCTTCTACATGGTGTTGAGCCTTCAGGTGCCTGGAAGTATAAAATTGAACTTTGGGAACCTCTGCCAAGATTTCAGAAGATGCATGGAAATGCCTAGATGCCCAATCAAAAGTATGCTGCAGGGGCAGGGCCCTCATAGAGAACCTCTACTACGGCAGTGAAGAAGGAAATGTGGAGTCAGAGCCCCCACATGAAGTCCCTACTGGGGCACTGCCTAGTGAAACTGAGGAGAAGGCCACCATCCTTCAGATCTCAGAATGGTAGATCCACTAGCAGCTTGTACCATGGGCCTGGAAAAGCTATAGACACTCAGTGCTAGTCCTTTAAAGCAGCCAGGAGGTAGCCTGTACCTTGCAAAGTCACAGGGATAGAGCTGTGCAAGACCTTGGGAATCCCCCTCTTGCATCAGTGTGAATTGGATATGAAACCTGGAGTCAAAGGTCATTTTGGAGCTTTAAAATTTGACAGCCCTGCTGGATTTTGGACTTGTGTGGGCTCTATAACCCCTTTATTCTCACCAATTTCTCCCATTTGGAATGGCTGTATTTACCCAATACCTGTACCACCATTGTATCTAGGAAGTAACTAGCTTGCTTTTGATTTTACAGGCTCATAGGTGTAAAAGATTTGTCTTGTCTCAGATGAGATTTTGGACTGTGAATTTTGGGTTAAGGCTGAAATGGGTTATGACTTTGGGGGACTGTTGGGAAGGCATTATTGGTTTTAAAATTGGAAGACATGAGATTTGGAATGGCCAGGGGTGGAATGATATGGATTGGCTATGTCCCTACCCAAATCTCAACTTGAGTTATATCTCCTTTGTGTTATGGGAAAGACCCATGGGGAGATAATTGAATCAAGTGGGCCAGTCTTTCTGTGCTATTCTTCTGATAGTGAATAAATCTCATGAGATCTGCTGGGTTTATCAGGGGTTTCTACTTTTGCTTCTTTCTCATTTTCTCCTGCTACTGAAATGTAAAAAGTGCATCTTACCTCCCACCATGATTCTGAGGCGTCCTCAGCCATGTGGAACTGTAAGTACAATTAAAACTCTTCTTCCCAGTCTCAGGTATGCCTTTATTAGCAGCATGAAAACAGACTAATAAAATGATCACATGATTTTTATTTTAAATGCTCTTTATGCGATCTATCACATTAATTCACTTGTGTATGTTAAGCCATTCCTGCATCTCCGGTATAAAACCAAATCTATCACAGTGGATTATCTTTTTGATATGTTGTTGGATTCAGTTAGCTAGTATTTTGTTAAGAATTTTAGCATCTATGTTCATCAAGGTTATCTGTCTGTTGTTTTATTTTTTGATTACGTCCTTTCCTGCTTTTGGTATTAGGATGATGCTGGCTTCATATAATGAATTAAGGAGGATTCATTCTTTCTCTAGCTTGTGGATTAGTGTCAAAAGAATTGGTACTAATTCTTCTTTGAATGTCTGGTAGAATTCTGCTGTGAATCCCTCTGGTCCTGGATGTATTTTGTTGGTAATTTTAAAATTACCATTTCTATTTCATTGCTAGTTCATGGTCTATTCAGCATACCTAACTCTTCCCAATTTAAGCTGGGAGGGCTGTATTTTTCCAGAAATTTATCCATCTCTTCTAGGTTTTTTAGTTTATGCATGTAAAGGTGTTCATAGCAGCCTTGAATGATCTGTCGTATTTCATTGGTATCATCTGGAATTTCTTGTGTTTCATTTCTTAATGAGGTTATTTGGATTTTCTCTCTTCCATTTTTGGTTAATCTTGCTAATGGTCTATCAGTTATATTTATCTCTTCAAATAACCAGATTTTTGTTTCATTATCTTTTGTATTGCTTTTTGTTTGTTTGTTTCAATTTCTTTTAGTTCTGCTCTGATCTTGGTTATTTCCTTTCTTCTACTGACTTGGGTTTGGTTTGCTCTTGTTTCTTGTTCCTTGAGGTGTGACCTTAGAATGTCAGTTTGTGCTCTTTCAGTCATTTTGGTGTAGGCATTTAGGGCTATGAACTTTCCTCTTAGCCCAGCCTTTGCTCTATCCCAGAGGTTTTGATAGGTTGAGTCATTATTGTTGCTCCTCTCCTATGACTGAGAGCATGTGGTGTGTGACTTTCTGTTCTTGTGTCAGTTTGCTGAGATTCATCCATGTCCCTGCAAAGTACATCAACGCATCATTTTTTATGGCTGTATAGTATTCCATGATGTATATGTGCCACATTTTTCTTGTCCAGCCTATCGGCAGTGGGCATTTGGGTTGATTCCAGGTCTTTGCTATCATAAACCGTGCTGCTATGAACATACATGTACATGTGTCTTTATAATAGAATGATTTATAATTCTTTGGGTATATACCCAGTAATGAGATTGCTGGGCCCAGTGGAATTTCTATTTCTATGTCTTTGAGGAATCACCACACTGTCTTCCACAATGGTTGAAATAGTTTACACTCCCACTAAAAGTGTAAAAGTGTTCCTATTCCTCCACATTCTCTCCAGCATCTGTTGTCTCCAGTTTTTCTAATGATCACCATTCTAACTGGCATGAGCTGGTATCTCAATGTGATTTTGATTTGCATTTCTCTAATAATCAGTGATGATGAACAATTTTTCATGTTTGCTGGCCTCATCTATGTTTTATTTGAAAAGTGTTTGTTCATATCCTTCTCCCACTTTTGGATGGGTTTGTTTGTTTTTATCTTGTAAATGTGTTTTAGTTCTTTGTAGATTCTGGATATTAGCCCTTTCTCAGATGGGTAGATTACAAAATTTTTTTACCATTCCGTTGGCTCCCAGTTAACTCTAATAATTGTTTCTTTGGCTGTACAGAACTTCTAGAGTTCAATTAGATCCAATTTGTCTATTTTGGTTTTTGTTGCCAAGGGTTTTGGTGTTTTAGTCATGAAGTCCTTGCCTATGTCTATGTCCTGAATGGTTTTGCCTAGGCTTTCTTCTAGGGTTGTTATGGTGTTAGGTCTCATGTTTAAGTCTTTAATCCATCTGAAGTTAATTTTTGTGTAAGGTGTCAGGAAGGGGTCCAGTTTCTGCTTTCTTCACACTGCTCACCAGTTTTCCCAACAGCATTTATTAAACAGGGAATCCTTTCCCCTTTGCTTGTTTTTATCAGATTTGTCAAAGATCAGATGCTTGTAGATGTGTGGCATTGTCTAGAAGGCCTCTGTTTTGTTACATTGGTCTATATCTCTGTTTTGGTACCAGTACCATGCTGTTTGGATTTCTGTAGCTTTGTAGTATAGTTTGAAATCAGGTAACGTGTTGCCTCTGGCTTTGTTCTTTTTGCTTAGGATTGTCTTGGCTATGCAGGCTCTCGTTTGGTTCCATTTGAAGTTTAAGGTGTTTTTGTCTAGTTCTGTAAAGAAGGTCATTGTTAGCTTGATGGGGGTAGCATTGCATCTATAAATTACTTTGGGTAGTATGGTCATTTTCACAATATTGATTCTTCCTAACCATGAACATGGAATGTTTCTCCATTTGTTTGTGTCCTCTCTTAATTCATTGAGCAGTTGTTTGTAGTTTTCATTGGAGAGGTCATTTACATCCTTTGTTAGTTGTATTCCTAGGTATTTTATTCTTAGTTTGGCTCTCTGTTAGTCTGTTATTGGTGTATAGAGAATGCTTGTGATTTCTGCACATTGGTTTTGTATTCTGAGACTTTACTAAAGTTGCTTATTAGTTCAAGGAGATTTTGGGTGAGAAGATAGGGTTTTCTTAATATATAATCATGCCATCTGCAAATAGACAGTTTGGGTTCCTTTTTCCTAATTGAAAGCCTCTTATTTTCTTTTCTTGCCTACTTGCTCTGGCTTGAACTTCCAATACTATATTGAATAGGAGTGGTGAGAGAGGGCTTCCTTGTCTAGTGCCAGATTTCAAATGGAATACTTCCAGTTTTTGTCCGTTCAGTATGATATTGACTGTAGGTTTGTCATAAATAGCTTTTATTATTTTGAGATATGTTCCACAGATTCCTAGTTTATTGAGAGGTTTTTTTAGCATAAATTGCAGTTGAATTTTGTCAAAGGCCTTCTCTGCATATATTCAGATAATCATGTGTTTTTTGTCTTTGGTTTTGTTTATGTGGTGGATTATGTTTATAGACTTGCATATGTTGAACCACCTTTGCATCCCCGGAATGAAGCCTACTTAATAATGATGGATAAGCTTTTGGATGTGCTGTTGCAATCGGTTTACCAATATTTTATTGAAGAATTTTACATCTGTGCTCATCATGGATATTGGCCTGAAATTTTCTTTTGTTTTTTGAGTCTTTCAGGTTTTGGTATCAGGATGATGTTGGCCTCATAAAATGATTTGGGAAGGATTCCCTCTCTTTGAATTGTTTGGAATTGTTTCAGAAGGAATGGTACCAGCTCCTCTTTGTACGTCTGGTAGAATTCAGCTGTGAACCCATCTGGACCTGTATTGTTTTTGGTTGGTAGGCTATTAATTGCTGCCTCAACCTCAGCCCTTGTTATTGGTCTGTTCAAGGTTTCAACTTCTTCCTGGTTTAGGCTTGGGAGGGAGCAAGTGTCCAGGATTTTATCCATTTCTTCCAGGTTTACTGGTTTACGTGCATAGAGTTCTTTGTAGTAATCTCTGTTTGCAATTTGTATTTGTGTGGAGTCAGTGATGATATCCACTTTATCGCTTTTTATTGCATCTATACGATTTTCTCCCTTTTATTTTTTATTAATCTGACTAGTCGTCTATTTTGTTGATCTTTAAAAAAAAAACAGCTCATTGCAGCACTGTTTACAATAGCAAAGACCTGGAACCAATCCAAATGCCCATCCATGATAGACTGGACTCCGAAAATGTGGCACATATACATCATGGAATATTATGCAGCAATCAAAAACGATGAGTTTATGTCCTTTGTAGGGACATGGATAAATCTGGAGAACATCATTCTCAGTAAACTGACACAAGAACAGAAAATGAAATACCGCATATTCTCGCTCATAGGTGGGTGATGAAAAATGAGAACACATGGACACAGGGAAGGGAGTACTACACACTGGGGTCAACTGGGGGGAATAGGGGAGGGACAGTGGGGGGGAGCGGGGGAGGGATAGACTGGGGAGAAATGCCAAATGTGGGAGAAGGTGAAGAAGGCAGCAAAACACACTGCCATGTGTGTACCTATGCAACTATCTTGCATGTTCTGCACATGTACCCCAAAACCTAAAATGCAATAAAAAATACAGCTCCTGGATTTATTATTTTTTTGAAGGGATTTTGTGTCTCTATCTCCTTCAGTTCTGCTCTCATCTTAGTTATTTCTTCTCTTCTTTTAACTTTTGAGATTTTTTGATCTTGCTCCTCTAGCTCTTTCAATTTTGATGATAGGGTGTTGATTTTCCATCTTTCTTTGCTTCTCTGGTGGGCATTTATTGCTATAAATTTTCTTCTAGACACTGCTTGAAATGTGTCCCAGAGATTCTGGTACGTTGTGTCTTCATTCTCATTGGTTTCGAAGAATATCTTTATTTCTGTCTTCATTTCATTTTTCATCCAGTCGACAATAATGGGCAGGTTGTTTAGGTTCCATGAAGCTGTGAGGTTCTGAGTTAGTTTCTTAATTCTGAATTCTAATTTGATTGCACTGTGGTCTGATAGAGTGTTTGTTATGGTTTCCATTCTTTTGCATTTGCTGAGGAGTGATTTACTTCCAACTATGTCGTCAATTTTAGAATAGGTGCCATGCGGTGCTGAGAAGAATGTTTATTCTGTGGATTTCGGGCGGATAATTCTGTAGATGTATATTAGGTCCCCTTGGTCTATATCTGAGTTCAAGTCCCCGATTTCCTTGTTAATTTTCTGTCTCATTGATCTGTCTAATATTGACAGTGGAGTGTCAAATTTTCCCACTATTATCATGTCGAAGTCTAAGTCTCTTTGTAGGTCATTAAGAACCTGCTTTATGTACGTGGGTTCTCCTGTATTGTGTGTGTATATATTTAGGATTGTTAGTTCTTCTTGTTGCATTGATCCTTTTATCATTATGTAATGACTTTCTTTGTCTCTTTTGAGCTTTGTTGGTTAAAAGTCCATTTTATCAGAGACTAGGATTGCAACTCCTGCTTTTTTTTTTTTTTGCTCTCCATTTGCTTGGTAAATCTTCCTTCATCCCTTTATTTTGAGCCTATGTGTGTCCTTGCACGTGAGATGGGTTTCCTGAATACAGCACACTAACGAGTTTTGACTTTTTATCCAATTCGCCAGTCTGTGTCTTTGATTGGTGTATTTGGACCATTTACATTTAAGATTAATATCATTATGTGTGAATTTGGTCCTGGCATTCTGATGCTAGCTGATTGTTTTGTCCATTAGTTGACCCATTTTCATCATTGTGTTGACTGTCTTTACAATTGGTACATTTTTTGAGTGGCTGGTACTGGTTGTTTCTTTCCTTGTTTAGTGCTTCTTTCAGGAGCTCTTGTAAGGCAGGCCTTGTGGTGAGGAAATCTCTCAGCAATTGCTTGTCCATAAAGAATTTTATTTCTCCTTTGTTTATGAAGCTTAGTTTGATTGGATATAAAATTCTAGGTTGAAAATTCTTTCTTTAAGGATGTTGAATATTGGCCCACATTCTCTTCTGGCTTGTAGGGTTTCTGCAGAGAGATCCACTGTGAGTCTGATGGGCTTTCCTTTGTGGGTAACCCGACTTTTCTATCTGGCTGCCCTTAGCGTTTTTTCCTTTATTTCAACCTGGTGAATCTGATGATTATGTGCCTTGGGGCTGCTCTTTTTGAGGAATGTCTTTGTGGTGTTCTCTGTATTTACTGGCCTTGAATGTTGGCCTGCCTTGCTAGGTTGGAGAAGTTCTCCTGAATAATAAACTGAAGAGTGTTTTCCAGCTTGAATTCATTCTCTCCATCACATTCAGGGACATCTATTAAACGTAGATTAGGTCTTTTTGCATAATCACATATTTCTTGGAGGTTTTCTTCATTTCTTTTTATACCTTTTTCTCTACTCTTGCTTTCTCATTTTATTTCATTGATTTGATCTTCAATCTCTGATATCCTTCCTTCTGCTTGGTCTAATTGGTTATTGAAGCTTGTGTATGCTTCAAAAAATTCTCGTGCTGTGTTTTACAGCTCCATCAAGTCATTTATATTCTTCTCTAAGCTGTTTATTCTAGTTAGCATCTCATCTAAGCTTTTTTTCTAGGTTCTTAGTTTCTTTGCATTGGATTAGAACATGTACTTTTAGCTCTGAGAAGTTTGTTATTACCCACCAACTGGAGCCTGTTTCTGTCATTTCATACAATTCATTCTCCATCCATCTTTGATCCCTAGCTGGTAAGGAGTTGTGATCCCTTGGAGAAGGGGAGGCATTCTGGGTTTTAGCACTTTCATCCTTTTTGCACTGTTTTTTTTTTTCATCTTAGTGGTTTTACCTACCTGTTGTCTTTGTAGTTGGTGACTTTTGGATATGGTCTCTGAGTGGATGTGCTTTTTGTTGATCTTGAAGATATTTCTTTTTGCTTCTTAGTTTTTCTTCTAACAGTCTGGACCCTCTGCTACAGGACTGCTGGAGGTTCACTCCAGACCCCGCTCATGTGGGGATGACCCACAGGGGCTGCAGAACAGCAAGGATTGCCACCAGTTTCTTCCTCTTCTATCCTTATCCCAGAAGTGTACCAACCAGATGTTGGCCTGAGCTCTCCTTTATGAGTTGTCTCTTTGGGTATATGGGGGTGAGGCAGTTGCTTGAAGAGGCAGTATGTCCCTTACAGGAGCTCAAGTGCTGTGTTTAGAGTTCTGCTGTTTTATGCAGAGCTGCTGGGCAGGTACCTTTAAGTCTGCTGCAGCTGAACTCATAACTGCCTCTTTTCCCAGGTGCTCTGTCCTAGGAAGTTAAGCTTTATTTGAGTTCCTGTTGTGTTGCTGCCTTTTTTTATAGATACCCTGCCCCAAACACAGTAGTCTAGTCACAGTCTGACAGCAAAAGCATTGCTGAGCTGCTGCAGGCTCTGCCCTGCTGCTGTGAACTGCCCCAGTAGTGACAGACTGCTTTGGTAATGGGGAATGCCCTTGCCTCCACTGAGCTTGATGGTCTTGGGTCTCACCTGCTCCTGCTGCAAACTCTCAATCAAGAGCATTTCAGATTGCTTGTATTGTGGGGGTGGTACCCGCCAAGCCAAATCCCCTGACTCCCTGTCTCAGCCCCCTCCTTTTCAGTTGAATGGGTGACTCTGTCTCCCAGGCATTCCAGGTGCCAGTAGAAACAGCCGCCCAGACTTGTGTGAATTTCTGTGAACAGAACCAACACTGGCTGAAGCCGCCACATTGAAAATTCTTGGTTCTTTTTGGCCCAGGGATCTCCTGGTCTCTGGGCAGTCAAAACTTATTTGGAAATGAGGTGATCACTCAACCTCTGCACTGTTCTCACTGGGAAGTGCACTCCAGAGCTGTTCCTATTCGGCCATCTTGGATCCTCACCACCAATTCTTAAAGATAAGAATAAAGGGCCTAGCCAGAAATGTGTCTTTGATATGCAAATTAACTAACCTAGAGTCATACCTCCTATGTCTGGTCCAGATATACCAAGAAGCAATATTCCTGTGTTTGAATCATCCCAGAGCCATGAGCCAGGTAACTAGGAATGACCCCTATAGCCCAATGAATACTAAAATTGTTCAAACTAGCCAATCCCAATCCTGCCCTGCCTGTCCTTTGCTACAGAACCCCCAATAAAGTCAGTGGCCTAAACGTTCTTGCTCTTATCTTCTGCCTCCTGACCACCTTAGTGTCTTTCCCATGAAGCCCTGTGTGGTATGTTATGCATCTTTTTTCTTCAGCAACTATGAGTAATAAAAATTTCTTAATGGCATTAGACTTTATGTTATCCCTCAATCACCTTTGTAAATTAAGACCTGGGCACAATACAATTGGAGATTCAACCATTGTTTGATTAATTAGAAAAGGACTGCCCATAACATGAGTATTCCTATGTTTCCCTTTGAAAATTGCATTTAATGAAGTTAGTTGTTGCTCTAAGAATAACTATACTTATGTTTAATGAAACTTAATCTATATGTACTAATTGAGAAGCTTAATGAAACTTAATCTGTATGTTCTAATTGTAAAAATACTCTTTCTTTGTGACTCTTACTCAGAAGTAGACACAGGTAATTTGGAGGATTTTTTCTCTCCTATATGTGTCTGAAATTCATTTTCTTAGGAAAAACAGGAAGCAGAATAATCAGCCAACTTATTAGTAGAGCTAGTTAGCATTGCTTCCTTTACTACTTTTATTTTTACATTTTAAGTTGTAGATACTGCTCTATACTGGTGTAAGTGTTCATCTTTTTTATTTTATTTTATTTTATTTTATTTTTCTTAAATATATATTTTATTGTACCTTAGGTTCTGGGGTACATGTGAAGAACATGTAGGATTGTTGCATAGGTACATACATAGCAATGTTGTTTGCTGTCTCCATCCCCTTCACCTATATCTGGCAATTCTCCCCATGTTATCACTCTCCAACTCCCCACCCCCCACTTTCCCTCCATCAGGCCCCCCAACAGACCTAGTGTGCGATGCTCCCTTCCCTGTGTCCATGTGTTCTCATTGTTCAATACCCACCTATGAGTGAAAACATGCAGTGTTTGATTTTCTGTTCTTGTGTCAGTTTGCTGAGAATGATGGTTTCCAGGTTCACTTATGTCCCTACAAAGGACACGAACTCACTGTTTTTCATGGCTGCATAGTATTCCATGATGTATATGTGCCACATTTTCCTTGTCCAGTCTATCGTTGATGGGCATTTGGGTTGGTTCCAAGTCTTTGCTATTGTAAACAGTGCTGCAGTCAACATACGTGTGCATGTCTTTATAATAGAATGATTTATAATTTTTTGGACATATACCCAGTAATGCAATTGCTGGGTCAAATGGAATTTCTATTTCTAGGTCCTTAAGGAATCGCCACACTGTCTTCCACAATGGTTGAACTAATTTACACTACTACCAACAGTGTAAAAGTGTTTCTATTTCTCCACAACCTCTCCATCATCTGTTATCTCCAGATATTTTAATGACCGCCATTCTAACTTGTGTTAGGTGGTACCTCAATGTGGTTTTTATTTGCATTTCTCTAATTACCAGTGATGATGAACATTTTTTAATATGTTCGTTAACCTCATATATGTCTTCTTTTGAAAAGTGTCTGTTCATATCCTTTGCCCACTTCTAATGGGTTTGTTTGTTTGTTTATTGTAAATCTGTTTTAGTTATTTGTAAATTCTGGATATAAGTCCTTGTCAGATGTGTAGATTGCAAAACTTTTTCCCATTCTGTTGGTTGCCAGTTCACTCTAGTGATTGTTTCTTTTGCTGTGCAGAAGCTCTGGAATTTAATTACATCCCATTTGTCTATTTTGGGTTTTGTTGCCAATGCTTTTGGTGTTTTAGTCATGAAGTCCTTGCCTATGCCTATGTCCTAAATGATTTTGCCTAAGTTTTATTCCAGGATTTTTATGGTGTTAGGTCTTATGTTTAAGTCTAAAAATATGGAGAACTTCATAAATTTGCATGTCACCCTTGTGCAGGGGCCATGCTAATCTTCTCTGTATTGTTTCAATTTTAGGGTATCTGCTGCTGAAGCGATCACAAGTGTTCATTTTTATTCTACTTAACATTCTGCAGAATGTTAAGTAGATCTGTGTTTCACTTCATAGATAGAAAATAAACCTTTAGGCTATTTTTTTAACAAAAACATATTTGTTTTTCACCTAAAGGTGGCTCACATACCCATGTTTATGCTTAGAAAACTCTTCTTTCATGGCACTTTTTCCAATTTTTCTTGAATAATTAATTGTTCTCACTTCCTGCTGTTGGGTTAGCAGTTAAGTCTTGTTTCTAGAGCAGTTTTGTTTCAGATCATGAGATAAAAACACTTTTCCTTTCTTCTTTCCAGTTTTCTTAGATAATACAACTGAAGAGCCAGTGGATCCCACTAGATGAATCATTTGTGAAGTCAACTAAAATGCTAAATGGGGTCTTCAGTGTTATTCATCCATAAAGAGGACACACTGCAAATATTGTTGACAAGTCCAAACCAGTACCTTTCCCCTCTAAAATTGATTCTCTTGATTTATAAATACTGTGGATTATTTTTCAGGATGATTCACAATTTTCCCACTTTATTTCATAAAATAATGAAATTCTTATGTCCTTCATGGAACAGAGTCACAGACAAATGCACATCATTTTACACATACACATTCACACACTCAAAAATATGGCTGTTATTCTGATACTTTCTGTGGGCCAAAGCTAAGCATAAGTTATGTGACATCAGCTTGCCAGCAGCAGCAGCTACTACAAATGTACTGATTCCCTCACTTATTAAAGAAAAATCAAGTGTGTTAAATTATATTGTGGAAAGATAGGAAACATCATGAGTGCTAGTTAACTCTATATTTCTTTTCTTTTCATTGCGTTGTAGGTTTTGGGGTACATGTGCAGAACATGCAAGATAGTTGCATAGGTACACACGGGGCAGTGTGTTTTGCTGCCCTCTGCCACTTCACCCACATTTGGCATTTCTCCCCATGCTATCCCTTCCCTGTTCCCCACCGCTGTCCCTCCCCTATTTCCCCCAATAGACCTCAGTGTGTAGTACTCCCTTCCCTGTGTCCATGTGTTCTCATTGTTCATCACCCGCCTATGAGTGAGAATATACGGTGTTTCATTTTCTGCTCTTGTGTCAATTTGCTGACAATATGTTCTCCAGATTCATCCATGTCTCTACAAAGAACACAAACTCAGTTTTGATTTCTGCATAATATTCCATGGTGTATATGTGCCACATTTTCCGGGTCCAGTCTATCATTGGTGGGCGTTTGGGTTGGTTCCAGGTCTTTGCTATTGTAAACAGTGCTGCAATGAACATTCGTGTGCATGTGTCCTTATAGTAGAACAATTTATAGTCCTTTGGATATATACTCAGTAAAGGGATTGCTGGGTCAAATGGAATTTCTATTTCTAGGTCTTTGAGAAATTGCCACACTGTCTTCTGCAATGGATGAACTAATTTACACTCCCACCAGCAGTGTAAAAGTGTATCTATGTTTCCGCATTCTCTGCAGCATCTGTTGTCTCCAGATATTTTAATGAACGCCATTCTAACTGGCGTGAGATGGTATCTCAATGTGGTTTTGATTTGCATCTCTCTAATGATCAGTGATAAAGAGCATTTCTTCATATGTTTGTTGGCCTCATGTATGTCTTCTTTTGTAAAGTGTCTGTACATATCCTTTGCCCATTTTTGGATGGGCTTGTTTGCTTTTTTCTTGTGAATCTGTTTGAGTTCTTGTAAATTCTGGATATCAGCCCTTTGTCAGATGGGTAAACGGCAAAAATTTTTCCCATTCTGTTGGTTGCTGATTCACTCTAGTGACTGTTTCTTTTGCCGTGCAAAAGCTGTGAAGTTTGATTAGGTTCCATTTGTCTATTTTGGCTTTTGTTGCCAATGCTTCTGGTGTTTTGGTCATGAAGTCCTTGCCTACTCCTATGTTCTGAATGGTTTTGCTTAGATTTTCTTCTAGGGTTTTTATGGTGTCTGGTCTTATGTTTAAGTCTTTAATCCATCTGGAGTTAATTTGAGTGTAAGGTGTCAGGAAGGGGTCCAGTTTCTGCTTTCTGCACATGGCTAGCCAGTTTTCCCAACACCATTTATTAAACGGGGAATCCTTTCCCCATGGCTTGTTTTTGTCAGGTTTATCGAAGATTGTATGGTTGTTGATACGCTGTGCTGGCTTCAATGCCTCTGTTCTGTTCCATTAATCTATTTCTCTGTTTTGGTACCAGTACCATGCTGTTTTGATTACTGTTGCCTTGTAGTATAGTTTGAAGTCCGGTAGTGTGATGCCTCCCGCTGTGTTCTTTTTGCTTAGGATTGATTTGGCTATGTGGGCTCCCTTTGGTTCCATATGAAGTTCAAGGTGGTTTTTTCCAGTTGTGTGAAGAAAGTCAATGGTAGCTTGATGGGGATAGCCTTGATTCTGTAAATTACTTTGGGCAGAATAGCTATTTTCACGATATTGATTCTTCCTTACCATGAAGATGGAATGTTTCTCCATCTGTTTGTGTCCTCTCTTATTTCATTGAGCAGTGGTGTGTAGTTTTCCTTGAAGAGGTCCCTTACATTCCTTGTAAGTTGTATTCCTAGGTATTTTATTCTCTTTGTAGCAATTGTGAATGGCAGTTCATTCTTGACTTGGCTCTCTTTCAGTCTGTTATTGGTGTATAGGAATGCTTGTGATTTTTGCACATTGATTTTACATCCTGATACTTTGCTGAAGTTGCTTATCAGTATCAGGAGTTTTGAGGCTGAGAAAATAGGGTCTTCTAGATATACTATCATGTCATCTGCAAATAGAAACAATTTGGCTTCCTCCTTGCCTATTTGAATAGCCTTTATTTCTTTCTCTTGCCTGATTGCTCTGGCTAGAACTTCCAGTACTATATTGAATAGGAGTGGTGAGAGAGGCCATCCTTGTCTGGTGCCGGATTTCAAAGGGAATGCTTCCAGTTTTTGCCCATTCAGTATGATATTGGCTGTTGGTTTTTCGTAAATAGCTTTTATTACTTTGAGATACGTTCCATCGATACCGAGTTTATTGAGGGTTTTT
>CM052670.1:50685562-50696725 GCA_028533165.1 Leontopithecus rosalia
TATGGTTATAGATGTGTTGTGATGCCTCCGAAGCCTCTATTCTATTCCATTGGTCTATATCTCTGTTTTGATACCAGTACCATGCTGTTTTGATTACTGTAGCCTTGTAGTATAGTTTGAAGTCCGGTAGTGTGATGCCTCCCGCTGTGTTCTTTTTGCTTAGGATTGACTTGGCTATGCAGGCTCTCTTTTGGTTCCATATGAAGTTCAAGGTGGTTTTTTCCAGTTCTAACATGTATTAAATTTTTAATAGTTTTCCTATTTTTTGGATTCCTTTCCAATTAAGGAACTAACATACCCCCCAGTGGATCCTTCAGTAAGGACCCACCGGTAATAGGTGGGAGTCATGGGGGGTCCTCTCCAAGGTGCTTCACTAGGAATCGGGGGGACAAGGAAGATTACTGCGAGGAGTGTGAAGGTTTCACCGTTAGGTGGTCTGCTGAAGCTGAGGTCACTCTCCTTTGTGCATCTGGGGGGGCAGTCTTGACATGTGAGTCGTGGATCCAGGCAGTCAGTCCGTTCACCTTGCTTGCCATGGGGGTGATCAGGATCATGGTGTAGGGTCCTTTACAGTGAGGAGTTAGGCCAGAGGCGGTGAATCTCTTTACCAGAACTTTGTCCCCGGGCTGGAAGGGGTGGAGCGGCTGGTCAGTGAGGTTTACTGGGGTAGGTTAAATTCCCCTGATGAGCGGGTGCACCTGAGACTGAACAGACTGGACTGCCTGCAAGGACTTAAGGAGTGTATGATTATTGACTTCAGCAAGTATGGTGTCTGCAAGTTTGGGGAGTAAGAGAGGGAGCCTTCCAAACATAATTTCAAAAGGAGTTAAGCCTTTCTTATAAGGAGTACATCAGGTACGGAGGAGAACAAAAGGAAGCAGGTTGACCCAGTTCTCACCGGTCTCTAGAATAAATTTTGTTAGTCTCCTTTATGGTTCGGTTCATCCTTTCAACCTGCCCTGAAATCTGGGGCGATAGGCAGTGTAATTTCCAGGATATGCCCAGGTCCTTGGCCAGGCCCTGAGAAACCTGTGCTGTGAATGCAGGGCCATTATCTGATCCCAGTGTCAGGGGCAAGCCAAACCGAGGAACCAGGTCCTGTAACAGTCTTTTTGTTACTACCAGTGCAATTTCTAACCTAATAGAAAAAGCCTCGACCTATCCAGAGAAAGTGTCTACAAACACAAGGAGGTATTTATAGCCGCATGCTGGGGGCTTTATTTCAGTAAAATCTACCTCCCAGTGTTCCCCTGGGGTAGTACCCCTAAGTCTTATCCCTGCCTGACTAGACCCACTGCCTCCTGGATTTACCCTGGCACACACATCACATCAAGTAGTAGTTTCCCTAACAATTTTATGTAAATGTGGAATGTAGTATCTGGCTCTCAGTAGCTCAGTGAGTTTTGTTTGTCCTAAGTGTGTGGCCTGGTGTGTGTCCTTAACTAGAGTCCGCTCTAGAGCCTCGGGGAGCACAATCCTCGTGTTCAGTAGAGTCCACCATCCTGTGGAATCTTGTCATCCCCCCTGTTCTTTAGCAAAGTTTTCTTCATCAGGTGAGTACATAGGGGTAGGGGACAGGGTTGGGACCGGCAGAGTCACAAGAAGAGTCAGAGGTTTTACTGGCTCCAAGGCTGCCTGTCTGGCCTGCAGGTCAGCTGCCCTATTTCCCCTTGCCTCTGGTGTATCTCCCTTTTGGTGTCCTTTCCAGTGTATTAATGCCACTGCCTTGGGTTTCCATATAGCCTCTAGTAGGGCTAGGATTTCATCTTTGTTTTTGATGACTTTTCCCTCTGATATAAGTAGTCTTCTTTCTTTATAAATGTCTCCATGTACATGAGCCATGGCAAAGGCATATCGGCTATCAGTGTAGATGTTGACAGTTTTTCTCTCCGCCCAGTCCAAGGCCTTTATCAGAGCTATGAGTTCTGCCTTTTGGGCTGAGGTTCCATGAGGAAGAGCCTGGGCCCAGATAACCCGCTCTAGGGTGACCACAGCTGCCCTGGCATACTGATTCCATTGCCATGAAACTGCTGCCATCTGTATACAGTACCTTTTCTGGGTTCTGTAGGGGGACCAGTGAAATCCGGTCATGCAGCGTGGAGGACATCTATTGTCTATTGGCAGTCATGTATGGGCTCCTTTAGCTTGCTGTCAGGTAGCAATGTGGCGGGGTTTAGAACTGTGGTTTTTGAAAACTTTATGCGGGGCTGGTCCAAAAGTAAGGCCTGGTATTGGACTATGCGGGCATTAGACATCCATTTTCCTGGAGCTCCACAGAGTAATGACTCCACCGCGTGGGGTACCACTAAGTTTAACTCCTGCCCCAAAGTCAGCTTGTCTGCCTCTCTGACTAATAGGGCTGTGGCTGTCACTGCTCTTAGGCAAGCCAGCCATCCAGAGGCTACAGGATCAAGTCTTTTAGAGAGATAGGTGACTGGCCGGGACCAGGGTCCCAGAATCTGGGTGAGTACCCCCTTAGCAACCCCTGTTTTTTATGTATGAATAGCTGGAAGGGCTTAAAGATGTCAGGCAAGGCCAAGACCAGGACCGTGGTCAAGGCTTATTTGAGCCTGTCGAAAGCCTGTTGTTCCGTTACCATGCAAGTCAATGTCTGGTCCCCTCCGGTACAAGCATACAAGGGTTTTGCTATTTCAGCAAATCCCAAAATCCATATCCTACAGTATCCTACTGCCCCGAGGAATTCATGAACTTGGTGTTTGGTGGTAGGGGTGGGTATCTGCAGTACAGCTTGGACTCAGCTGGGTGCCAGTGCTCGGTTTCCCTTTTCTATGATATAGCCCAGTTAAGTGACTCTCAACTGGCATATTTGGGCCTTCTTGGCTGAGACTCGGTAGCCCAAAGTCTGTAGGGTCCTTAGTAGGGAAAAGTTGGTCTCCTTACAGCCCTCCTGGGTTTTTGTAGCCAAGAGTAAGTTATTCACATATTGGAGGAGGGTACACCTTGGGTGTTCAGCTCAGAAGGCTGTGAGATCTTGGCTCAGTGCCTCGTTAAACAGAGTGGGGGAATTTTTGAAACCCCGTGGCAATCTCGTCCAAGTGAGTTGCCCAGAGACTCCTGTATCAGGGTCAGTCCATTCAAAAGCAAATATGAGCTGGCTGACCAGAGCCAGCGGTATACAGAAGAATGCATCTCTCAGGTCCAAGACAGTGTAGTGGAGGTGGTCTGAGGGCAATAGACTCAGGAGGGTGTATGGTTTGGGACTGTGGGATGAACAGTTTCCACCCATTTGTTTACCTCCCTTAAGTCCTGTACAGGTCAATAGTCTTTTGTGCCTGGTTTTAAGATGGGGAGTAAGGGAGTATTCCAGGGGGACTTACAGGTAGTAAGGATTCCTCCTTTTAGGAGTCTGGTTATATGTGGAGCAATTCCACATCTGGCTTTCTGGCTCATGGGATATTGTCTCACCTGGACTGGAGTTGCTGTTGCCAAGAATTGGACCATGACTTGGGTGCGGTGACTTGCCAAACCTAGTGAATTTGTCTCAGCCCATACTCCAGGTACATTCTCTTGGAACTGGCGGAGGAGGTCTGGCATTGGTGGTTGGTCTGTCTCTGTGGATAGGACTTCCTGCAAGAGATACTACTCTGACAGAGCACAGGAGATGAGGATCTGCTGAGGTGGTCCTGTGGCTAGGGGATGAGGAACTGAGAGGCAAGCCTGACCTTCGCTGAAAGAAATATTTGCTTGTAGTTTGTGAAGTAAGTCCCATCCTAGGAGTGGGTATGGACACTCAGGAATGACTAAGAATGAGTGGGTGACAGTGCTGTTCCCCAGATCAATGAATCAACTGGTGGTCCAGGGGCTAGTTGTGGTTCTTCCTGTGACCCCCTGAATAATTGTTTTTCTGCTGGATAGTGGTCCCAGAGTCTGAGTAAGGACTGAGTGGGCCGCTCCTATGTCAACCAGAAAACTGACAGGGGTGCCTCCAACTTTTAAAGTGACCTTGGGCTCCTGGGGGCTTAGATGATAAGAGCTCAGGCTCTGTCAGTCCTGGGTTTCTAAGCTTAGAATGGCCCTTGGCTGTTTCTCTGGTGTTACCCCTTGCCTCCTTCTCTCTGGACATTCGTTTTCCAATGTCCCTTTTGTCGGCAGAATGCACATTGGTTGTGCCCTAACTTGGGCCTCTGTCCCCCTGGGCCTCTCTGCTGGGTTTCTAGTCCTTGGGAGAAAGCTTGGGTTTCCTGGAGTGCTGCTATCACTGTCTTAGCAATCCTCTTCTCTTGCTTGGCCTCTAGGGTGTCTCTATTGTTAAAGACTTTTTGGGCAAACTCCAACAACTGAGTTAGATTCATTCCCTGGAATCCCTCTATTTTTTAAATTTTCTTTTGATGTCTGGGGCTGACTAGGAAACAAAAGCCAGATTTATGGCCTGCTGACTCTCTGGGGCCTCAGGGTCAATAGGGGTGTAGGTGTGGTAGGCGTCCTGTAGGCACTCAAGGAAAGCGGCTGGGGACTCCTGTGGACCCTGGGTCACTGTCCCTACATTGGAGAGGTTGGTGGGTTTGGGGCTTCCCCCCTAACCCCCTCTAACAAGTACCAGTGAAAATTGTTCAAAGCCTGCATGTCTGCAGGGGTGTTTGGGTCACATTGGGGTCTGGTGGAAGGGTAAATTGCATTAACTTTTCTCTGGAGATCTTCTACTGATCCTTCCCCCATCCCAAGTATTGCTTCATGGGCTTCTTGTCTAATTTTACTTCTCTCCTCTGTGGTAAACAACACCACAAGTAGCTGTTTACAGTCATCCCAGGAAAGACGGTGGGTTTGTAAAACTGACTCCAGGAGCCCTGTGAGTGCCTGGGGCTTTTCAGGAAATGAGGGATGTTGAGCCTTCCAGTTATACAAATCACTAGAGGAAAAAGGGACAAGAACACATAAAGGGTGGCCCTGGCTGCTGCCATCTGCAGGAGGTGACTCCCAGAGGGGCAGTAGCTTTGGCAGGTGTGGGGCCCCTCTTCAAGTGTGGAGGGAAGACAAGGGCTGATTATTAGTACTGTCTGAAGAGGGGTGCCGGGACCCCGTTCCCAAGGGCTGAGAATATGGTAGGGGCCACTCTTGGTCCTCAGCAGGGGCTGGAAGAACAGCCAGTACTGAGGGGCTTTTTTTGGGTCTGCCAGCATAACCTGAAGTCCAGCCTGCTTTATGCATTTCTCCAGCCAAGGAGGAGGGTGCTGGATTAATTTCAGCCATTGATCAATGTATGGAAATTGATTGGCATGTCCTGGGGATTCTGTCACCTTGCTCCAGAC
This sequence comes from Leontopithecus rosalia, assembly GCA_028533165.1. Taxonomy (NCBI): domain Eukaryota; kingdom Metazoa; phylum Chordata; class Mammalia; order Primates; family Cebidae; genus Leontopithecus; species Leontopithecus rosalia. Next base: position 50,690,830 of record CM052670.1, read on the forward strand.
AGCCTGAGTAATCTTGGGGTCATATGTCCCCGTTTCTGGCCAGCCTACCCCAAAGGCTAGCCACTCTAACTCACAGAGGGTCTGAAGCCTCTGTGGGGTTAGTTTAACACGATACTGGCCAGAGAACCCTGTTTTAAAATTTGTCATTATGCATTGGTGGTGGGTACATGGTCGGGACTGTGATGAGCCCATTTGGTTTTTCCTTCCGTTTTTGAATTTTTCCAAAAGATTTCATTAATTTAAGACTGGCTCCACTGAGGATTTGAACCAACAATCTTGCGGTTGTGGGCCCCACCCCTTAGCTACTGTTCTAACAAGTAACTTGCACTACAAAGTGTTAGAAAGCTGTTCTCAAAGCCAGATTTTAGAGCAAATACTTCACCCTGAGGCAGTGTGGCCTGCCTGAAAGCCAGGTGGGGCTATTGGCCAGCAGAGACAGAAAAGAAATGCTTTCTTTGTGTCACTTTAAAAATTGAGCTCTAAGCCACTGGGCTGGCTGCCAGTTTCCTACCCATGCAGCTTTTGGTCACCTTGACACAGGGGCCCTGAAAAGCGTTAAATTCCTGTCTATCTCTCTCTCCTTGTTTCTCTTTTCTGTCTCCTCTCTTCTTCCCCTCTCCTCTTTCCTTCCCTGTTTACTTTCTCTCTTTCTCTATTCTTTCCCTACGTTCTCTTTCTCTCTTCTACTTTCTTGTCCTCTCTCCTCTTTCCTTTCATCTACTTTCTGTTCCTCTCTTCTCTTTTCTTCCCCTACTTCAAGGGAGGATGGCCTGAGCCAGTGTATGTCTGCTAGCAGAAGTCTAATAAAACTGACAAATTTACAGATGAGACAGGACCACATACAAGAGTGACAAACAAAGGGTGGGAGCCCCCCAGAAGGGGGGCCAATCAGTTGCCTGCCCAGCCACATTTCTGAAGGAATGTTTTAGGGGTGTCTTTGCTAAGGTGTACCCGTATAATCCCCAGGCCTGGTCACCTCAGGATGAAAGTCAGAGTAGGACAGTTCTGAGGTGAATCACTGTTATGCCTTATGATGCTCCCATGGAAATGTGGGTGAAGGCCCACTCAAGCCCAGTAGCTTTTCAGCTGTGGGACTACATATATACACATTAACTCTCTCACTCACACAGAGGTTATGAAAAACAATCAAATGCTGACACCCACTATGCCAGCTACCCGATGCTGATACCTACTATACCAGCTACCAGAAGCCTGCTACCCACTGCAACAGCCACTATGACAGCCACCAGAAGGCTGGCACCCACTATGCCAGACACCAGAAGCCTCAAGTGATGTCTCGGTGAGGCTTGCCAGGTCAGAGTTGCAATGACTGCATCCAGTCCCCTGACACAGGCCCCCTTGAATTAGTTCCCAGATTCCAGACCAAACTTACCTCCAGATGTTTTTTTTAGGACCCTGAAAAATTTGGGGTGAACATCGTCAGGGCAGTCACTTATCCTTTACTGTGACACTCTGGGGCCCTGGGGCAACTTGGGGTGTGCCTCCCCTAGAGGCCCCTGAGGTGGGAGTGGCCGCCTGGGCAAGACTCTGAGATGGCTTTTGTCTAGGTGATGGAGGAATATAAATAATATCTCGCTGGGGCCTCCAAATGAAGTATTGGATACTAGATTGAAATAATCAACCAAGACAAAAGTATGCCAAATTGCAGGGTCTTTATTGCCAGCGACCACAGAGGACTCACGTCTCTCCAACACGTGGCCCCAAACTCAGGGGGATCAGGGTATTTAAGTTGAAAAACCACATCCTGGATGCAGGGCAAGAAACTCTACAGAAGCTTATCTTGGTAACTACTGATAAGCAAAGGCCAGTTACTAATAAGAAAAAGACAAGCAGTTTTACATGGTGTGCATTCTTTAGAGCAAGCTAGCAGTTTTGTTCACAGAAGCCAAGGTCAGCAGTTATTGCAAGGAGAATGGGACAGTACAAGTTATTTTTGGAAAAAACAGCTTTGTCTTATAAAATGACGTTGGTGAGGCTCTAATTCTAGGCCCATTATAGCATAAAAGAAGTAGAAACCCAAAACTCTAAGATATTAAGTAATATTCCCACAATCACTCAGCTAGTATAAAACTCTTCTGCCATCCACAGTCCCTCTATGTTCCTCACCATGTATAACATAGTTTAATAATTTAGGGAGTAAAAAAGTACAGAATACATTTTTCAAAGTGGTCCATCAAAGCTGCTAACATGAGGATGATGTATTGTCATCTCCCAACTCTAAGGAATATTTGCTAATTCAGAATAGATTCAGAAAAAAAATCATTTCTGAAGGTTTCAGGGTATTCATAATAATTGTTTCAGTGTACTCATAGCAGAACACCCCAGAGATTATAAATACTTAGCTCAGGACTGAGGAACAACTCCATTATCTAAAACATCTCATGACAAAGACCTGTACAAGCTAATGCTTGGTAATTCTGGGAAGTCTTCTTACATGACCAATAAGACAAAGCCAGGTGGAAAAGATTTCATAGGGCTCTGGTGCTTGGTCTGTTTCTTTAAGTTTTGCTGAAATAATTGAAAATATAGATGAAGTGAGAGAATTTACAGATTATTATTTATGTAATATTATAATTTCTCCCCTTTGCCAGTATCCTTCTCTTCTTCAAAGCAAAGCTTTTTAAATAGATGAGTGAATAAAGACTGATTATATAAGGTTGTGGGGAAAGAAGGCCAAGATGGTATGGTTTGCATTTTGTATCACTTCCCCACCTCCAGAATGATTTACTTCTGGGAATCTGGGAGTGTGATTCTAGAATAGCACATATTTGAACTGTGTGAGCTCACTTAGTTGAAGATTTTTAAAATTAAAGTTATACCCTGTGTGCCTGCCTCTCCTGCCTTTATTTCTACCACCTTCATATCTTCTGCCTTTACAATCTGAGGCAGTGACACCAATGCTTCCTCTTTCTCCTCCTTCTCAGCCTATTCAGTGGCAAGATGAGAATAAAGAACTTTCTGATGATCCATTTCCACTTAATAAATCATAAATATATGTTATCTTTCTTATGATTTTTAAATATTGTTTTTCTTTCTCTAGCTTACTTTATTGTGTGGACACAGCATATAATACATAAAGCATACAAAAGGTGTGTTAATTGACTGTTTATGTTGACTGTTAGTAGTTAAGATTTTGGGGAGTCAGAAATTCTATGTAGGTTTTCACTGTGCAGGGGGACAGTAACCCCAACCCTCAAGTTGTTTATGGGGTCAATATACCTTTTTCTTCTTTCTTCCATAAAATGTCTGACTAAAAAAAAATCTAAAAATATCTATTTTAAGTTTTTGGGTACTTAACCATTGACATTGTAGGGGAGAAACTTTTCTTCCAAAGGTTTGATGGTTAAGTTTCTGAAATAAGCCGACGATAGATAGACTAACAGAAGACAAGGCATACAAATGTATTATGTGCCTCAGGGCATCAAAGGAAAGAAAAGTGAATACCCCATAACCTAATGAAATTAAAAACTTATATGTCTTCCTCATAGGGAAGAGGGGAGGGGGGATGTATGCCACGGAGAGAAAATTAACAACATTTTTGGGAAAATAAATAGGTAATATTTTTGACAAAGATTGTGTTATAATGCTGACCTCCAAACTCTACTCTTGTGATACAATTAATCTTCTCTGTTTGAGATTCTGTGGGTAGGAGGGCACTCATAACAACTGAGGTTGTTGGAGGATCTTTCTTTAGGTAGCTAAAGAAAGTTCAGAGAAAATCCCTTCATGTACTTTGGAGGGAAAAAAAGAGGTAAGAGACCTTCATCCTCCTTTAGTTTTAAGCACTCAGTATGTCAGAGCACCATAATTAGGTGTATTGTTTTCTGAGTCCCAGGGACATTGAACATTTCTTTACAAATGAATTATGGGATATTTTTCTCTTCTGGTATCCTATTTTTAAGCACATGTTTTTAATATGTTATTGCTTTCAGAAACTTTATGGTGTAATTGCATGATTAATTAAGATAGTAAAATATTTCTCCTGGATATATATATTTGTGTTGTTGTTGACATGGGGTCTCACTCTGTTGCCCAGGCTGGTTTTGAATTCCTTGCCTCAAGTGATTCTCCAGCCTTGGCCTTCCAAAATGTTGGGATTATGGGCAGGAGTCACTGTGCCCAGCCTCCTTGATGTTTTTTGTAAGGAGCATTAGTAGAGTTAAATTTTGAATACACTGAAAATCTGTCCCAATAAATATGGACTAAATATTGTCTGACCATATATAAATAACCTCTTTGTTTGAATTATTTTAAAAACTTACTAAAACTAAATCATGATTTATTATATAAAATAGTATGATGTCAAAATAAAAATAACATAAAACAACTACAAACAGATTTTAATTCTGATTTAAATGTGCTTTCTAAATATACCTGGAGTAGATACTTAGCAATTTTCAGCCTTCTGGAATAAAATGTAATTTATCTAATCACGTGTTAGTTTTATTCAGGTCCAGAAAATGTAAAATACTTGATCAATTAATTTTACTTTTAAGATTGGTTCTTTTTAAGTGCTTATGGTTTAAAACATTATCTACGATGATAAAATCAGGTCTTGCTATCATCTTGATATTGACTGTTTGAGCAGAAGTGGGTAGAATGTCCTGTTGGTTACTGAAAATGAGACAATAGCAAGGAACACCTGCCCCCAAAGGATACAGACAATTGAAAATCCTCCCAGGGTTGCACTCAACATATTTATATCTTAAAAGTCTGCTTCCACCATGACCTCCCTAAGTGGGAGCCCAACATTTGTGATGCTTCTGTGTGGGAATTGTATTCTATCTTTGTATCTGATGACTGTTGCCCTTCCCTTGACCACTTCAGATAGAGGTGCAGGACATTGCTAAAGTGAGCATGCTCAATGGTTGGTACAGCATAAGTTTCCAGGAACATAGAAAATTTAAACAAAATTTTAAGATTCATTGTCAGTACTACTGAAGAAGTCACATTTAGATCATGAGGATCTTCTTTCTTTTTTTTCTTTCTCCTTTCTTTCTATTATCGTCTCTTTTACTCCCCTCTACGTCATTCTACCTTTCCTCTTTAATTTCTTTAAAATTATTTGGTAAGGCAGTTGGTACGTGGAATATATATTTTACAATAAAATGATATTATAAATGGTGGTTAAATTCTATATAAGTTTATAAGCATGGGTTTTTTCCCATATTTTTTGAAAATGAGCCTTATTAAATTAGACTTGAAAATTAATTATATGCAAATATGTATATCTCAGTTACTGGCTGGCTGGTAAAATTTTAGGTATATGGACATCCTAGAAAGTGCTAGTTTCATTGGACAGTAAATATTTTTTGTCAAATATGAGTAAACTTTCCTAAGCAAAGGAAAGAAAAAATTGAGGAAAGTCCTGCAAATAGAAAAAGCTAAGATTTTTATGATTAATGACACCTTAGTACAAGGTGTTTTTTAAGATCTTCAGAATTTATTGCCTATGTAACTATAATAACCTCCTTAGTAGTGCTGCTGAAATACTATATTATAAAACATAACACTAGTAATTAAACTAAACAGAAAACATTTAATTAAAAATAGAAAGTTTTCAAAAAAATTTAGTTTTGTCATATTTTATATTTCTTTTACTTCATTGGCTCTCATTTTAATTTGTCAAATTGTTTAATTCACCTTTTCCCCATTTAACTTGATTTACAAAAAAAAATTCGTGAGTGAAATTTTACCAATAGTCTTTCATCAAAGAAATAGAAAAATTAAGAATAATTTCTTTTTTTTTATTTTTAATTTTTATTGCATTTTAGGTTTTGGGGTACATGTGCAGAACATGCAAGATAGTTGCATAGGTACACACGTGGCAGTGTGTTTTGCTGCCTTCTGCCCCCTCACCCATATTTGGCATTTA
>CM052670.1:50696825-50711333 GCA_028533165.1 Leontopithecus rosalia
GTCCATGTGTTCCCATTGTTCATCACCCGCCTATGAGTGAGTATATATGGTGTTTCCTTTTCTGTTCTTGTGTCAATTTGCTGAGAATGATGTTCTCCAGATTCATCCATGTCCCTACAAAGGACACGAACTCATCGTTTTTGATTGCTGCATAATATTCCATGGTGTGTATGTGCCACATTTTCCCAGTCCAGTCTATCATTGATGGGCATTTGGGTTGGTTCCAGGTCTTTGCTATTGTAAACAGTGCTGCAATGAACAATTTCTTAAGTAAATTATTTTCATCCTTAATTGAGAAATAATTTTAAAGAATTCTGCTAGGCTAGTAATTTTCTCCTTCTCTGTTTGTGGTGACTATCATATTACTAGAATTTTTTCATGTCTTCTGGGCTAGAGATTCAGAGATATTATGTGGTGATCTGGTCATTAAATAATTTAAAAATTTTAGCATATGAAGTTGAAGATTTTTAACTTTTTCTACAACCTAACTTTATTTTTATTCTGAGCAACTATTTCCCTGGAGTGTTAGAAAACTATTCTGTGAGTAGGATGTCTCTTTTTCTGCTGAATCTAAGTTCTTGAAGGCTTATGCAAATGCCCAGTGCTAGTAGTGAGGTGGATTTATCTGACTTATTGTCCCATTTTGCAGAGTTACAACTGCAGTCAGACCCATCCTGTTGAGTAATTGGTCACTGGCACAAACAAATTACCTTACAAAGTCCCAACCTCTTGTTTGGAAGGCCCTTGCCCACCCATCACTTCTCTCTGCTACTTTTCTATACTTTGGGCACATGCAAATTACTCAGCTGCTTTTGCCCAGATTGAATAATGATGCACACTTACAGTTGATTAAGAGCTTGTTTATCCTGCAGGGCCATGCTTCTATTTCTGATCTGCAGATTATCTACATTCTTCTACCAAGGAAAAGGTCCACAGGTTCTTAGAAGTTCTTGGGAAAGCCACAGTGTAGACTCCATTTACAATGGACCAGTCTCTAGGTTCCAATGGATAATACTCTTTCTCTTCTTCCAGACCAGGGGAATCTTGGGTATGTTTGCATGATGCAGTATGAGACGGTTATAGTCTGAGTTTTTAACTTGCGATTTCTTCCAAATCGGTTTTTCTTTCCCAAGTTTTGAGTTTCTCATGCCTCAGGTTTTTGAAACTTCAGCAAAGAACAATCTAAGTGGCTGAATGACAGGAACAGGAATAAGAAAGGGCCAAAAGATGACAGAAAATGTGAGTGGAGATTAATGTTAGTTACTTCAAAAGCTATTCCACCATTTATCATCAATTCATTGCCCTTACTAACCATATCTATTCAGTCGTATTTCTATGGATGTAAACACAGTACCTCTTTTGGATTCATTTCTGTCCATTGCAAGGTAGATTTAGGGTAACCCTCAGTGATTTCATATTTTCTGCAGAATAAACTCTAAGGTTTTCAGTGCAGCATTCACATTTCTCCAAAATTAGATTTCAAATAAGAACCTTTGTTTCAGCTTTTCCTGCATCCTACCCACCTAATACTTTATACTTTTATTTTGAAAAATTTTATTCGTGCATTTGTATATTTGCTCATGCTAATTTCTCTACCTATAACTCTTTGTTGCCTTTTAAAAGACCACTTAATATCTACCATGCAAGGCCTAAGCCAAATGCTGCCTCATTCAAAAAGTTTTCTTAGGTTTCTCAGGACAAAAACTGCCTTTTGTCTTCCTTCAAGTTTCCCAGCTTTTTTGTGGATGGTTGGGGTGGATTCAGCCTTGATTGAAATTATTTGTTTAAATGTTCAATATCTTACTAGATTTGAATACCTTGAAGGGAATAATTGTGTATCATTCTAACATTTAACAAGATTCCTATTTTTCTGTTAATTGTACATTGTTCTTTCAAATGCTCAAAAATGGCCAAAATACAGTGACTCCTATTTTGTAACTTGGCCTCTCAATACAGGTTCCAGCTAATGATCTAAGATTAGGGAACCACAAGTCCCTAGAACAATGGCAGCAAATGTGAATGTCCTAGATATACCAGGACATATGGACACCCTAGGTGAATTGGTTGCGTTTTTTAAAGGGATGAAAAGTAGGATGGAGGGAAGGGAAGAAGGCATATTCCTTTATTACAAAGGCAACACCTGCAAGTTGTCCTCCTGACTTTCATTACATCCTACAAGAGAGAATTCAGTCACATAGCCACATTTAACTGCCAAGGAAGCTGAAAACATATGGCTAGGTGCCATATTTCTAGTTAAACTCAGAGTTTGTTAGTAACAAGGTAGGAGGACTAGGTATGGTGGGCAGCCAGAAGCCTCTGTTAGACAGACTGAATCTGAGCATTTCCTTTATTCCTGTGATAGTATATAATTAAAATTTCTACAGACTCATAGAATAGAATGCTTTATTTTGGGATACCAGGAAAATGTAGTTTTTCACAGTATTTAATAACAAGCAGATTATTTCCTTTTCAAGACAAGGTACATTATACAAATTTTGAAGAAAAATGTTTTTAGAAAGGAGCTCAAAGAATGTAATATGGTTTGTCTTTTGAGTATAGTTTTGTTATGCAGTTAATTGAAAAACGATATTCAACAGATGGTCTTAGTAAATACAGTTTAGAAGAAATTGGTGAAAAAATTTACTGTTAGACTGAGGGTTCTACATAAAAAAATTACCAACTTGACCTTCTAGGTCTGCTCTGGTATATTTGATTTAAAAAAGTGAGATTCCCTGCCTTTTGTACTGGCATTACATCAAGGAGGACTAAGTCTTACAGCTTCCTTCTTTAATTAGCCATGCCATCCAGTGGGCAAACCCAGCTTAGAGAAATTTAGCCATAGGCACCCATGGTGTGTCCACAGCAGGAAGGTGTAGACCAGTGTGTTTCTAAATAGTTTCTCTGAAGATTCCACAGAATGTGAAAACCTCCCTTACAGATCTAGCTCTTTAATCAGTGGTAACCTCAATATGTAATCAAACATTTTTTGAAAAGAATCTGAAGTACAGAGCTATTTCTGAAATTTAAACGTATACTTATTCCTCTTGCTGAAACGTTCAATTTTGCTATAGTCATGGTTGCCAATATTCCTGTTGTCTTCAGCAGAGCCGCCAACTCTGTCAGTTTCTGAAATATTGTTTATGTAGGAGCAATTTATTTTGTAGAAAGATGAAAAGATGGCCAGGCACGGTGGCTCAAGCCTGTAATCCCAGCACTTTGGGAGGCCAAGGAGGGTGGATCACGAGGTCAAGAGATCAAGACCATCCTGGTCATCATGGTGAAACCCCGTCTCTACTAAAAATACAAAAAATTAGCTGGGCATGGTGTCGCATGCCTGTAATCCCAGCTACTCCAGAGGCTGAGGCAGAAGAATTGCCTGATTCCAGGAGGCCGAGGTTGCAGTGAGTCGAGATTGTGCCATTGCACTCCAGCCTGGGTAACAAGAGTGAAACTCTGTCTCAAAAAAAAAAAAAAAAGAAAGATGAAAAGATCGCAAAAGCAGACTATTGCCAACTTTTAGAATGTATGTGTTCTAGTTCAGAATACTTCTATATAACTACTGAATTCTTATGCTTATTAGCAAAGTGCTTCTCAAATAATTGATTCATAAAACAGTCTATGCTTAAAATACTTAGCAATATATCCTTATCTGCATTTATAAAGATATTATGTTCTTCAAAATACTGGACATATGGAGGATGAATTGTGACAATGCCTCAGTGTGACTTTTTTGTCAGGTAACATATGTGCTTGGCAATTTTTGTGGAGAAGCATATGTTTAATCTATTTTTTTATTTAAAACTGTTTATAATTTGTTTCAAAACAACTTTTTACATTTGCTGCTTTTTAAAAAAGTACTTGTGGGAATGCAAGTAAGGCAAAATAGCACTTTTATTTAGTGTTTTTATTTCTAGAAAAGGCAAACAATTATAAACATTTCTACTTAGACCATGTTGAATGTTGTAGGGAAGAAAATATACTTAAAGGTGGACTATCTAAAAAATGCTTTAACACTATTTGTGCAGTATAAATTAGCTTAGCCATTGTGGAAGACAGTGTAGCAATTCCTTAAACACCTAAAGACAGAAATACCATTCAACCCAGCAGCCTCATTACTGGGCACATTCTCAAAGGAATATAAATAATTCCATTACAGAGACACATACACACACATTTTCATTGCAATACTTCACAATAGCAAAGGCATGGAATCAATCTAAATGCCAATGCTGATCAATTATAGACTGGATAAAGAAAATATGGTACAATTACACCATGGAATACTATTCAGTCATAAAAAAGAATGAGATAATATCTTTTGCTGGAACATGGATAGAGCTGGAGGCCATTATCCTTACCAACCTAACACAACAACATAAAATCCAGTACCTCATGTGCTCACTTACAAGTTGGAGCTAAATAATGAGAACACATGGACACATAGAGGGAAACAACACATACTGTGAGACTTTTGGAGTGTGGAGGGTAAGAGGATCAGAAAACTGGTAGGTACAAGGCTTAATATGTGGGTGATGAAACAATCGGTACAACAGACCCTCATGATACAAGTTTACCAGTGTAACAAACCTGCACTCATACCTCTAAACTTAAAAGTTGGAAACAGAACTTTCTGCCTTTCATTTTTTCTTTCTTAATCTCACACTGTGTTCTTTCTAACTTTTGATCTCTCCTTTTATTCTCTCCCCTCCCTTACTGTTTTTTAAAAAAGAATGTCTAATTCTTTTTTATTTTTAAGCGTTTCTGTTTTTTTTCTCTCTCCCTCTCTCAACTTTCTATAGAACTTAGAGAGGTCTAAGATTTTTTTCTCTTTCAGCATTGATTATCCTGGGTAATAATTCCCTCACTCTGACTGCTATGCTATACCTAAGAAATAGGAAATCCAAAATGTTAATGAGTTTTAACCTTGGTGGCATAACTGGAAAGTCAGGAAGTTTCTAGCTCTTTCTCATTCTCTGTTACTCTATTTTCTCTATTACACATTTATAAACAGATTAATATCAAATGTCATTATAAATTTTCTTAGAAGAAGATAAACAACAGCCAGGGCCTTGTATTTTATAAAAGCAATTATTTCTGCTTCTGGGCATAGTGAACATTGTTCAGTCTGACCTCTATTAACTTGTTGAATAATGTTATTGATAAGTTATCGTTTTTATTTCCTTTTTAAAAATGTTTTAAAATTCTTATTTTTTTATTATTATACTTTGAGTCCTGGGGCACATGTGCAAAATGTGCAGATTTGTTATATATGTATACATGTGCCATGGTGGTTTGCTGCATCCATACCCACGTCATCTATGTTAGGTATTTCTCCAAAGTTAGCCCTCCTCAATCCCCACACCCCTTGCTATTCCTCTGCTAACACTCCCAGCCTCCAACAGGCCATGGTGTGTGATGTTCCCTTCCATGTGTCCATGTAATCTCATTGTTCAACACCGATTTATGAGTGAGAACATGTGGTGTTTGGTTTTCTGTTACTGTGTCAGTTTACTGAGAATGATGGTTTCCAGCTTTATCCACGTCCCTGCAAAGGACATGAACTCATCTATTTGATGGCTGCATAGTATTCCATGGTATATTTGTGTAAAATTTTTTTTACCCAGTCTATTATTGATAGGCATTTTGGTTGGTTCCAAGTCTTTCCTATTGTGAACAGTGCTGCAATAAACATACGTGTACATGTTACTTTATAATAGAAAGTTTTATAATCCTTTGGATATATACCCAGTAATGCAATTGCTGGGTCAAATGGTATTTCTAGTTCCAGATCCTTGAGGAATTGCCACACTGTCTTCTACAATAGTTGAAGTAATTTACACTCCCACCAACAGTGTAAAAGTGTTCCTATTTTCTCCACATCTGCTCCAGCACCTGTTTCCTGACTTTTTAATGATCACCATTCTAACTGGCATGAGATGGGTATCTCAATATAGTTTTAATTTACATTTTCCTAATGACCAGTGATGATGAGCTTTTTTATGTTTGCTGACTGCATAAATGTCTTCTTTTGAGACATATTTTTTTCATATCCTTCATTTTTGATGGGGTTGTTTTTCTTGTAAATTTGTTTAAGTCCTTTGTAGATTCTGGTTATTAGTCCTTTGTCAGATTGGTAGGTTGAAAAATTTTTTCATTCTGTTGGTTGCTGATTCACTCTAAAGATCATTTCTTTTACTGTGTAGAAGCTGTTTAGTTTAATTAGATCCCAGTTGCCAATTTAGGCTCTTGTTGCCATGGCTTTTGGTGTTTTAGTCATGAAGTTCTTGCCTATGCCTACATCCTGAATGGTATTGCCTAGGCTTTCTTCCAGGGTTTTTACAGTGTTTGTTCTCATGTTTAACTCTTTTATCCATCTGAAGTAAATTTTTGTATAAGGTGTAAGGAACAAATCCAGTTTCAGATTTCTGCATATGGCTAGCGAATGTTTCCAACCCCATTTGTTAAATAGGAAATCCTTTTCCCATTGCTTGTTTTTGTCAGGTTTGTCAAAGGTTAGATGTGTGACATTACTTGTAAGGCCTCTGTTCTGTTCCATTGGAATATATCTCTGTTTTGGTACCAGTACCCTACTGTTTTGATTACTGTAGACTTGTGATATAGTTTGAAGTCAGGTAGCGTTATGCTTCCAAATTTTGTTTTGCTTAGGATTGTCTTGACTATGCAGGCTCTTTCTTGGTTCCATATAAAGTTTAAGGTATTGTTTTGTAATTGTATGAAGAAAGTCAATGGTAGTTTGATAGGGAAAGCATTGAATCGTTAAATTACTTTGGGCAGTATGGACATTTTCACAATATTGATTCTTCCTAACCATGAGCATGGAATGTTTTCCATCTGTTTGTGTTCTCTCATTTTCTTGAGGGATGGTTTGCAGTTTTCCTTGAAGAGATCCTTCACATCCCTTGTTATTTGTATTTCTAGATATTTTATGCCCTTTGTAGCAATAGTGAAGGAGAGTTGGCTCATGATTTGGCTCTGTTTTTCTCTTATTGGTGTATAAAAATGCTTGTGATTTTTGCACTTTAATTTTTCATATCCTGAGATTTTGCTGAGGTTGCTTCTCAGCTTAAGAAGATTTTGGGCTGAGACGATGGGGTCTTCTAAATATACAATCATGTCATCTGCAACTAGAGACAATTTTTCTTCTTTCCCTAATTGAATACTTTTAATTTTTTTCTTTCCTGATTTTATTCACCAGAACTTTTAATAATGTGTTGAATAAAAGTGGTGAGACAGGGCATCCTTGTCTAGTGCCAGTTTTCAAAGGGAATGCTTCCAGATTTAGCCCATTCAGTATGATATTAGCTGAGGGTTTTTCATAAATAGCTTTATTATTTTGAGACATATTCCATGGATACCTAGTTTATTGAGAATTTTTAGCATAAAGGGCTGTTGAATTTTGTTGAAGGCCTTCTTTCCATCTATGGAGATAATCATGTTGTGTTTGTCTTTGGTTCTGCTTATGTGGCGGATTAAATTTATAGATTTGCAAATATTGAATCAGCCTTGCATTCCTTAGATGAAGCCAACTTGATTGTAATGGATAAGCTTTTTGATTTGCTATTGCATTTGGTTTGCCAGTATTTTATTGAAGATTTTTACATCACTTGTTCATCAAGAATATTGGCCTGAAATTTTCTTTTTTAGTTGTGTCTCTGCTAGGTTTTAGTATCAGAATGATATTGGTCTCATAAAATTAGTTAGGGAGGATTCCCTCTTTTTTTATTGTTTGAATCCATTTCAGAAGGGATGGTTCTGGCTCCTCTTTGTACCTCTGGTAGAATTCAGCTTTGAACCTGTCTGTTCCTGGACTTTTTTTGGTTGGATAGTCTAGTAATTGCTGCTTCAACTTCAGACTTTGTTATTGGTCTATTAATAGATTCAACTTTTTCCTAGTTTAGTCTTGGGAGGGTGTAAGATTCCAGGAATTTATCCATTTCTTTTTGATTTACTAGTTTATGTGCATGAAGATGTTTATAGTAATCTCTGATGGTAGTTTGTGTTTCTGTGGGATCAGTCGTGATATCTTCTTTATCATTTGTTGTTGCATCTATTCCATTCTTCTTTTCTACTACTCTGGCTAGTGATCTATCTATTTGTTTATCTTTAAAAAAAACAGTTCCTGATTTATTGATTTTCTTTGAAGGTTTTTTTGTGTCTCTGTCTTTTTCAGATCTGCTCTGATCTTAGTTATTTTCTGTCTTCTGCTAGCTTTTGAGCGTTCTTGCTCCTTAAGTTCTTTTAATTATAACATTAGGGTGTTGATTTTAGATCTTTCCTTACTTCTCATGTGCACATTTAGTGTTATAAGTTTTCCTCTTGGCACTGTTGTAAATGTCTCAGATATTCTGCTACATTGTGTTTATTCTCATTGATTTCAAAAAACATCTTTATTCAGTTTATTTCACTGCTTATCCAGTAGTTATTGCAGAGCAGATTGTTCAATTTCCATGTAGTTGTGCAGTTTTGAGTGAGTTTCTTAATCCTAAGTTCCAATTTGATTTCCCTATGGTCCGAGAGACTGTTATGATTTCTGTTCTTTTGCATTTGCTGAGTAGTGATCTACTTTCTATTATGTAGTCAATTTTAGAGTAAGTGTAATGTGGTGCTGAGAAGAATGTATGTTCTGTGGATTTGGGATGGAGAGTCCTGTAGATGTCTATTAGGTCCACTTGGTCCAGATTTGAGTTCAAGTCCGGGATTTCCTTGTTAATTTTCTGTCTCATTGATCTGTCTAATATTGGCAGTAGGGTGTTAAAGTCTTCCAGTGTTATTGTGTAGGAGTCTGTCTCTTTGTAGGTCATGACAAACTTGCTTTTTGTATCTAGGTGCTCCTGTATTGGGTGCATATATATTTAGGATACTTAGTTCTTCCTGTTGCATTGATCTCTTTACCATTATATAATGCCCTTCTTTGTCTCTTTTGATCTTTGTTGATTTAAGGTCTGATTTATCAGAGACTAGGATTGCAACCCCTGCTGTTTTTTTGCTCTCTGCTTGTTTGGTATATCTTCCTCCATCCTTTATTTTGAGCTTATGTGTGTCTTTGCTGGTGAGTTGGGTCTCTTGGATACAGCAAACCGATAGGTCTTGACTCTTTATACAATTGCCAGTCTATGTCTTTTTATTGGAGCATTTACCCCATTTACATTTAAGGTTAATATTATATGTAAATTTGACTCTTCCATTTTTATACTAGCTGGTTGTTTTGCACATTAGTTTATGCCTTTTGTTCATAGTGTCAGTGGTCTTTACAATTTGGTATGCTTTTACAGTGACTGGTAATGGTTGTTCCTTTCCATGTTTAGTGCTTCCTTCAGGAGCTCTTATACGACTGGCCTGTTGGTGACAAAATCTCAGCAGTTGCTTGTCTCTAAAGGATTTTATTTCTCCTTCACTTATGAAGATAAGTTTAGATGGATATAAAATTCTGGGTTGGAAATTCTTTTCTTTAAGGATGTTGAATATTGGCCCCACTCTCTTCCAGATTGTAGGGTTTTGCTGAGAGATCTGCTGTTGAGTCTGATGGGCTTCACTTGTGGGTAATCCAACCTTTCTCTCTGGCTGCCTTTAGCATTTTTCTTCATTTCAATCCTGTTGAATCTGACAATTGTGTGCCTTTGGATAAAATGCAATTAACCTACATTGGTATTTCATAATAAACCTCTAGTTTTCATTGAGATTATACCAAATGGTAAAGTATATGGTTTCCCTTTCTGTGAACAGAATGAGAAAGATGTACTTTTCGTTTTTAAAGTAAAAGTGTTTTTAAAAATAGTAAAAGGAATAAAGTAACTGCTTGAATAAAACACATAACTCAAACATTTCAGGAAGATTTCAATCTTAGTTTTTGCCATAGGTTTTCTCAGGATTGCATAGTAATCAGCATTGTCATTTCAAAGAACTAGTTATAGTTGGGTCTATATTGTAAATTTTACTGATTGTTGAAAACATAGAAATTTATTTTATATGTACTGAGAAATTTATATACGAAATAAAATAAGTGTATTGTAATTTTCACCATTTGGTTTTTTTATTCTTTTGTCCTTTAGCAATGGTATGCAGATCACTTCATTATATATAATATAATTTAGTTTCTGCATTTGTTCATCAAATGAATAGCTATTAAGAAAAAATAAATTTATTTTTTTCTAATTATGTATTTCACGTAATTCTACTTACTTTTTGAATCATTTTGAAACAAATGATTTTATTACAGAAAGTCCTTTTAAACATTTGCAAATTCAGTAAAAGCTAATGCTAAAAAGAGCTAGGTGAAATTACCATTTTATATTTTCAAATCAGACAGTGTGCAATACTTCCTGATCATGTACTGCGTATACTATAAAATAAAGTTTGGGATAGATGATAATGAGACTACCATAAAAATTAACATAAGAGTGGTAATCATGCTGTGTTTTCTTAATTGCATTTTAGGTTTTGGGGTACATGTGCAGAACATGAAAGATAGTTGCATAGGTACACACGTGGCAGTGTGCTTGGCTGCCTTCCTCCCCTTTACCCACATCTGGCATTTCTCCCCATGCTATTCCTCCCCAGATCCCCCCCGCTCTCTCTCCCCTATACACCTTAATAGGCCCTAGTGTGCAGTGCTCCCTTTACTGTGTCCACGTGTTCTCATTGTTCATCACCAGCCTATGAGTGAGAATATGCGGTACTTCATTTTTTGTTCTTCTGTCAGTTTGCTGAGAATGATGTTCTTCAGATTCATCCATGTCCCTACATAGGACATGAACTCATTATTTTTTGATTGCTGCATAATATTCCATGGTGTATATGTGCCTCATTTTTCCAGTCCAGTCTATCATGGATGGGCATTCGAGTTGGTTCCAGGACTTTGCTATTGTAAACAGTGCTGCAATGAACATTCGTGTGCATGTGTCCTTATAGTAGAACAATTTATAGTCCTTTGGATATATACCCAGTAATGGGATTGCTGGGTCAAATATTCCATTCTATTTCTAGGTCCTTGAGGAATCGCCACAGTGTCTTCCTCAATGGTTGAACTAATGTACACTCCCACCAGCAGTGTAAAAGTGTTCCTGTTTCTGCACACTCTCTCCAGCATCTGTTGTCTCAGATTTTTTAATGATTGCCATTCTAATTGGCGTGAGATGGTATCTCAATGTAGTTTTGATTTGCATCACTCTAATGACAGTGATGATGAAAATTTTTTATGTTTGTTGGCCTCATGTATGTCTTCTTTTGTAAAGTGTCTGTTCATATCCTTTGTCCATTTTTGAATGGGCTTCTTTGTTTTTTTCTTGTAAATATGTTTGAGTTCTTTGTAAATTCTGGATATCAGCCCTTTGTCAGATGGGTAAACAGCAAAAATGTTTTTCCATTCTGTTGGTTGCCAATTCACTTTAGTGACTGTTTCTTTTGCCATGCAGAAGCTGTGGAGTTTGATTAGGTCCCATCTGTCTATTTTGGCTTTTGTTGCCAATGCTTTTGGTGTTTTGGTCATGAAGTCCTTGCCTACTCCTATGTCCTGAATGGTTTTGCCTAGATTTTCTTCTGGGGTTTTTATGGTGTCAGGCCTTATGTTTAAGTCTTTAATCCATCTGGAGATAATTTTAGTGTAAGGTGTCAGGAAGAGGTCCAGTTTCTACTTTCTTCACATGGCTAGACAGTTTTCCCAACACCATTTATTAAACAGGGAATCCTTTCCCCATTGCTTGTTTTTGTCAGGTTTATCAAAGATTGTATGGTTGTAGATATGTTGTGTTGCCTCTGATGCCTCTGTTCTGTTCCATTGGTCTATATCTCTGTTTTGGTACCAGCCCCATGCTGTTTTGATTACTGTAGCCTTGTAGTATAGTTTGAAGTCCAGTAGCGTGATACCTCCTGCTGTGTTATTTTGTAGAATTGACTTGGTTATGCGGGTTCCCTTTTGGTTCCATATAAAGTTTAAGGTGGTTTTTCCATTTCTGTGAAGAAGGTCATTGGTAGCTTCATGGGGATAGCATTGAATATGTAAATTACTTTGGGCAGTATAGCCATTTTCACGATATTGATTCTTCCTAACCATGAACATGGAATGTTTCTCTATCTGTTTGTTTCTTCTCTTATTTCGTTGAGCAGTGGTTTGTAGTTTTCCTTTAAGAGGTCTCTTACGTTCTTTGTAAGTTGTATTTCGAGGTATTTTATTCTCTTTTTAGCAATTGTGAATGGCATTTCGTTCTTGATTTGGCTCTCTTTAAGTCTATTATTGTTTTACAGGAATGCTTGTAATTTTTGCACATTGATTTTATATCCTGAGACTTTGCTGAAGTTGCTTATCAGTTTCAGGAGTTTTTGGGCTGAGACAATGGGGTCTTCTAGATATACTTTCATGTCGTCTGCAAATAGAGACAATTTGGCTTCTCCCTTTCCTATTTAAATATCCTTTATTTCTTTTTCTTGCCTGATTGCTCTGCCTAGAACTTCTAGTACTATATTGAATAGGAGTGGTGAGAGAGAGCATCCTTGTCTAGTGCCAGATTTGAAAGGGAATGCTTCCAGTTTTTGCCCATTCAGCATGATATTGGCTGTTGGTTTGTCGTTAATAGCTTTTATGATTTTGAGACATGTTCCATCAATACCGAGTTTATTGAGGGTTTTTAGCATAAAGGGCTGTTAAATTTTGTCGAAGCCTTCTCTGGGTCAATTGAGATAATCATGTGGTTTTTGTTTTTGGTTCTGTTTATGTGGTGAATTATGTTTATAGACTTGCGTATGTTGAACCAGCCTTGCATCCATGGGATGAATCCTAATTGATCATGGTGGATAAGCTTTTTGATGTGTTCTTGCAATCAGCTTCCCAGTATTTTATTGAAGATTTTTGCATCAATGTTCATCATGGATATTGGCCTGAAGTTTTCTTGTTGAGTCCCTGCCTGGTTTTGGTATCAGGATGATGTTGGTCTCATAAAATGATTTGGGAAGTGTTTCCTGTTTTGGGATAATTTGGAATAGTTTCAGAAGGAATGGTACCAGCTCCTCTTTGTGTTTCTGGTAGAATTCTGCTGTGAACCCATCTGGACCTAGGCTTTTTATGTGTCGTAGGCTCTAAATTGCTACCTCAACTTCAGACCTTCTTATTGGTCTATTCATAGTTTTGGCTTTCTTCTAGTTTAGGCTTGGGAGGACACAAGTATCTAGGAATTTATCCATTTCTTCCGGGTTTACAAGTTTATATGCATAGAGTTGTTACTATTATTCTCTGATGATGGTTTCAATTTCTGTGGAATCTGTGGTGATTTCCCCTTTATCTTTTTTATTGTGTCTATTTGGTTATTCTCTCTTTTCTTTTCTATCAATCTGGCTTGTGGTCTGTCTATTTGGTTTATCCTTTCAAAAAACCAGCTCTTGGATTTATTGATTTTTTTTGAAGTGTTTTTTGTGTCTCTATCTACTTCAGTTCTGCTCTGATCTTAGTTATTTATTGTCTTCTGCTAGGTTTTGAGTTTTTTGGTCTTGCTTCTCTAGCTCTTTCAATTTTGATGATAGGGTATCAATTTTAGATGTCTCCACTCTTCTCATGTGGGCACTTATAGCTATATATTTTCCTCTAGAGACTGCTTTAAATGTGTCCCAGAGATTCTGGTATGTTGTGTCTTCGTTCTTGTTGGTTTTGAAGAACTTCTTTTTTTCTGTCTTCATTTCATTCTTTATCCAGTCAGCATTCAAAAGCCAGTTGTTCAGTTTACATGAAGCTGTGCGGTTCTGTTTGTTTCTGAATTCTGAGTTCTTACTTGTTCACACTATGGTCTGAGAGACTGTTATGATTTCAGTTGTTTTGCATTTGCTGAGGAGTGATTTACTTCCAATTATGTGGTCAATTTTTGAGTAGGTTGATGTGGTGCTGAGAAGAATATATATTCTGTGGATTTGGGGTGGAGAGTTCTGTAAATGTTTGTCAGGTTTCCTTTTTCCAGGTCTGAGTTCAAGCCCTGAATATCCTTGTTAATTTTCTGTTTGGTTGATCTGTCTAATATTGAGAGTGGAGTGTTAAAGTCTCCCACTATTATTGTGTGGGAGTCTAAGTCTCTTCGTAAGTCATTAAAAACTTGCCTTATATGTCTGGGTGCTCCTGTATTGGGTCCAAATATATTTAGGGTCATTAGCTCTTCTTGTTGTATCAATCCTTTTACCATTATGTAACGTCCTTCTTTGTCTCTTTTGATCTTTGTTGCTTTAATGTCTATTTTATCAGAGCCAAGAATTGCAACTCCCCTTTTTTTTGCTCTCCATTTGCTTGGTAAATCTTCCTCCATCCCTTTATTTTGAGCCTTTGTGTATCCTTGCATGTGAGATGGGTTTCCTGGATACAGCACACCAATGGGTTTTGGCTTTTTATTCAATTTGCCATCTGTGTCTTTTGATTGGTGCATTTACCCCATTTACATTTAGGGTTAATATTGTTATGTGTGAATTTAATCCTGCCATTTTGATGCTAGCTGGCTGTTTTGCCCATTAGTTGATGCA
>CM052670.1:50711433-50747662 GCA_028533165.1 Leontopithecus rosalia
TGTTGAATATTGGCCCCCACTTTCTTCTGGCTTGTAGGGTTTCTGTCAAGAGATCTGCTGTGTGTCTGATAGGCTTCCCTTTGTGGGTCACCCGACCTTTCTCTCTGGCTGCCCTTAGCATTTTCTCCCTCATTTCAACCCTGGTGAATCTGACGATTATGTGCCTTGGGGTTGCTGTTTTTTGGAGTATCTTTGTGATGTTCTCTGTATTTCCTGGACTTGAATATTGGCCTGCCTTGCTTGTTTGGGGAAATTTTCCTGGATAATATCCTGAAGAGTATTTTCCAGCTTGGATTTATTCTCTTCGTCACATTTAGTTACACTTATCAAATGTAGATTAGGTCTCTTCACATATTCCCACATTTCTTGGAGACTTTGTTCATTCCTATTTGCACTTTTTTCTCTAGTCTTCCCTTCTCATTTTATTTTATTGAGTTGATCTTTGACTTCTGATATCCTTTCTTCTGCTTTGCCAATTCGGCTTTTGAAACTTGTGCATGCTTCACAAAGTTCTTGTGTTGTGTTTTTCAGCTCCTTCAATTCATTCATATTTTTTTCTACGTTGTCCATTCTTGTTATCATTTCCTCAAATCTTTTTCCAAGGTTCTTAGTTTCTTTGCATTGAGTTTGAACTTGTTCTTTTAGCTCACAGAAGTTTTTCATTACCCACCTCCTGAAGTCTGATTCTGTCATTTCATCACACTCATTCTCCATCACCTTTTCCCTTGCTGGTGAGGAGTTTTCATCCTTTGTAGGAGGCAAGGTGTTCTGGTTTTGGGTGTTTTCCTCCTTTTTGCACTGCTTTCTTCCAATCTTTGTGGATTTATCCACCTGTCGTCTGAGTGGTTGCTGATTTTCTGGTTGGGTCTCTGAGTGGACGTCCAGATTGTTGATGATGAAGTATTTCTGTTTCTTAGTTTTTCTTCTAACAGTCTGGCCCCTCTGCTGTAGAACTGCTCAGGTCCCCTCCAGGCCCTGCTTGCCTGGGGAACTCCTGTGAGGGTTGCTATCCGTTTCTTCTTCTGCTATCTTTGACCTGAATGATGTCCACCAAATGTCAGTCTGATCTGTCCTTTGTGAGGTGACTCTTTGGATATACAGGGGTCAGGGAGCTGCTTGAGGAGACAGTCTTTACTTAATAGGAGCTCAAGTGCTGAACTGTGAGCTCTGTTGTTCATTCAGGGCTGCTCAGCAATTACCTTTATGTCTGCTGCAGCAGAACTCATAAAGCCCCATTTTTTTCCTCAGGTGCTCTGTCCTGGGGAGTTAATGCTTTATTTATGAGTGTCTGTTGCACTTTCCTGCCTAGCAAGGAGGCAGTCTAGTCACTGCCTGCCTGTAGTGGCTCTGCTGAGCTTCTGTGGGCTGTTGCTGTGGGCTTTGCCCTGTTTATGTGGGCTCTGCCCTGCTGCCATGGGCTTCGCCCTGCTGTCATGGGCTCCACCTTGCTACCATGTGTAATTCCCTGTAGTCCTGTTTATTAGGGTGTGGTTAGAACTGTGGTGGTGATGGTGGCCTGCCTCTGTAATGGCAAACTCTTTCTGTTATGGCAAGTTGCCTCGGCAACAGCAGTCTGCGTCAGCAATGGCAGAGTACCTCCATAGGGGTCATGTGCCTTAGTAATGGTGGACTAACCTCCCCCACCGAGCTGCACTGTCCTGGGTTCAGCTGTGCTTGCCGTAAAACTGTCAACCTTTTGCGTTTCTGATTGCTGTTTTCTTTGATTTTTTTTTGGTGGTGGGACCTGCCGAGCCTGATCACCTGGCTCCCTGCCTCAGTGCACTTTTTTTTAATTTGAATGGTTGACTCTCTCCCGAGTGTTCCAGTTGCCTGCTGCAAGGGCACCAGTATCTGTGTGATTTCCCATGCAGTGTCCCACTGCTCTGGCTCAAACAATGTTGCTGCCCAGGAATCTCCTGGCCTGGCTTTCTGTTTAAGTTCCATTTAATCAGATGAATGTGCTAATCTGCCTTCCAAAATCTCCAATTGCTGGTTTAACAGGGCAACCAAACCAGTGTATTTTGTACGGAGTGCCACTGCACTGTGGCCCTGGCCCAAACAGCCATGCCTGCCAAAACTGCCATGTTTGAGGCCCATGGGGCTCCTACACCTGGGAATTTCCTGGTCTGTGGGCAATAAAGATCCATCTGGAAATACGGCGTCCACTCATCCTCTGCGATTTCACTGGGAGCTGCAATTCTGAGTTGGTCCTACAGCTCCATCTTCCACTCCTCCCTTCTTTTTGTTTTGAGATGGAGTTTTGTTCTTCTTACCCAGGCTGGAGTGCAATGGTTTGATCTCGGCTCACCACAACCTCCACCTCCTGGGTTCAGGCAACTCTCCTACGTCAGCCTCCTGAGTAGCTGGGATTACAGACACGTGCCACCATGCACAGCTAATTTTTTGTATTTTTAGTAGAGATGGGGTTTTATCGTGTTGACCAGGATGGTCTCTATCTCTTGACCTCGTGATCCACCCACCTCAGCCTCCCAAAATGCTGGGATTACAGGCTTGAGCCACTGCACACAGCCCCCATGCTCTGTTTTTGAAAGTGAGACTGATTTAGACTTAAATTGATTCTATTCATATATATGTATGTATGAATGTCAGTTACTGGCTGACTAGTAATTTTGGTACAGGAACATCCCAGAAAATGCCAATTCTTAAACTCTTAAGCAAATAAGAGAATAAATTAGGAAAAATGCTCCAAATAAAATGGGGTAACTTTTTTTTAGGATTAATGATACATTACTAGTAGGCATTTATTAAAGTCCTCAGAATTTATTGCCTACGTAACTATAATAACCTCCTAAACTAGTTTATCTTCTGACAGTATGCTCCTCTCCAATACATTCTTCACATAAATTTTGTCCTCGAATGCAAACATTATAATATGCTTTTATTTAAAATTTGTCATTCATTCACTTTCACCTGTAAGATAGTCTATGATCTTTGTGTGATATTCCAGGACCCCTTTGTCTAGTCCTGGTTAATAGCATCATCAATTTTACCCTGACTGGCTCACTCTCTTTGTCCAGTCTACTGAATAACTCAATTTTCCTGGATACTCCAGGCTTTCCCTTGTCTCTGAGCTCAGAGACATGTTCTTGTGCCTCTGGGTCAAGCTGTAAATATTAACACTTCTGTGAAAAATTCTCCAATCCTAAATCTGCAAAATATCTCGTCTAGGAGTTCCTATACCCTTCTAAATACTCTGTGCATAATTTTACCCTATCCCTCAATTACTTCTCTGTCTCACCACTAGACTGAATGACTGAGACTAAATGTGTATCATGGTTATCAACCAAAATGGTGTTGAAATTCCAAGAAATTTGCTTTTAGAAGATACATTGGGAGCCCTGTTTCTCCTAGTCTCAGAGACATTCTAGTACATAGGGTCTATCTTTTACATTACTACTCTTCTTTGACATTGAGGTGGGTTATCAGTCATTTTTGGATTTGCTCTTTCAGTCACTGCAAAAGGAAAAAGATGGTTTTCCTATGGATATAAATTATTTTTCTATGGATATAAATCATAAATTATTCACTGGTAGACAACTAGGTTGATAACCTATCTTGGTTACTGTGAATGATGCTTCAATGAACATAAGAGTATAGATATCACTTTGAGATATCGATTTTGTATTCTTTGGTTATATACCAAGAAGTGGGATTGCTGGATTATAAGGTAGTTATATTTTTATTTTTTAAAGGTATCTCCATCCTGTTTTTCATAATTACTGTACCAATTTATGTTCCCAGCAACAGTTTACAAGGGTACTCTTTTATCCACATCCTTGCCAATGCTTATCTTTTGTCATTTTGATAATAACCATTCTAACAGGTGTGAGACGATATGTCATTGTTTGATTTGCATTTCTTCAATGATTAATAATAAACATTTTTTGATTAATAATAAACATTTTTAATATACCTGTTGGTCATTGGTATGTTGTCTTTTGAGAAATGTCTATTGAATGTATTTGCCTATTTTAATTGAGTTATTTGTTTTCTTTCTATTGACTTTCAATTTCTTATATATTTTAAATATGAACCCCTTATTATATGCCTGGTTTGTAAATATTTTCTCCCATTTTGTAAGTTGTTTTATCACTGTTGATTGTTTCCTTTTTCAAATTTTACTTTAGGTTCTGGGGTACATGTGCAGATCATGCAGGATTGTTGCATAGGTACATACATGGCAAGGTGGTTTTCTGCCTTCATTTTCCCATCACCTATATCTAGTATTTCTCCCCTCATTATTCCTCCCCACCTTCCCCACCTTCTGCTGTCCTCCCAAACCCCCCTTACTCACTGCAGTGTGTGATGCTCTCTTCCCTTTGTCCACGTGTTCTAAATGTTAAACATCTACCTATGAGTGATAACATGCAGTGTTTGGGTTTTCTGTTCTTGTGTCAGTTTGTTGAGAATTATGGTTTCCAGATTCATCCATGTCTCTAGGAAGGACATGAACTCATCGATTTTTTTTTATGGCTGCATAGTATTTCATGGTGTATAGGTGCTACATTTTCTTTATCCAGTCTATCGATTGTGGACATTTGGGTGGGTTCCAGGTCTTTGCTATTGTAATCAGTGCCACAATGAACATACAAATGCATGTGTCTTTGAGGGTAAAATATTTAATTTGAAATAATTCCATGTACTTTTTTTTGCTTTTGTTGCCTGTATTTTGGTGTCATAATTATAAAAAAAGTAAGTAACTGTCCAGACTCTTTTACAGTATCAGGCCTTACATTCAATTTTAAGCTGTTATATATAGGTATAAAGGCTAAAATAAGCCTCCAATTTTATCCTTTTGCCTATGTATATTGAGTTTTTCCAACACCATTTATTGAAGACATGGCTCTTTCCCCATCATATGTTCTTGGCACGTTTGTCAAAGTTTAATTGACCAAAATGCCTGGATTTATTTATGGGAACTCTTATTCTATTTGTTTGGATGTCTGTTTTTAATGCCAGTGTCATTCTATTTTGGTTACTATAGCTTTGTAGCATATTGTAAAATCAGGTAGCATGATATATCCAGATTTGCTTTTTATGCTCAAGATTGCTTTGGCCATTCAGGATATTTTGCAGTTGTATATAAATTTTATCATTGTTTTTCTAATAACATGAAGAACGACATTTGGAATTTTGATAGGGATTACATTGAATCTGTAGATTGTTTTGAGTAGTATGAACATTTTAACATTAGTTCTTTGAATCCATAAATGTAGAATCTTTTTTTTAAATTTGTGACTTTAGCTTTTTTCCCATTAATGTTTTATAGATTTCAATGTAAAGAAGTTTTTCCTTCTTGGTTAAATTTGTTTCTTAGTATTTTATGTTTGGATACAATTGTAAATGAGACTGTTTTCTTAATTTCCTTTGTGGATGGTTCATTGTGTATGTAGAAACACAACTGATTTTTGTATGTTGACTTTTGTATCTTGGAACTCTACTGAATTTGTTTATTAGTTAGCGTAGTTTTTGATGAAGTCATTAGGGTTTTGTAGAAGAGTATGTTATCTGCAAATAGATAACCTTACATTTTTATTTCTGATTTGGATGCCTCATATGTCTTTTTATGGCCTACTTGCTCTGGCTAAGACTTCTGGTATATTTTGCAGAACTGGCAAGAGTTGACTTCCTTGTTTTGTTCCTGATCTTTGAGAAAAAGCTTTCAATTTTTTAACATTGAGCACATTAACCTATAAGATTATCAAATATAGCCTTCATTGTATTGAGATACATTCCTTCTGTATTTAATTTGTAGAGAGATTTTTAAAAACTATAAAAGGATGTTAAACTACATGGAATACTTTTTCTGTACTATTAAAATAATCATATTTTTATCCTACATTTTGTTAATTTCACGTATCAAATTGTGCATATTGAAGCATCTTTGTACCTCGGGGATAAATCCCACTTGATTACAGTATATAATTCTTTTAATTCGCTGAGAAATAGGATTGCTAGTATTTTGTTGAGGATTTTTGCATCTTTGTTTACCAGGAATCTTGGCCTGTAATTTTCTTGTAGTGTCCTAGTTTGCCTTTGGTATCAGGGTAATCCTGGCCTTATAAAATTAGTTTGAAAATCTTTCTAATTCTTCAATTTCTTTTGGAAGCCTTTGAGAAAGATTGCAATTATTCTACCGTAAATGTTCATTAGAATTTGCTAGCATATCCATCAGATCCTGGACTTTTTCTTTGTTAGGAGATTTCGATTACTGATTTCATCTCCTTACTATTTATTTGTCTCTTCTTTTATTTTCTCATAATTTATTCTTGTAGCATAGATGTTTCTGGGAATTTATCCATTTATTTTAGGTTTTCCAATTTGTGTATAATTATTCATAGCTGTCTCTAATGATCCTTTGTATTTCTTTGTTACCAGTTATAATGCCTTCTCTTACATTTACAATTTTACTTAACTGAGAGTCATCTCTCATTTTTTTATCATATAACTAAAAATTTGTCAATGTTGTAATTTCAAAATCAAATCTTAGTTCTCTTGATCTTTCTATTGTCATTCTAGATTCTATTTCATTTTTTTGCTCCAATGTTTATTATTTTCTTCTGCTGACTTTGTATTTAGTTGCTATTTTCTAGTTATTTGAGTTGTAACATTAGATTGTTCATTTGAAATATTTCTCCTTTTTTAAATGTAGGCACTTGTCAGTATAAGCTTCCACTTTTAGATCTGCTTTTACTACATCTTATAAGTGTTAATATGTCATTTTTCTATTTTCACTTGTGTCAAGGTACTCTTTTATTTCTCTTTTGATTCCTTCTCTGACTCAGTATTCAGGAATGTGTTAATTTCTACATATTTGTAAATTTCTGATTTTTCTTTTATTGTTGATTTATAATTTAGCATTGTGAGTGGAAAGGATGTTTAGTATGATTTCATTGTTCTTAAATTGGTTAAGAGTTGTTTTGTAGTCTAACACAGGATCTATACTGAAAAATATTCTATGTCCATTTGAAAAGAATTTGTATTCTGTTGCAGTTCATTGAAATGTTAGCTAGATATTTGTTAGGTTGATTTGGTCTGTAGTGTTTTAGTTGGGTCCTTACTGTTTTCTGTCTGGGTGACTTATATGTTATTGAAAGTGAGATGTGGAAGTTCTCTACTATTGTTGTATTGCCGTCTGTCTCATTTCAAATCTGGTAATATTTGCCTTATGTACTTATGTGCTTCAGTGTTGGCTACATATACATTTATAATTTTTATATCCTCTTGGTGAATTGACACCTTTATAATTATATAATAACCTTTTTCTCGTGACAATTTTTGACTTAAAGTCTATTTTTTAAAAATTTTTATTGCATTTTAGGTTTTGGGGTACATGTGCAGAACATGCAAGATAGTTGCATAGGTACACACGTGGCAGTGTGTTTTGCTGCCTTCTGCCCCTTCACCCATATTTGGCATTTCTTCCCATGCCATCCCTCCCCCGCTCCCCCCACCGCTGTCCCTCCTCTATTTCCCCCAATAGACCTCAGTGTGTGGTACTCCCTTCCCTGTGTCCATGTGTTCTCATTGTTCATCACCCACCTATGAGTGAGTATATACAGTGTTTCCTTTTCTGTTCTTTTTGTTTGATATAGGTAAAAACACATATGCTCTTCCTTGGTTACCTCTTGAATGAAAAATCTTATTCTATACCTTCAAGTCAGCCTATATATCCAAAGACAGTAAGTTTGGACTCATGATTGTTTTAACTTCTCTGGAGGACACTATTTATCAAACTACAAGTTGGTAGAAAAAATACCAGATATTAACTTTTCGATAATATCTGACACAATAACAATTCCTTATACTTATGTAGAATTTTTTAAGCTTACAAATGTATTTCAAATAGATGATTTTATTTTATCCTCAAATACCCAGCAAAGAAAACAAAAAGTGAAAAATACTAAGACATTTTATTTTTAGTTTTCCCTTATCTCAAAGAGTCATAGATTTAGATAAATAGAATAAAAAATAAAAATGCCCACCTAATATTTTATATATGCTTATGGGTATTTATAAAACATGGATGCCTTCTAGGTCAAAAGCAAAAGTACAAAGTCTGCTTAGGGCAGAACCAAGTCGCTGTCCTGTCACTCTAGCCTGCCATTCTAATGTAAGTTGATTTCAATTTCTAACCTGTAAAAAATAGGTCTCAAAATTTTTGATGAAAGATATTTTAAGTAGCATCCAGTTTAGGAGTCTGAAATAAGTTCAAACTATCAATTGGGGGGAAAACCACGTAAGAACCCATCAATAAAAGGGTAAATAAAATACAGGGGTGGAAGCGTTTCTAAACTGATTAGTTATGGAAAATTAAGGCTGACAGCTCATTTTAGGTGTATAATATATACAAAACAACATTTTAAGGATAAACTTTGTATGTATTACTTTTCCTTTCATCAATTTAGTATCACACACACATGCACACACACACAAACACACACATTCTTACTGAATGAATAATTGGAATACATGAATGAATATAAATGAATAATTGGAAACATATTTGAAAAGGTAGAAAATAAAATAAAATATAGTATGAAATAATTTTCTCCTGCAGAGGAAGTTGTAAAACTTCATGTAATAGAAAACCTCCATGAATCAGGAAAGCTATGACTTATTTTGATGCCAGTTTCTGACTCTGCAGAAGTGGCCAGATTAGAAAGTGATGCTGTAAAAAAACAATTGAAATAATCAGATCTATTAGCCAGTGCATAGAAGTCTAGAGCAGAAATCTCCAGGCTAAAAATCACTTTAAAAATTGGAAGGACTCTAAAAGTCTCCTTGATGTACCAAATGTCAGAAAAAATAGGGTATAAAATTGTTTATTTCCTTCAAAACTTATAAATTAAATGGTTGCTAATTACTGGCTTTTGTTAATAACAAAGAAAATTATGCCTTTTGATGAAAACCATGTGAAAGAGGTAAAAAAAATGAACGTCAGTGAGAAATTCACAGTAAGTTAAATGAAGGTTGAGGGCTGAAAAATTACTGTTGGAGTTCTGATACAGACCAAGCAAATGTTAGGAGAGAATTCTGAAATAATGAAGTGTGGTACCACCTGATGGGAAACCTATAGCAGGTGGGAATAGGAGGCTAATAGGAGAGGACAAGTAGTGTCAAAATAACAGATTCATAAATTATTCAATGCATTAGTAGAAGAAAACTGAGAATGACTGTGGGCCTAGCAAGTGGGTGCAGATGAAAAAAGAAAAAGCGAAAATCAAATAAATGGAAGAATTGAGAAAACCAAAACCAAGTATATTAGATATATGCAATTGTCTTTCATGGAAAACAAATATTTTACAGTGCTTAATATATAGAGATTGCTCAACAGTTGTTGATATATACATAAAAGGTTTGTAATATAAAGTTGAGAAATTTTCTAGGAAAGCGGTGAAAAGATTAAGTTAAAGAAATTAGGAGATGAGGAGATGACAAAATTTCAAGTCAAATCAAAGAGAATAATAACTCCTATTATTCAAACATTAGGGGTTAAGAAAAAGAAAATGAAAAACAGGGGAGGATATACATGAAATTAGTAACTCAAGAAAATGTGCCAAGGTGTACATTTCCAGTTTGAAACTGTTCACTTAGTACTAGGTCAATGGTTGAAATTAGATTCACAAAAAAGAATATCATGAGGATGTTTCAGAATACCAGACAGAGATCTTTTGAAGTATGCAAAGAGAAAATAATTAAATTACCCATAAATGTTTGGTAATCATAATGTCCTTAGACTTTTCACAGCAATATAGGAAGCTAAAAGTCATACCTTCAAACTTCAGGGAGAAAATGAAAATAAGCCTAAAATTCAGTGCCATGTCAAGCTGTTAATGAAATGTGAGTCTACAGTTGAGATATATTTAGATAGCCTGTGTATAATAATAATTCTTGGTTGGGCCAGGTGGCTCAGGCCTCTAATCCCAGCATTTCTGGATGCTGAGGTGGGCAGATCATGAGGGCAGGAGGTGGAGACAATCCTGGCTAGCATGGTGAATTTCCTTCACTACTAAAAATGCAAAAACTAGCTAAGCATGGTGGCACACACCTGTAGTTCCAGCAACTCAGGAGGCTGAGGTGGGAGAATCACTTGAACCCAGGAGGTGGAGGTTCCAGTGAGCCAAGATTAAGCTAAGTTCTTAGCTAAATTCTTAGCTTTTGTAGTGGGATATCTATAAACAGTGTCTAAAATAAAAAAGGATAGAAGTAGAAAATTGAACATTATTTGGGTTTATAATAAGGAAGAAGCTGAGGCACAATTAATATAAGTATAGAGTTTATTTGTCCCAAGCTTGAGGATTGCAACCCAAGAGCAAAGATCCAAATTGTCCTGAATACACATTGATTAGCAGCTGTTACAAGTGGATTTTTAAAGGCATCAAAAGGGAACAGGGAGTGGATTGATACAAAGTTATTTTTCAGGAAATCTCATTGCTTTACACTTTAAAAACATTTCTGACTACATTTATTCTGAATTATTCAATATTTTCTCCAAGTCAACTCCATGGTGCCATGAAATATACATGGTCTCTTTTGGCTACACATTTTTTGTAATAGGCAGTTTGAGGCTGATGTTGCATGTGCATATTTAACTTCACCTAAATCTCTTAATATAGCTGCAATGATAAATCTGTAATTAGAATAACATTTGTTTGTTAATTTAAGAGGCTAACATGGCATCCTGATTTTAATATTTATATTTCATCTACTTGATGTAGTTTAGAAATTGGAATGCCATAAAAATAGGTCACAGAAGGCTAAAACAGAATCTAACCAAAGAAAGCAGAACAGATAAATAATATGCAATAGAAATGAGCTGATAATAGTATGGGGGAAAGTATGCTTCTAAAGTTTCTCAAATTTAAGGCTCCAAACAACAATTATTTGATAGCTTTTTTCTGGTAGCCCTGTGCTCACATATAAATCTACAGAGATGAAATTTTTTCCTTAGCCAAATTACCTCCCTTTTAAGACAGTACATAAAGGACCAGCAGAAATCCAATGTGTAGAAATGACATTAAGTTAGCCTATAACCAATATCTTGAATTATTATTTTATAGGACTGAGGCAGAAATTCTATTTAATAAAGTGATTTTTATGTGTCCTTCCCATAGAGTGGAAGAAAGGTTCATTCAATGAAAGCATTTTTTGAGGAGTTGGAAGAATAAGATTTAGTAAATGTAGTAGAAGTATTATTACTAAGAAAGAAATAATCACGTTTTAAGTACTAATAGGTGACTAAGTATGGAGGCAGGTCTGGGTATTGTTCTTCTGGGACAACCTACAAAATGACATAAGCCTCAGGATAGGTTAGAATATGAGGTGTGAAAGTTTATTTTGTGTGTGTGTTTGTGTGTGTGTACACTTATCTGCATGGGCTCATGCACACATGCACACACATGTGCATGTGCGTACAAATATAATGGAGGATAAGGAAGGCAGGTGAGAACAGACACACATGAGTAACATTTTTTAATTCAACAAACATGGCCACTAGGATTTCAATATTTGTGGCCAGGACTTTCAGGCACTGGGTTGGGTTATTAAACTTGTCTTTCATACCTTAGTTCTAACATTTTTTGTCATACTGAGCTTTCTTTTGACCATTTTCATGTAAAATATCAAAAAGAATCTAGGAGAGCTGGGAGAGAAGACAGAAACAAGTTTTCTGGGAAGTGAGTAGGAGAGTAAGAGTGGGACCCATACTGAGAATATCTTGAATTTGGATCAGTGGCGTCTTCAAGTGGAAATTCTTATGTGCCTCATTCTCTGTGGTGGGATTTGTCCAAAAGTCAAGGCATGTGTGAACTGATGCAGATAGCTTTTGAGAGGCTCAGTGATGAAGGTGAGATGTAGGAGTACAGGTGAGAAAAGGTAGCGTTCACTGTCATAATCATAAACAGTTATTGCAAGGTCACCCCGGACTTGTATTAAGGTACTAACATTGGACTTTTCCTGTATGTATTAACTTACTATCTGTCTGTATATGTGTCTGCATTTTGGCTGGGTTTCCTAAAAGTTTACTTCTTAGGGAGGATCTAAAGTATCTCTCATATCTCAAGCATGTATTATATTTGATATTCTTTCCTGATAATTGTGGACGTTAGAAAATATTTTAGCCTTTTTTGAGGGAAAAGAATGATATAAGCATATGTGGAAAATATCACAACATAAAATGTAAAAAGAAAGTAAAAATTTCCAGGAGCACACTATAAATTCATTTCCCAAATGACATATATTTTCTTTTTTTAATTGCATTTTAGATTTTGGGGTAGATTTGAAGAACATGTAAGATTGTTGCATAGGTACACACATGGCAGTGTGATTTGCTGCCTTCCTCCCTATCAACTTATATCTGGCATTTCACTCCATGTTACCTCTCTTTAACTCCCCACCTTCCACTGTTGATCCCCTATTTCCCCCAGACAGATCCCACTGTATGATTCTCCCCTCCCTATGTCCATGTGTTCTCATTGTTCAACACCCACATATGAGTGAGAAGATGTGGTGTTTGATTTTCTGTTCTTGTGTCAGTTTGCTGAGAATGATTGTTCTAGGTTTATCCATGTCCCTACGAAGAACACAAAATCATCCTTTTTTATGGCTACATAGTATTCCATGGCCTATATGTGCCAAATTATCCCTGTCCAGTCTATCATCTATGGACATTTAGCTTGGTTCCAAGTCTTTGCTATTGTAAACAGTGCCACAGTGAACATTCATATACATGTGTGCTTATAATAGAATGATTTATAATCCTTTGGATATACGCCCAGTAATGCAATTGCTGGGTCAAGTGGAATTTCTATTTCTAGGTCCTTGAGGAATCGCCACACTGTCTTCCACAATGCTTGAACTAATTTATACTCCCACCAACAATGTAAATAAAATTGTTTCTATTTCTCCACATTCTCTCCAGCATCTGTTGTCTCCAGATTTTTTAACTATTGCCATTCTAACTGACGTGAAATTGTATCTCAATGTAGTTTTGATTTGCATCTTTCTAATGACCAGTGATGATAAGCATTTTTAATATGTTTATTGGCCTCATATATGTCTTCTATGGTAAAGTGTCTGTTCATATTCTTTGCATACTTTTGAATGGGCTTGTTTGTTTTATTATTGTAAATCTGTTTTAGTTCTTAATAGATACTGGATATTACCCCTTTGTCAGATGGGTAGATTACAAATATTTTTTCCCATTCTGTTGGTTTTCACTTCACTCTAATGACTGTTTCTTTTTCTGTGCAGAAGCTGTAGAGTTTGATTGGGTCCCATTTGTCTATTTTGGCTTTTGTTGCCAATGCTTTTGTTCTTTGAGTCATGAAGTCCTTTCCTATACCTATGCCCTTAATGGTGTGGCCTAGATTTTCTTCTAGAATTTTTATAGCGTTAGGTGTTTGTTTTTGGTTCTGTTTATGTGGTGAATTATGTTTATAGACTTGCATATGTTGAACCAGCCTTGCATCCCTGGGATGAATCCTACTTGATCATAATGGATAAGCTTTTTAATGTGCTGTTGCAATCTACTTGTAAATATTTTATTGAAGATTTTTGCATGTATGTTCATCATGAATATTGGCCTGAAGCTTTCTTTTCTTGTTGAGTCTCTGCCGGGTTTTGGTATCAAGAATTGGGAAGGATTCCCTCTTTTTGGGTTATTTGGAATAGTTTCAGAAGGAATGGTACCAGCTCATCTTTGTGTGTCTGGTAGAATTAGGCTGTGAACCCATCTGGACCTGGGCTCTTTTTGTGTGGTAGGCTCTTAATTGCTGCCTCGACTTCAGAACTATCTCACATGTTCTGCACATGTACCCCAAAACCTAAAACGCAATAAAAAGAGAAAACAAAGAAAAAAAGAATTTTTATAGCGTTAGGTCTTATGTGTAGGTCTTTAATCCATCTGGAGTTAATTTTAGTGTCAGGTGTCAGAAAAGGGTCCAGTTTCTGCTTTCTGCACATAGCTAGCCAGTTTTTCTGACACCATTTATTAAACAGGGAATCTTTTCCCCATTGCTTGTTTTTGTCAGGTTGTCAAAGATCAGATGCTTGTTTATGTGTAGTATTCCCTCTGAGGTTTCTGTTCTGTTCCATTGGTCTATATCTCTGTTTTAGTATCAGTACCATGCTGTTTTGATTACTGTAGCCTTGTAGTATAGTTTGAAGTCAGGTAGTGTGATGCCTTCAACTTTATTCTTTTTGTTTAGAATTGACGTGGTTATGCAGGTTCCCTTTTGGTTCCATATAAAGTTTAAGATGGTTTTTTCCAGTTCTGTGAAGAAGGTCATTGGTAGCTTCATGGGGATAGCATTGAATATGTAAATTACTTTGGGCAGTACAGCCACTTTCAAGATATTGATTCTTCCTAACCATGAACATGGAATGTTTCTCCATCTGTTTGTGTCCTCTCTTATTTCTTTGAGCAGTGGTTTGTAGTTCTCCTTGAAGAGGTTCTTCACCTTCTTTGTTAGTTGTATTCCTAGGTATTTTATTCTCTTGGTAGCAATTGTGAATGGCAGTTCATTCTTGATTTGGCTCTTTAAGTTTGTTATTGGTATATAGGAATGCTTTTAATTTTTGCACATTGATTTTGTATCCTGAGACATCACTGATGTTCCTTATCAGTTTCAGAAGACTTTGGGCTGAGACAATTGAGTCTTCTAAATATACAAACATGTCGTCTGCAAATAGAGACACTTTGACTTCCTCCTTTTCTAATTGAATACCATTTATTTCTATTTCTTGCCTGATTGCTCTGGCTAGATCTTCCAATACTATATTGAATAGGAGTGGTGAGAGAGGGTATCCTTG
This sequence comes from Leontopithecus rosalia, assembly GCA_028533165.1. Classification (NCBI taxonomy): domain Eukaryota; kingdom Metazoa; phylum Chordata; class Mammalia; order Primates; family Cebidae; genus Leontopithecus; species Leontopithecus rosalia. The sequence continues at coordinate 50,726,269 of CM052670.1, forward strand.
TCTAGTGCCAGATTTCAAAGGGAATGCTTCCAGTTTTTGCCCATTCAGTGTGATATTGGCTGTTGGTTTGTCATAAATAGCTTTTATTATTTTGAGATACATTCCATCAATACCTAGTTTATTGAGGGTTTTCGGCATAAAGGCTGTTGAATTTTGTCAAAGGCCTTCTCTGCATCTATTGAGATAATCATGTGGTTTTTGTTTTTGGTTCTGTTTATGTGGTGAATTACGTTTTTGACTTGGGTATGTTGAACCAGCCTTGCATCCCTGGAATTAATCCCATTTGATCATGGTGGATAGGCTTTTTGATGTGCTGTTGCAATCGGTTTTCCAGTATTTAATTGAAGATTTTTGCATCTATGTTCATTATTGATATTGACCTGAAGTTTTCTTTTCTTGTTGAGTCTCTGCTGGGTTTTGATATCAGGATGATATTGGCCTCATACAATAATTTGGAAATGATTCCTTTTTTGACATTGTTTGGAATAGTTTCAATAGGAATGGTACCAGCTCCTCTTTGTATGTCTGGTAGAATTTGGATATGATCCCATCTGGAGCTGGGCTTTTTTGGTGTGGTAGGCTCTTAATTGCTGCCTCAATTTCAGACCTTTTTATTGGTCTATTCAGAGTTTCGATTCTGCCTGGTTTAGGTTTAGGAGGATGCAAATGTCCAGGAATTTATCCATTTCTATCAGGTGTACTAGTTTATGTGCGTAGAGTGGTTTGTAATAATCTCTGATGATGGTTTGTGTTTCTTTGTAATTTGTGGTAATATCTCCTTTTTTATATTTGCTCATTTCTTTCTTTTTTATTTTTTATTTATTTTATTTTTATTGCATTTTAGGTTTTGGGGTACATGTACAGAACATGCAAGATAGTTGCATAGGTGCACATGTGGCAGTGTGTTTTGCTGCCTTCCTCCCCTTCACCCACATTTGGCATTTCTCTCCATGCTATCCCTCCCCAGCTCCCCCCACCACTGTCCCTCCCCTATTCCCCACAATAGACCCCAGTGTGTAGTACTCCCTTCCCTGTGTCCATGTGTTCTTATTGTTCATCACCCGCCTATGAGTGAGAATATGTGGTATTTCATTTTCTGTTCTTGTGTCAGTTTCCTGAGAATGATGTTCTCCAGATTCATCCATGTCCCTACAAAGGACATGAGCTCTTCATTTTTGATTGCTGCATAATATTCCATGGTGTATATGTGCCACATTTTCCCAGTCCAGTCTATCATCGATGGGCATTTGAGTTGGTTCTCGGGTTTTCTTGCATCTATTTGATTATTCTGTTTTTTTATTCATCTGGCTAGTGGTCTGCCTATTTTGTTGATCTTTATGAAAAAACAACTCCTAGATTTTTTTGAAGGGTTTTTTGTATTTCTGTCTTCTTTAGTTCTGCTCTGATCTTAGTTATTTCTTGTCTTCTGCTAGGTTTTGAGTTTTTTTGATCCTGCTCCTCTAGCTTTTTCCATTTTGGTTATAGCATGTCAATTTTAGATCTTTCCTTGCTTCTCATGTGGGCATTTATTGCTATATATTTTCGTCTAGACACAGCTTTAAATGTGTCCCAGAGATTCTGGTATGTTGTGTTTTCATTCTCATTAGTTTCAAAGAACATCTTTATTTCTGCCTTCATTTCATTGTTTATCTATTCAACATTCAGAAGCCAGTTGTTCAGTTTCCATGAAGCTGTGTGGTTGTGAGTTAGTTTCTGAATTCTGAGTTCTAACTTGATTGCACTGTGGTCTGAGAGACTGTTTGTTATAATTTTTGTTCTTTTGCATTGGCTGAGGAGTGCTTTACTTATAATTATGTGGTCAATTTTAGAGTAGGTGTGATGTGATGCTTAGAAGAATGTATATTTTGTGGATTTAGGGTAAAGAGTTCTGTAAATGTTTGCTATATTTGCTTGGTTTAGGTCTGAGTTCAAGTCCTGGATACGCTTGATAATTTTCTGTCTCATTGATCTGTCTAATATTGATGGTGGGGTGTTAAAGTCTCCCACTATAATTTTGTGGGAGTCTAAATTTCTTTGTAAGTCATTAAGAAATTGCTTTATATATCTGGATGCTCCTGTATTGGGTGCATATATATGTAGGGTCGTTAGCTCCTCTTGTTGCTTTGATCCCTTTACCATTATGTAATATCCTCTTTTGTTTCTTTTGATCTTTGTTGGTTTAAAGTGCATTTAACCAGAGACTACAATTGGAACTCCTCCTTTTGTTTTTGTTTTGCTCTCCATTTGCTTGGCAAATCTTCCGCCATCCCTTTATTTTGAGCCTATGTGTATCTTTGCTTGTGAGATGGGTTTCCTGAATACAGCACACCAATGGGTTTTGACTTTTTATCCAATATGCCAATCTGTGTCTTTTGACTGGAGCATTTAGTACACTTACATTTAGGGTAAATGTTGTTATCTTTGAATTTGATTCTGTCATTTTGATGCTAGCTGGCTCTTTTGCCCATTAGTTGATGTAGTTTCTTCATTGTGTTGATGCTGTTTACCATTTGTTATGTTTTTGGAGTGGCTTGTACTCGTTGTTTTTTTCTGTTTAGTGCTTCTTTCAGGAGCCCTTGTAAAGCAGGCCTGGTGGTGATGAAATCTCTCAGCAATTGCTTGTCCATAAAGGATTTTATTTCTCCTTAACTTATGAAGCTTAGTTTGGCTGGGTATGAAATTCTGGTTTGAAAGTTCTTTTCGTTAAGGATGTTGAATATGGGTCCCCACTCTCTTCTGGCTTGTAGGGTTTCTGCTGAGAGATCCGCTGTAGGTATGATGGACTTCCCTTTGTGGGTAACCCGACCTTTCTCTTTGGCTGTCCTTAGCATTTTCTCCTTCATTTCAACCCTGGTGAATCTGACGATTATGTGCCTTCGGGTTACTCTTGTTGAGGAATATTTTTGTGGTGTCCTCTGTTTTTCCTGTACTTTAATATTGGCCTGCCTAGCTAGGTTGGTGAAGTTTTCCTGGATAATATCCTGAAGAGTGTTCTCCAGCTTGGATTCATTTCATCTGTCACATTCAGGTACACCTATCAAATGTAGATTAGGTCTTTTCACATAGTCCCATGTTTCTTGGAGACTTTATTCATTTCTTTTTACCATTTTTTCTCTAATTTTGTCTTGTTTTATTTCATTGAGTTGATCTTCAACCTCTGATATCTTTTCTTCTGCTTGATCAGTTCAGCTGTTGAAACTTACGTATGCTTTATGAAGTTCTCGTGTTGTGTTTTTCAGCTCCATCAATTCACTTATATTCCCCTCTAAGCTGTTTATTCTCATTAGCATTTCGTCAAACCTTTTGTCAAGGTTCTTAATTTCTTTGCATTGGTTTAGAATATGTTCTTTTAACTCAGAGGAGTTTCTTATTACCCACCTTCTGAAGCCTGTTTCTGTCAATTTATCAGACTCATTCTCCATCCAGCTTTGTTTCCTTGCTGGTGAGAAGTTTTGATCCCTTGGAGGATGAGAAGCATTCTGGTTTTAGGTGTTTTTATCCTTTTAGTGCTGATTTCTTTGCATCTTTTTAGATTTATCTGCCTGTGGTCTTTGTAGTTGGTGACTTTCGAATGGTGTGTTGAGTAGACTTTTTTTGTTGATGTTAGAGTTATTCCTTTCTGTTTCTTAGTTTTCCTTCTAACAGGCCTCTCTGCTGTAGGACTGCTGAGCTTCATTCCAGGCCTTGCTTGTCTGGGGATCACCTGCAGTGGCTGCCGAATAGTAAGGTTTGCTGCCAGTTTCTTCTGCTATGTATGTCCCAGAAGAATATCCACCAGATGTCAGTCTGAGCTCTCCTTTATGAGGTGACTCTTCCTATATACAGGAGTCAGGGAGCTGCTTGAGAAGACAATCTGTCCTTTATAGGAGCTCAACTGCTGAGCTGTGAACTCCGTTTTTTCATTCAGAGCTGTTGGGCAGGTACATTTAAACCTGCTGCAGTAGAACTTATAAACACCATTTTTCCCCAGGTGCTCTGTCCTTGGGGGGTAGGGCTTCATTTATAAGTTTCTGTCCTGCTGCTGCCTTTATTCAGGGCTACCCTGCCCAGCAGGGAAGCAGCCTAGTCACAGTCTGCCTGAAGAGGCTATGCTGAGCTGCTGTGGACTCTGCCCAGCTGCTATGTAAACTTCCCTGCAGTCCTGTTTATAGGGGTATAGTTAGAAATGCCTCAGCAATGGTGGCCCACCTCTGTAATGGCATACTCTCTCTGTAATGGTGGATTGCCTTGACAATGGCGGACTGCCTCAGCAATGGTGGACTACCTCAGTAGTGCTGGACTGCCTTGGTAATGGTGGACACCTCTCCCCCACAGAGCTGGACAGTCCTGGGTTCAGCTGTGCTTGCTGTGAAACTCAATCCAGAGTGTTTCAGGTTGCTCTTTCATTGTGAGTGTGCAACCAGCCGAGCCTGATCACCTGGCTCACTGCTTCAGATTGCTTCTTTTTTTAGTTGAATGGGCAACTCTGTCTCCCAGGTGTCCCAGTCACCAGTTGAAACAGCTCCTGGATTTGTGTGATTTCTTTTGTGTAGACCCACTGCACCAGCTGAAACAACCACTGGAGACTCGTGGCACTTTTTTGACAGGGAATCTCTTGGTCTAGCTCCCTGTTTAGTCCCCTTTTTTAAGTTGAATGGATGACATTGTCTCCCAGGTGCTCTAGTCACCAGTTGAAAAGGTGCCCGAATTTGTGTGAGATTTTGTGGAGATACTTGCTGAGCCAGCTGAAACAGCTGCACTGGGGGCTCATGGTGCTTTTTCACCCAGGAATCTCCTGGCCTGGCTCCCTGTTTCAGTCTTCTTTTTTTTTCAGTTGAATGGGCAACTCTATTTCCAAGGTGTTCCAGTTGCCTGTTGAAAAGGTACCCGGATCTGTGTAATTTCCCAAGTGGCTACCCACTGCACCAGCTGAAACAGCCACTTTGGATATTCATGGCAATTTTTCACCCAGGAATCTCCTGGCCTGGCTTCCTGTTTTAGTCCCCTTTTTATCAACTAATGGGAGACACTCTCCCAGGCATTCCAGTTGCTGGTTGAAAAGGCACTGGGATCTGTATGATTTCCCATGCGGTGACCCACTGTGCCAGCTGAAACAGCCATACAGAGATTTGTGGTGCTTTTTTTTCCAAGAATCTCCTGGCCTGTCTCCCTGATTTGTTCCCCTTTTTATCAGTTGAATGGGTTACTCTGTCTCCCAGGTCCTTCAATTGCCAGCTAAATGGTCCCCAGACCCATGTATTTTGTGCGGAGACCCACTGCAGTGGCCAAAACAGCCGCACTGGTGACCCGTGGGGCTCCTCCATCTCGGAATCTCCTGGTCTGTGGGCAATAAAAATTCATCTGAAAATGCAGCATCCACTCACCCTCCATGCTTTAGCTGGGAACTGCAATCCTGAGCTGTTCCTAATTGGCCATCTTGGATCCCCCTCAATACATATTTCCTGTGTGCTGGAGATAGGTCAGTAATCAAGAAAGGCATGATTTCTGCACTCCTGGAGGTTATATTCTTAAACAGTCTCTGAGTATGAGGAGCAAGGCTATAGATCTACATTGATGAGATTATGTGTATATGTAAAAATAGCAAAAATAATAGGTTTAGTATGTATTAAGTACCAGCCTATAGATTGAATTATTACAAAGGAGAGGGAGAAATTATTTCAGGCAGCAGAGTTGTATGATTAAAGCATGACTACAAGAATGCAATGAGACATGGACTGGTTTGCCTGAAGTCCAGTGATTATATAAGGGAATAGTTGGGGACAACATTTGAGAGGTATATAAGGAACCACTGAAAACTTGTGAGCAGGGAAGTAATAGGATAACTTGGATGATGACACAGTAGACATAAAAATCAAGTTAGAAAGTGGAATACTAAAATAGACCAGGGATGGATTAAAGGTCATATCGGTGGGAATGCAAAGTTAGTGAAACAAAGAACACATTTGGAAGGAAGACTCAAAAGACTTGGGACTAATGAATATGAAGCCAGAAAAGAAGAGAGGAATTAAGGATCTCTCCAGTATTTCAAATCACAGTTTTTCAACAAAGTGACATTCCAGCATTTCAAACCACAGTTTTTCAATAAGGTGACATTTGTGCAAATGGAGAATTCTAAATGGGGAATAATTTGGAGGGATCAATGATGAGTTATAGTTTAGATATGTGCAGTCATAGAATTGGGGAATAGAATAATTTTAATTTATTCTAACTTTATTTTACCTTGAAATTTTCTTCTCAGCATTCTTAAATATATAGAAAAAATTAAAGACAGATACAATAATGGGATTCCTGGCTCAAATGTTATTTCTATTTCTAGATCCCTGAGAAATTATCACACTGTCTTCCAAAATTGTTGAACTAATTTACACTCCCACCAACAGTGTAAAATTGTTTCTATTTCTCCACATCCTCTCCAGCATCTGTTGTCTTCTGTTTTTTTACTGGTTGTCATTCTTACTGGTGTAAGATGGTATTTCAATGTGGTTTTGATTTGCCTTCCTCTAATAACCAGTGACGATTAGCTTTATTTTGTTTGTTGGCTGAATAAATGTCTTCCTTGGAAAAGTGTTTGTTCATATCCTTTTCCCACTTTTTGATGGGGTTGTTTGCTTTCTTTTAAATTTATTTAAGTTCTTTGTATATTCTAGATATTAGCCCTTTGTCAGCTGAGTAGATTACAATTTTTTTCCCATTCTGTTGGTTGCTGGTTTATTGAAATGATAGTTTCTTTTGCTATGAAAAAGTTCTTAAGTTTAATTAGATCCCCTCTGTCTATTTTGGCTTTTGTTGCCATTGCTTTTGGTGTTTTAGTCATGAAGTCCTTGCCTATGCCTATGTTCTGAATGGTATTGCCTAGGTTTTGTTCTAGAATTTTTATGATGTTAAGTCATAGGTTTAAATCTTTAATTCATTTGAAGTTAATGTTTGTATCAGGCATTGAAAAGGGATCCAGTTTCAGCTTTCAAGGTAGGAGAATCACTTGAGCCCAGGAGTTCAAGACCAGGCTGGGTAACAAAGTAAGACATGATCTCTACATAAAATAAAAATTAAAAAATTAGGCAGTCATGGTGGCATATGCTTGTGAGTCCAGCTACTTAGGGAGGATCACTTGAGCCTGGTAGGTCAAGGCTGCAGTGACCCATGACTGGGCCACTGTACTCCAGACTGGACAAGGGTGAGGTCTTGTTTAAAAAAAACCACACACACACATACACATACATGTCCTCAACTACATAAAAATGTTAAAATGCTAATGTCAAGAAGTGGAATTATGGATATTCTTACTACTTTTCTGTTTTTTCCCAAACTTTCTTATGCAACCACATTTTACCATTTGAGAATCAGAAAAAGGGAAAAGAAAGAAGTGCTTAGTAATCATCATGATAAACAGTATTATAAACATAGTTTGGAAAGATAATCAGAAAATTAGATTTGAGGTATAATTAATTTTTCCTTTTGACTGTTTATATGGCAAATGATATCTTAGAGCTCTCTTCAATTGGTGTAATAGGAAATAAACATTACTGTTGCAATAAGCACCTGCAGGCCTCTATTGAATCTGTCGTCAATAAACCTACAGGTAGTTGCCAGAAAAATGACAGGAACATGTGTGTTAGGTATTATAAAATCATCATTCTTTCTATTTCCCTTAAGACAGGGAAAGACTAGGATATCCTATTTATGATGAGCCTAAAAATAGGAGGAAATAAGCAGTGGAACTAAAAAGGGATATACAAATCGTTGATTGGAGAGATAGAGATCGGACTCCAGAGAGAATAATTAACTATTATGGTCCAGCTACTTGGGCCCAAGATGGGATGTGGGGATGTCATATTCCCATCTACAATATTAATTGGATTATCAGATTATAAGCAGTCTTAGAAATTAATGAAACATCTAAAGTTTTAGATATCTTAGCTGTACAGTCTACATAAATAAGAAATGCAGTCTATCAAAAGAGACCAGTATTAGATTACCTGCTGGCCTTAGAAGGAAGAATCTGTAATAAATTTAACTAACTGTTGTTTAGACGCTATTAACAATGGAAGGGTAGTTGTGGAAATCACTGCTAGAATGAGAAAGTTGTACCAGTGTTCCAGCCCAAGCCTGGAAAATGTTGAACTCCAGACTCTTTTTGGTGGATGGTTCTCATCCTTTTGACAAATTCAAGACTCTCATAGGGAGTGTAGTATTTATATTAGATGGCTGTCTCATATTCCCTTCTTTATTCCCACTCCTGTTTAGTAGTACACAGTCCACCACAGAGGCAGTGGTGACCAAACACACCACCTCCCAGAGAATGGCTCTAAATAAATATCAGCCATTATCCACAGAAGAAAGCTCATCTCATGAAAAGGTAGAAAGCTATTAAATTGATGTGAATCTTTTATAGGGTATTTTCCTTTCCCATGTCTCCCCTTTGTCACCTTCTGTGTGGCTTACAAAATGCAGATGTATGAGAATGAAGTAAAGAGGCTAAGCCTTAGACATCACTTGTAAATAACTTGCTAAGGTGTAATATAACTCCTACCTAGGTGCAAGCAAACAGCACAGAAAAGAACTCCAGGATTAACTCCTAACTGGCTTACTTGTGCTTTTCTCCAAGGGAAAAGCCAAAAATGTTGCCCCCAGGTGGATGGCTGGTTAGTCAATGATGGGTAAAACCCCCTGAAAGATGGGAGCAACCTAAGACAGGCACAGCCATAGGGAGACCAATAAAGGTCAAAGTCATACCAAAAGCCAGTTTGCTCCCATGAAGTAAACAAGCAGCGCTAGGAATAGATATGCCAGCAAGGTAACTTCCCAGGCAAGCAACTAAGTTGCCTGTGTGCCCCCAGGTGGATTGTTAGCCAATGATGGGTAAGACTCTGAAAGATGAGAGCAACCTAAGGCAGACACAGCCACGGGAGGCCAACAAAGGCTAAAGCCATATCAAAAGCCATTCTGCTCCCCTGAAGAAAACAAGCAGTGCTAGGAGCAGATATACCAGCAAGGTAACCTCTCAGGCAAGCAAGTTGCCTGTGAGGAGACTTGGACTCTGTCCTACTATTGTAGCATTCTGTGCATCAAAAAGGAGGTAAAAGCTCCTTTCAGGGAGTATTACCCGTCATTGACTAACCAGCCACCCACCTAGGGGGCACATTTTTGGCTTTTCCCTTGGAGAGAAGCACAAGTAAGCCAGTTAGGAGTTAATCCTGGAGTTCTTTCTTGTGCCATTTTCTTGCACCTAGGTAGAAGCTGTGTTACACCTTAGCAAATTATTTTGTAAGTGATGTTTAAGGCTTAGCTTTTTTACTTCATCCTCATGCATCTATGGTTTGTAAGCCACACAGAAGGTGAGGAAGGGAAGACATGAGGAATGATAGTAGTATCTAAATTTTAAAAGAAAAATTTGATAATAGTATCTAGATTTTAAATGAAAGCTTTTAAAAGGGGAAATGTGGGAGAAAAATAAAATATAATATAATTTAAATTATAAGCATAACATGGGTAGTAGTTAACTAAAAGTAAAGGCAAAGCAGACTGGGTACCACCCCCTCTTTACATAGATAAGAGCACCAGAGCACATCTTTAGGGCTGCAGCCAGCACATTCCTGCATTTTCTGTTCTTCTGATCTCCCTGGATGACCTCCCCCCACCTTTTGACCCCCTACCTGAAAGATTATAGAGTCAAATGAACAGAAAGCCCTAGACTAAAAAACATGATTGACTGTCTGATATCCACTTCCTGCCTCGATTTCTAGCCTCAAACAGCATACAAGATGAACTGCCTCATTTTTTAGGGTCAGCAACCAATTTACCCATGAGCCCACTGCCATCCCAGGTGCCCAACATCCAAAATAAAGTTCTCTTTAGTCTCAAAAAAAAAAGAGAAAAATCTAGTACAACAATCCTGTATACATCTAGATTCAACAGCTTTTATTTTGCCATACTAGTTTTATCTATATGTCTGCCTCTCTGTTTTATCCATCTTTTTGACTTTAAAAATAACTTGCAGTTGCAATAAAATTTTATTTTTAAACACAGGATGTATATTCTAAGAATGTCAACTTTGGTTTTAAAAGAAATCAAGGCCAAAGGTATTTCCCTCAGTGATATAGTTAGGCTGTATTAGACCCTTAGGTTGCCTGATGGTCAAATGCACTACTCTTTCCTCCTACCATGTAATAACTTCCATGTTTATATTTGATATTTATTGCTTGGAGTGTTCAGACATGTAAACTAGATTCATGCAAATAAAAACACTCTGAGTATAAAAGAGGTCTAGTGAGGTTTTATGGATAGGAAGAGATTTAGAGAGCTAAGAAAGAAGGTGAATGAAAACAGAACAGTGGAGCAGACATTGTATTTGCATAGGAAAAATTTAATGGTTGGATCAAGTGGTCCTTAGTGATGTCTGACCATATTTGATCATATGGCCTTGGAAATTGGGAAGTAGGCCAAGATCATGTTCTGAGATGGACTTTATGGACCACTTTTTTTGTTTCTTATAACGTCCACATGTCCATCTAAAAAAAGCAGTATTTTGGGTTGTTGTATATACATAGCATGATTGTGATATTATTTTACTAATAACATAGTAAACACAGACATATAATTATGAGATCATGGTAGATATGGGGTTTGCGTGAACATATGGGGTCTGTGTTAAATTAGAAAGGATTTCAAAATCACCTGGTGTGCCCTTAATGGGTTACAGCTGTGTTGTTAAAGTGCTTTGCAACTTGAAAGAGTTATTGAGAGAATAAAGCTTGTTATGAGAGATAGCGGTTACTTTATTATTGTTGTGTCACTCGAGAATATGCCCTTTTGAGAATGGGCTTTCAGGGACCAATGTATAATGTATATGCTTGAAATAGGGGAAAGAAATCCACAAAATATTAAAAGTTGCAGGACAAACTCTGAGTTTTAATATTTTTCATGTATTCACTTTTGGAATTTGTTTTATCTCTTTTTGTCAGAGATGGGTTCTCATTCTATTGCCCAGGCTGGAGTGCAGTGGTGTAATCATAGCTCACTATGTCCTTGAACACTTGGCCTCAAGCAATCCTCTCACATCAGCCTCTTGAGTAGCTGGGAATACATGCATGAGCCACTGCACCTAGCTAATTAAAACATTCATTATAGATATAGGGTCTCACTGTATTACCCAGGCTGGTCTGAAAATCTTATGCTCAGCCTCAATCCTCCCACCTCAGCCTCCAGTGTGACTGGGATTACAGGCATTTGCCAGCACAACTGGCTGTGTCTTTTATTCGGTGTCCATACCGTATGGGCTAGGTGTTTGTGGAGTAAAAATGTGAATTACTTTAATAACCTTACAGTTCAGGACCTGGAGTCTGTGCTGGATTGAATAGTGTCCCCCACCAAAAAAATTCCCATGTCCACACTAAGAATATCAGAATGTGACTTTATTTGGAAATAGGGTCCTTACAGTTATAATTAGTTAGGTTTAGATTGTCATATTAAATTAGGATTGGCTGTTATAGGAAGAGAAGAGGACACAGATTCACAGAGATAAAGAGATAATGCCATGTGAAGACATTGGCAGGGATTGGAGTGATATGCCTATAAGCCAAGAAACACCAAGGATTACTGGCAACCACTGAAAATAGGGAAAGGGGTTTGAAAGAGATTCTCCCTCAGAGCTTCCAGAGGAAATAACCCTGTTAACACCTTGATCTTGGGACTTCAAAGGTCCAGAGCTATGACAGAATAAATTTATATTGTTTTAAGTTACCTAGTTTGGGATCATACATATTTTTAACAAAATTTTTAAATATTTTTACAAATTTATGGGGTACATGTGAAATTTTATTACATGTATATAATGTATAGTGAGCCATTCAAGGATATTTACAGTGTCCATCACCCGAGGACAATACATTTTTGTTAACTATAGTTATCCTATTCTGCTATCAAGCATTAAATTTATTCCTTCTATCTAACTATATGTTGATACCCCTTAACTGACTCCTCATCTTCCCCCTTTTCCTCATGTACCTGTCCCAATCTATGTTACGTCTTTCCACTCTCTACCTTCCCCCATGTGATAAAATGTTTTAATCCCCATGTGAGAACATGTGAGAGTTGTATTTTTGTGCCTAGCTTATTTTGCTTAAGATAACATCTCCAATTCCACCCATGTTGCTCTAAATGACAAGATCTTGTTATATTTTTAAGTTTTAGTAATATTTCATTGTGTATATGCACAACTTTTTATCCATTCATTTATTTGTGGACACTTAGGTTGATTCTAATATCTTTGCTATTTTGAATAGTTTTGTAATAAACATGTGAATGTAGATTTTTATTTGATATATATTTATATCCTTTTCTTTAAGTAGATACTAGGTGGGATTGCTGGATCAAATCATAATTCTAATTTTAGATTTTTGAGAAATTTCCATACTGTTTTCCATGGATTTGTTTATGTTAATTTTGTATCCTGCCACCTTACTAAATTCATTTGTCAAATCTAAGGTTTTTTTTCGGGAGTCTTTAGATTTTTGTAGGTATAAGATACAATTAGCAAAGAAGGTCAATTTGACTTCCTATTTTCCAATTTGGATACTTTATTTTTTTCTCTTGCCTGTTTGCTCTGGCTGAGACTTCTATTACTATGTAAAATAGGCGGTGAAAGAGGGCATCTTTGTCTCATTCCAGTTGTTAGAGAAAAGGCTATCAGCTTTTCCCCATTCAGTATAATGTAAGTTGTGGGTTTGTCATATATGACCTTTATTATTTTGAGATATATTTCTTTTGTACTTTATATGTTGAGAGTTTTTATCATGAAGAATGTTGAATTTTATCACATACTTTTTCTGCATTTATTGAGATGATTATATGGTTTTTGTTCATTATTATTTTTATATGGTGTATCCTGTTTATTGATTTGTATATGTTGAATCATCCATGCATCCCTGTTTTACATCTCACATTATCATTGTGTAATTTTACTGTGCTGGTGTGGTTTACTAGTTTTTGCTAAAGAGTTTTGCATGTATATTCATTAGGAATGTTTGCCTGTATTTTTATTTTTTTAATGTTTTCTATTTCTTCCTGATTCAATCTTTGCAGGTTTTATGTATCCATTAATTTTGTTGATCTTTTAGAATAACTGAGTTTTTGTTTTGTTAATCCTTTATAATGTTTTGATAGTCTCTGCTTCCTTTAGTTCTGCTCTAACCTTTGTTATTTCTTTTCTTCTACTAATTTTAGATTTGGTTTGTTCTTGCTTTTCTGTTTCCTTGAGGTGCAGTGATAGATTGTTAATTTATAATCTTTCCACTTTTTGATGTAGTTATTTATTGCTATGAACTTCCCTTTTGGCACTACTATTACTGTTACACATGGTTTTGGTATGGTATTTTTCCATTTTTTTTAATTGCATTTCAGGTTTTGGGGTACATGTGAAGAACATAAAAGATTGTTGCATAGGTACACACGTGGCAGTATGATTTGCTGCCTTCCTCCCCATCACCTATATCTGGCATTTCTCCCCATGCAATCTTTCCCCAACTCCCCATCCCCCGCTGTCCCTCCCCTATTTCTCCCTGACAGACCTCAGTGTGTGATGCTCCCCTCCCTGTGTCCATGTGTTCTCACTGTTCAACACTCGCCTATGAGTGAGAACATGTGGTGTTTGATTTTCTGTTCTTGTGTCCGTTTGCTGAGAATGATGGTTTCCAGGTGCAACTGTGTTTCTACAAAGGACACAGACTCATTGTTTTTGATGGCTGCATAATATTCCATGGTGAATATGTGCCACATTTTCCCAGTCCAGTCGATCATTGATGGCATTTGGGTTGGTTCCAAGTCTTTGGAACTGTAAACACTGCTGCAATGAACATTTCTTGTGCATGTATTCTTACAGTAGAACGATTTATAATCCTTTGAATACATACTCAGTAATGGGATTGCTGGGGCAAATGGAATTTCTATTTCTAGGTCCTTGAGAAATCGCCACACTGTCTTCCACAATGGTCGAACTGATTTACACTCCCACCAACAATGTAAAAGTGTTCCTATTTCTCCACATCCTCTCCAGGTTTAAGCAATTCTTTTGACTCAGCCTCCAGACTAGTTGGGACTACAGGCACATGCCATCACAGTAGGCTAATTTTTATATTTTTAGTAGAGACGGGGTTTCATCATGTTGGCCACAATGTTCTCAATCTCCTGACCTTGTAATCCACCTGCCTGGGCCTCTCAAAGTACTGCGATTACAAGCATGAGCCATGGCGTCCAGTCTAGCATTCTATATCTTCTATGTCAAGAACTGAATTCATTTATTTTCAAGATTATTATTGATATTTGAATCTTTGTTTTTTCACATTATAAATTGTTTTCTGGTTGTTTTATGTATTCTTTATTTCTTTTTTATTGTCATTGTTCTTTGGTAGATTTCTCTAACAGTAATATTTGTGTCCTTTTTTTTCTTCACTGTGTGATTGCTTTACTAATGAGTTTCATACCTTTATGTATTTTTAGTATGGTAAATTCTATTCTTTTGATTCCAGACTTAGGACTCACTTAATAATTTCTTGTAGGTCCAGTCTAATGGTAACAAATTCTCTCAGCATTTGCTTCTCTGGGAAATATTTATTTCTCCTTCATACATAAAAAATAATTTTGTAAGATATAATATTCTTGGTCGACAACCATTTTTTATTTTAGCACTTTTAATATGTTATGATATTCTCTTCTGGCGCTTAAGGGTTTTTTTTTTGCTTAGAAACCTGCAGCTACACTGATGAGGTTTTCTTTATAGGTGACAATACACTTTTCTCTTGCTGTTTTTAGAATGCATTCTTTTTCTTTGACTTTAGACAGTTTGACTATAGTGTGCCATGGTCAAGACCTTTTTACATTGTATCTTCTTGAGGATCACTGGACTTCCCTTATCTATATGTCTAAATCTCTTGCTAGACTTGGGAAGTTTTCATCTCTTATTTTATTAAATTGATTTTCTAATACTTTCATTTTCTTTTTGCTATTGGGGATACTGATAATTCAAATATTTAGTCACTTTATATTGTCCCAAATGTCAATAAATTTTTCAATTCCAGAATTTCTATTTGCTGCTTTTTTTTTTTTTGAGACGGAGTTTCACTCTTTTTACCCAGGCTGGAGTGCAATGGCACGATCTCGGCTCACCGCAACCTCCACTTCCTGAGTTCAGGCAATTCTCCTGCCTCAGCCTCCTGAGTACTGGGATTACAGGCATGCACCACCATGCCCAGATAATTTTTTATATTTTTAGTAGAGACGGGATTTCACCATGTTGACCAGGATGTTCTTGATTTATTGACCTCATGATCCACCTGCCTTGGCTTCCCAAAGTGCTGGCATTACAGGCATGAGCCACCGTGCCTGGCCTCTATTTGCTTCTTTTAGAAAAAATATCTATCCCTTTGGTAAACTTCTCATTCATATCCTCATTTGTTTTTCTGATTTCTTTCTATTTTTCTTCAGAATTCTTTTGTGTCTCACTGACCTTTAAAATCAATATTTTGAATTGTTCATCTGAGATTTGAAAATTTTGAATAAGGTCTAGTGGTGGGAAATGATTGTGTTCCTTGGGAGTTGTCATATTTTCTTGCTTTTTTAATGTTTTCTGTGTCTTTGTGTTGGTATCTGCACATATGTTGTAACAGGCACTTCTTTCAATTTTTGAATTTACTTTCATGGGGAGGACATTTTTCTAAAGAGATATGTGTGGCATTAGTTGTGTAGGCCCCTTTTGCTTTGATTATATGTGCGTGGTTTTTAATCTTACATGATTTCTTTGGGTGTAAAGAGCATTAGTGGTATTTACAATTTGTTTGGTGAGCTAAGGTGTGTTTATTACTGGAGGCTGTGGTGATGTGTTCTGGACTGTAATGGCAGGTAGAATACTTTTTAGAACCAAGTGGTGGCAGCAGTGTGCTGACTATGCCTATCCTTGTGCTCCAGGGTAGTTTATGCTGGCACTGATGTTACTGGTTACTAGTGCATCAAGTTTTAGGCTTATAGGTGAGTTTCTTGAACACCAGCTGTGGCAGTGGGAGATTGGGTGGTTGGGTTCTTGGGTCTCTGGACAACAAGCATGGCATGGATGATTAAAGTAGCAGTGACAAGATGATTCTTTGAGTCCTGAGCTATTGGCATTTATATTGGTGGCTGTGATGAGTTGAATGGGCAAGTTTCCAGGCTTACATGTGGCACTTGCAGATACATTTCAGCTGAGGTGGTTGAGGGTGAATGCATGCCCTCCATCAGGCCTCCAGGAGAAGAGCATAGATTCCCAAGTTGGTGGATTGGGTTGGGCAATCCCTAGAACCCCAGGCTATTTGCTCTGTCTTTGAATGAGGGGTGAAGACAGACTTAATGGTCTTATGCTCAGGTTCTGTAATGGTTAGAACAGGCATCAGCCTTGGTTGGTGGGGGAAAAATGATCCTTAGGCCTCAGGCATATTGCTTGGGTGAAGGACAGTAGCAGTTACATTAAGACTCTTTCACTGGAGAGGGTCAGGCCTGCCTCAGTGCCCACAGCCTGGATCCCCAGGTAGGTAACTCGCATCTCTCATGCCCTAGTCCTGGCATAGTTCAACAACAACTATATCTAACAACAAGTAATATATTTGTTTTATCAAAATATGTTTATTGTTTTTGAAATCAATTTAGAATTTTGGAGGTAAAAATTTAGTTTTTGAAGTAAATATTTAAAAACCTGACAACATTAATATCTTTGTTTTATCAATGTATTTATTATTTCAGAAATATTTTATTTGTGTATCCTCAGTAAATTTGACAGGGCTTTGCCAGAAGACAGTTTTTTAAAGAAATCAGAACTGGTTCCCTTACAAAGTCGCTGTAACAACTGCAAAATCCATTGTGCCACTGTCCTTTCAGAGTCTGATGCCTCTTTAAAATTAGCTTTTTGTTCACCCATTCACTTGCCCACCACACCCAGAGCTTTGATCAATTTCTTCTGGACTGTTGGGAAGAGAATATGTGCTGCATCAGTTAAGATTCCTGATTAGCATTAGGACTGATTAAAAGAAAAAAGCACTAGAGGAAACAAAGAAAGGAAAACAGAACAATAAATAAAATCTTCCTGGGCCATATTTTTACCTTTCTTTATTTCACGAGAGAGAAGCACTTACCCCAAATTTCAATGTTTAGAATAGGTTAAGGGAGCTTAGAATCTTTATTGTTCTGACATAAAACATCATAACTTTAATACAAAGTGCTTAGATCAAATTGCATTTTTGGCCTCTAAAGAGAGACTGTTGTCAACATCTCCTCTTAGGAAAAAAGCAATTCCCTGCGTCAGATTATTACTCTTATTTACATTTACATCCAGAGTGTAACCATGTGTGGGAGCTTAATAAGTGGTTAAAATCTGTTTCTGAAGTACTGTTTTCACTAAAGAATATTTTAAGAAAAGTCTTATTCTGCAATTATTTTTACATTATTTTCTGTGATGAGAAAATAAAAAACATGGACAGTTAATTCCTAAAGACAAGGTTTTGGCATATAACTTACTGACAAGATTTTTTTTTATCTCCAAGGACCTTGCAAAATTACATATTCAGTTTTTCAATCTTCAACCTTGGGCTTCTTTTGCAACACAGACTGCTTTGATCTTCTGTCTCTAGGACACACGAGGAATAATAAAATGAAACATAACCAATCAAAACCAGAATATGATGGAAACAATTTTAAGTAGAAACATTTCTCAAACTTAACACTGTGTAAAGTGCTTAACTTATTCCAACCTCATGTTTTCTTCTTCAGGAGAGAAGCCACGTTTTCCTCCGTTGTTTCTCTGAAGAAAAAAAATATACATATACCTAATGTTTAATTAATGATAAAAAATAAATTTTCTCTGTTCAACATTCTTGATTAAGTTCAGTCCTTGAAACCTTAACTCTTTCTGTTAATACAGTATAGGACCACCATATTTTGTTAACATTTATGCAAGAGGAATTAAAAAGTAACCAATTCAATCCACTTTATACTACTTTACCTGTAAATCACCATATAACTGATGGAAGAAATGAATTCTGGAAAGTTATTTTAAAGGATTATCTCAACATTTCTTAATTGTCCCTAATTATGATTTACTCAGAGCGTTTTGGGATTCATAACTTATCACAAGTGACTTCTGCAACTGAAATGCTGAACCTGGGAGCAACTACACACATCGTTTTCCCACATGCATGCATGCATGTGTATTGATGTTTATCTAAACAAATAATTCTAAGCAACTGAAAAGAGCAAAAGAAAAAGTTCTTATATATCCAAAAACCTAGAGAGTGTAAAACCAACTAAAATGTCTTATAAAAGTCATTTCAAACTAATTCATTTAAAATTCACATTCTATATTTCAGAATATATTTGCTATTCCAAAGACCATATAGAAACGTGTCAAAGAACTCAAAGTACATAAGTATATGCAGCCAATATGTTAGAAAGATCCACCAATCACTGCACATTCTCTGCGAAAATTTTGTAATTCCCATATGCAGACTGCTTTTCCATAGAGAGTGGAAGAAAAAGGAGGCCCTTCTCCCAAAAATTACTCAGACAGCTGAGATCTAAAATATTCTCCAGCTAGATTAGATACAAAATAATTGTAAGCAGAATTACGTTATACTCTAAATATATTAATTTTTACTTACATGACAGATATTTCACTTCTTTATGATACCAAGTACACTGTTGTTTCATACCATGGCTAACCCATACCTGTCATTATGTAAGCAAGAGTTAACTAAATTCGTCATTCAAAAAGAGTAAATGTATGAACTATCAATCTGTTTCTCTTGATGTTGGTAATCAGTGTGTTTTAATTTTATTAGAAAAGTAGAAAGAAAAATGGAGATGATATCTAGAAAAGACTTAATTTCAGACTGAATACCTACAATTCTTACTTCAAAAAACAATGCTGAGACTTGCTTTTCCAAATGTCAATCAGGACCCCTAATCAGCGGCATCCACTGAGTGCCTACAAGAAACAGAATTTCAGGCTCACTTCAACACACGAATTACAATGTGTCTTTTAAAAAGACTCCTAAGTAGAGAAAATAGAAATAAGTTTAAAGCCTCCCCTCAAGGAGTCCTGAAGATGGAACAGCTAGGGTCCCTCCAGCCCTAGATGTGCCACAGGTCCAAGGGCTCTTGGAGGAAATTGACTGTAGGTGTGTTGTGCGCATCTTATTTCTTGAGGAGTAACCCACCTCTGGATGAGCAGGTGATTATAACACCTGCAGGTGGGAGGTAGACCCCACTATACTGAGGCTTTGGAAAGCTCCAGGTAAACAAAGAATGCGGTGCACAGCACCCCCCAAACTGAGCCAAATGCAGACCAGCAGCAGAAGGTAGGCAGACTACACGCAAACCACACTGGAGTTCACTGGCCACACTCATGTCAGCATGTCACACACACACACCAACATGCTCAGAAAAAATATATGCATACATGAACTCACATACCTGCAGAAAGACAAACAGAGACATCCAAGAGTCACACAGAAACCCACTGCCAGGCAGCACCTGGGGCTGCCAGATTTTGCTGTCTTCTGGGAAGCCCCTCGGGGACAGAGCAGCCCTGCCACAGCAGCCCTGCTGTACCTGGAAATCTCAGCTGTGGGGGCTTTCAATGAGAAGTACCTTCACCCTGTCTGGGCAGGCCTGAAGCACCATTGGGATACTTGAGGATCACCGTGGATGTCCTTGAAGCCCCGCCAGATCTTCTTTCTGCCTGGTTCAGCCTACAAGATTCCTAAAATCACAGGATTGGGTGATAATCGCACAAAGAAAGGATTGGTTACCCAACTCTGAGGCACAGCCACAGAGGGCCCCTGCTTTGCTAAGCTGCTGAGATCATTCCCCAGGCAACCATGGCTGTCACAGTGATGCGAGCCCTGGCTCATCACTGGTGCTTCTGATAGGTGGCTTGCGAATGTGCTTTTCCATATGCAGCAGGGGAGCTGCAGTGTTGGCGCTGTCCAGCTGCTGCCACAGAGGTACAAGGTGGAGTTGGTGGTAGGGGCGGCTCCTGGAAGGAGGCGGCATGCCACAAGCAGTGTAAGACCCTGACAGTCCTGACCTCAGTACCTCCTTGAGCCCACACTTACGTTCTGGTAAGGTGGAGGATGAAGGCGCTTCAGACCTGGAAGCCAGCACTCCAGATGTCACCATAACGTTCTCCGGTCCCATGAGCTGACTGCCATATTTCAATCTGGGCCACCCACCAAGGGGCCCTGCCTTTATCTCCAAGCCCAGGGACTCCTGCTTCTCAGCACTACTGTCTGGATATGGAGGGAACAACCACAAAGAGGAAAGCCAAGTGTGCAGCAGAGGTGGCGACACCTGGAACTGGCTTCCCATGAGGGCCAATCAGGTGTAGAGAGTGTCTCCAAAGTATTCTGTGGTGAATCCAAGCCTGAGACAGATGTCCAGGCATGCCGCTGAGAACACCCAACAAAGCCAAACACAAGAAGATCACATCTGCGGTATGAAGAGGGCTTGTGCCAGAGTCCACTCCTCCTTCAGGGATTCCTGCCAGAGGAGCTAGGAGGAGCTTGTAAAAGGATTAACCACCCAACACCCACACAAGGACCACTATCTACGACCTGGCATGCACCCAGACAACCACAGTCTCTTTAGCTCCTTGAAATTCCTGGCATTCCACAGGTTCAGTGTTGTCAGGACCTGTAGGTCCTAGAGCAAAAAGACCTCCATCGAACTCATATCAAACACACACACACACACACACACACACACACACACACAAATTAGTCCTGATAAATACTAATAGGTTTAGTCCTACAGCAGAAAAAAGACCTCAATCAATCTGGTATTTCAAGGACAATTACAAAGACACAGCAGTTACTCATATCAGTTTAAATAATTATTAAGAGAATCACAAGCTGTCAATGTTTTTTTTTGTTTTTTTGTTTTTTTGTTTTAATTTTTATTGCATTTTAGGTTTTGGGGTACATGTGCAGAACGTGCAAGATAGTTGCATAGGTACACACATGGCAGTGTGTTTTGCTGCCTTCTGCCCCCTCACCCATATTTGGCATTTCTCCCCATGCCATCCCTCCCCCACTCCCCCCCCCGCTGTCCCTCCCCTATTTCCCCCAATAGATCTCAGTATGTGGTGCTCCCTTCCCTGTGTCCATGTGTTCTCATTGTTCCTCACCCGCCTATGAGTGAGTATATACGGTGTTTCCTTTTCTGTTCTTGTGTCACTTTGCTGAGAATGATGTTCTCCAGATTCATCCATGTCCCTACAAAGGACACGAACTCATCATTTTTGATTGCTGCATAATATTCCATGGTGTATATGTGCCACATTTTCCCAGTCCAGTCTATCATCGTTGGGCATTTGGGTTGA
>CM052670.1:50748162-50791861 GCA_028533165.1 Leontopithecus rosalia
GAGGAGTGCTTTACTTCCAATTATATGATCAATTTTAGAGTAGGTGTGATGTGGTGCTGAGAAGAATGTATATTCTGTGGATTTGGGGTGGAGAGTTCTGTAAATGTCTATCAGGTTTGCTTGTTCCAGGTGTGAGTTCAAGTCCTGCATTTTTTTGTTAATTTTCTGTCTGGTTGATCTGTCTAATATTGACAATGGAGTGTTAAAGTCTCCCACTGTTATTCTGTGGGAGTCTAAGTCTCTTTGTAAGTCATTAAGAACTTGCCCTATGTATCTGGGTGCTCCTGTATTGGGTCCATAAATATTTAGGATCGTGAGCTCTTCTTGTTGTATTGATCATTTTACCATTATATAATGTCCTTTTTGTCTCTTTTGATCTTTGTTGTTTAAAGTCTATTTTATCAGAGATGAGAATTGCAACTCCTGCTTTTCTTTGCTCTCCATTTGCTTGGTAAATCTTTCTTCATCCCATTATTTTGAGCCTTTGTGTGTCCTTGCATGTGAGATGGGTTTGCTGGATACAGCACACTGATGATTTTTGATTTTTTATCCAATTTGCCAGTCTGTGTCTTTTGATTGGTGCATTTAGTACATTTACTTTTAGGGTTAATATTGTTATGTGTGAATTTGATACTCTCATTTTGATGCTAGCTGACTGTTTTCCCTGTTAGTTGATGTAGATGCTTCATTTTGTTGATGCTCTTTAGCATTTGGTATGTTTTTGGAATGGCTGGTGCTGGTTGTTTTTTTCTATGTGTAGTGCCTCTTTCAGGAGCTCTTGTAAAGCAGGCCTGATGCTGACAAAATCTCTGAGTACTTGCTTGTTCACAAAGGATTTTATTTTTTTTCACTTATGAAGCTTAGTTTGGCTGGATATGAAATTCTGGGTTGAAAGTTCTTTTCTTTAAGGATGTTGAATATTGGCCCTCACTCTCTTCTGGCTTTTAGGGTTTCTGCCGAGAGATCTGCTGTGAGTCTCATGGGCTTCCCTTTGTGGGTGACCCGACCTTTCTCTCTGGCTGCCCTTAGCATTTTCTCCTTCATTTCAACCCTGGTGAATCCTACGATTATGGGCCTTGGGGTTGCTCTTCTTGTGGAGTATCTTTGTGGTGTTTTCTGTATTTTCTGGATTTTAGTGTTGGCCTCCCTTGCTAAATTGGGAAAATTTTTCTGTATACTTTCCTGAAGAGTATTTTCCAGCTTGGATTCATTCTCTTTGTTGCATTCTTGTACACCTATCAAACGTAGATTAGGTATCTTCACATAGTCTCACATTTCTTGGAGACTTTGTTCATTCCGTTTTTTGCTTTTTTCTCTAATCTTGACTTCTCATTTTATTTCATTGAGTTGATCTTCGACTTCTGATATCCTTTCTTCGGCTTGGTCAATTCGGCTGTTGAAACTTGTACATGCTTTACGAAGTTCTCGTGTTGTGTTTTTCAGTTCCTTCAATTCATTCATATTCCTCTCTAAGTTGTCCATTCTTGTTATCATTTTCTCAAATCTTTTTTCAAATCTTTTTTCAAGGTTCTTAGTTTCTTTGCACTGATTTAGAACATCTTCTTTTAGCGCAGAGAAGTTTCTCATTACCCACCTTCTGAAGTCTGATTCCATCATTTCATCACTCTCATTCTCCATCCAGCTTTGTTCTTTTGCTGGTGAAGAGTTTTGGTCTTTTGTAGACGGTGAGGTGTTCTGGTTTCGGGTGTTTTCCTCCTTTTTGCGCTGGTTTCTTTCCATCTTTGTGTATTTATCCACCTGTCATCTGAGTAGTTGCTGATTTTTCGATTGGGTCTCTGAGTAGAGGCCCAGATATTTAATAATGGAGTATTTCTGTTTCTTAGTTTTCCTTCTTATAGTCTAGCCCCTCTGTTGTAAGACTGCTGAGGTGCACTTAGGGCCCTGCTTACCTGGGGTACACCTGTAGCAGCTGCAGAGTAGTGAGGGATCCTACCAGTTTCTTATATCTTTGTCTCAGAATGATGCCCGCCAAATGTCAGTCTGATCAGTCCTTTTTGAGGTGATTCTTTGGGTATACAGGGGTCAGAGAGCTGCTTGAGGAGACGATCTGTACTTTATAGGAGCTCAAGTGCTGTTCTGTGAGCTCTGTTGTTCATCCAGTGTTGCTAGGCAAGTACATTTAAGTCTGTTGCAGCAGAACTCATAAAACCGGTTTTTTCTCTCAGATGCTCTGTCTCGGGGAGTTAGGGCTTTATTTGTGAGTATGTGTTGCTTTTTCCTGCCCAGCTAGGTGGCAGTTTAGTCATTATTTTCCTGCCAAGTTTCTGCCCTGCTGGCGTGAGGTCCGCCCTTTTGCTGTGGTCTTCGTCCTGCTGTTTTGGGCTCTGTCCTGCTTATGTAGGCTCCGCCCTGCTGATGTGGGCTCTGCCCTGTTCGCGGAGTCTCTCTGTTATTGCGGGTTGCCTCGGCAACGTCTGACTGCATCAGCAATGGGCAGGTACCTCAGTCGGGGCAGAAACTCTCGGCAATTGCGGAAGCCCCTCCCCCACTGAGCTGCACAGTCGTGGGTTCAGCTCTTCCCACAGTGGAACTCTCAACCCCAGGCATTCCGAGTCACTGTATTGCTTGTCCCTGTGAGGATGGGACCCATCCAGCCTGATCACTTGGCTCCCTGCCTCCAAGCCTTTTTGCTTATTTTTTTTTAAGTTGTAGGGTTGACTCTCTCCCATGTGCCTCAGCTGCTGCAGAAAGGGCCCTGGGATCTGTGTGATTTCCCGTGCTGCCACCCACTGCGCTGGTTCACAATTCACCTCCCAGAAATCTCCTGGTCTGGTTCACCGTCCAAAACCCGTTCAATCAGATGAACATGGCAATCTGCCCTCCCAAGTCTCAAAATGCCGGTTTAACAGGGCTCTCAGACCCTTGTGTTTTGTGCATCGTGCTGCTATGCTGCGGCGCCGGCTCTCTGGCCGTGCCAGCAGAGAGCGCTGCACTTGCATACTGCGTGCCTCTTACAACTGGGCTTTTCACCGTTCTGTGGGCTATAAAGATCCGTCTGGAAATGCGGTGTGAACTCACCCTCTGCGTCTTGACTGAGAGCTGCAATCGTGAGTTGCTTCTAGAGTGCCATCTTCCTCCCTCTGCACTGTTTTCGCTGGGAACTGCACTCCATAGCTGTCCCTATTCAGCCATCTTGAATCCACCTCTATATGTATATTTTTTTTTCAGGGAACCAGTGGAGGAAACATGGCTTCTCTCCTGAGGAAGAAAAACATGATTTTGGTATAAGTTAAGCACTTTACACAGTGTTAAGTTTGAGAAAGGTTTTTACTTAAAATTTTTTTCATCGTATCCTGATTTTGATTGGTTATGTTACATTTTATTATCCCTTGTGGGTCCAGAAAGAGTTTCAAGAGAGAGAAGACAAAGGCAATCTGTGTTGCAAAAGAAGCCCAGGTCAGAAGATTGAAGAACTGAATATGCAACTTTGTAAGGGACTTGCAGACAAGGGAAACTTTGTCAGGTAAGTAGGATGCTAAAAGCTTGTCTTTAGAAATTAACTGTCTATGTTTATTATTTTCTCATCACAGAAAATAATGTGAAAATAATTGCAGGATAAGACCTTTCTTAAAATATTCTGTAGTAAAAACAGTACTTCAGAAAGAGATTTCATCAGCTTATTAAGCTCCACACATGGTTATACTCTGGATGCAGATGTAAATAAGAGTGATAATTGAACAAAGGGAATTGCTTTATTCTGGAGAAAAGATGTGGACAGCAATCTCTCTTCGGAGTCACAAAGTGGAATTTGGTTTAAGCATTTTGTATAAAAGTGATTATGTTTTGTGTCAAAACAATAAAGTTTCTAGTCTCCCTTAGCCTATTCTAAATGTTGAAATTTTGGTTCAATGCTTCTCTCTGGTGAAATAAAGAAAGATGAAAAGACGGCTCGGGAAGATTTTATTTTTTGTTCTGTTTTCCTTTCTTTGTTTCCTCTGGTATTTTTTTCTTTTAATCAGTCCTAATGCTAATCAGAAATCTTAGCTGATGTAGCACATAGGCTCTTCCCAACAGTCTGGAAGAAATTGATCAAAGCTCTGGGTGTGGTGGGCAAGTGAATGGGTGAACAGAAAGCTAATTTAAAAGAGGCATCAGACTTTCAAAGGACAGTAGCACATAGGTTCTTGCAGTTGTTACAGAAACTTTGTAAGAGAACCCATTCAGATTTCTTTAAAAAATTGTCTTCTGGTAAACCATTGTTAAATGAACTGAGGACACACAAATTAAACATTTCTGAAATAATAAACATATTGATAAAACAAAGATATTATTGTTGTCATGTTTCTAAATATTTACTTCAAAAATTAAATTTTTACCTCCAAAATTCTATATTGATTTCAAAAAGAATAAACATATTTTGATAAATCAGATATATTGGTTGTTGCTATTTTTCTAAATATTTACTTCCTGCTGGGTGTGGTGGCTCAAGCTTGTAATCTCAGCACTTTGGGAGGCAGAGGCATGTGGTTCACGAGGTCAAGAGATCGAGACCATCCTGGTCAACATGGTGAAACCCTGTCTCTACTCAAAATACAAAAAATTAGCTGGGCATGGTGGTGCATGCCTGTAATCCCAGCTACTCGAGAGGCTGAGGCAGGAGAATTGCCTGAACCCAGGAGGTGGAGGTTGTGGTGAGCCAAGATCATGCCATTGCACTCCAGCCTGGGTAACAAGAGTGAAACTCCATCTCAAAAAAATATATATATCTACTTCCAAATTATGTCATCTATTTTCATTATTGTGAATATCACTTGTTTAATTTATGAATCTGGAGAACATCATTCTCAGCAAATTGACACAAGAACGGAAAAGGAAACACCGTTTATACTCACTCATAGGCGGGTGATGAACAATGAGAACACATGGACACAGGGAAGGGAGTACCACACACTGAGGTCTATTGGGGGAAATAGGGGAGGGACAGTGGAGGGGGAGTGGGGGAGGGATGGCATGGGGAGAAATGCCAAATATGGGTGAAGAGGCAGAAAGCAGCAAAACACACTGCCACGTGTGTACCTATGCAACTATCTTGCATGTTCTGCACATGTACCCCAAAACCTAAAATGCAATAAAAATTTTTAAAAAAATTTTCTCAAAAAATGGCATGAAGTCTTAATTTTAGGAGTTTTCTCTTACTGCCAGTCAGAAAGATCGAGTAAAACCTATAGAAGAGAAAAAGAAATTCCTTCAACAAATCTAAGAAAGGTGAAAGTCATTGGCTAATATTTTTGAGGTAGTTTATGTAGAATGTCTTGGGAGCTATCCTGAAGGTTAAGTTTCCAAACACATAGGGTCAAGTACTAAGTAGTTCCATGTTCAGAAGATACACATAAATAATTTGGACTGCAGTATAACTTTTGCAGTATGGCAAAAGTCACACCCAAAGCATGAGTCTAAAACAACAGTGGAAATGACACAACAAAAATAAATAAAACAATAATAATCTTCTACAATGAAGAATAATTTAATTCAAAAAAATTTTGGGGAGGTTGAGGATGGAGTTGAGGATGATTAATTTGAAACAGTAGTTAAAAACATAGAGAGCTTTTGATCCTCTTATTAATTATTTAAACCTTTATGAGAATCTGCCTTGTCTTACTAATTATCCTTGAAATACCAGTTTGATTGAAGTCTTTTTCTGTAGGACTAAACATATTAGTATTTATCAGGACTAGTTTGTGTGTGTGTGTGTGTGTGTGTGTGTGTGTTTGATATGAGGTTGATTGAGGTATTTTTGCTATAGAACCTACAGTTCTTATTAACCTTGAACCTGTAGAATGCCAAAGATATCATGAAGCTAAAAAGGCTGATGTTGGCTGAGTGCATACCAGGTGAAGGGCAGTAATCCCATTGTGGGGCTTGGGGTGGTTTGCCCTTTTGCAGGCTCCTCCAGACTCCTCTGGCAGGAATCTCTGAAGGAGGTTTGGACTCTGTCATAAGCCCTCTTGAGATGGGAGATGTGATCTTGTGCTTGGCTTTCTTGGTGGTCTCAGCGGCATGTCTGAACATCTGACTCGGGCTTGGATTCACCACAGAAAACTTTAGAGACACCCTCTATACCTCATTGGCCCCTATGGGAATTCATTTCCAGGTGTCACCAACTATGGAGCACACTGGGCTTCCCTCTTTGTGGTTGTTCCCTCCATTTATAGACTGCAGTGCTGAGAATCAGGAGTCCCTGGGCTTGGAGATCAAGGCAAGACTCCTTGGTGGGTGGCCCAGGTAAAAAAGTGACAGTCAACTCATGGGGCCTGGGAAGGTTCTGGTATCATCCAGAGTGCCCGCTTCCAGGTCCGAAGCACCCTCCTCCTCCACCCGACTGGAACCTAAGAGTGGGCTCAAGGATGTACTGAGGTCAGGACTGTCAAGGACCTATGCTGCTTGTGGCATGCAGCCTCCTTCCTGTAATCATCTCTGCCACCAACTCCAGCTTGCACCTGTGTGGCAGCAGCTGGACAGTGTCAACATTGCAGCTCCCCAGCTGGGCACACAAAAGTGCATCTGCAAGCAGCCTGTCACAAGTGCCAGCGCTGAGCCATGGCTCCCATCAGTGAAAGTCACCGTTGCCTGGGGAATGATCTCAGTGGCTTAGCAAAGCAGGGGCCCTCTGTGGCAGTGCCTCAGCATTGGGCAATGGAACATTTCTTCCCGAAATCATCGCCGAGTCCTGAGATTTTAGAAATCTGGCAGATTAAGTCAGGTAGAAAAAAAGATCTGGCAGGGCTTCAAGGATGTCCACAGCAATCCCCAATTATTCCTATGATGCTTCAGGCTTGCCCAGCCAGTGTGAAGGTGCCTCTTGTTCAAAGCCCTCCTGGCTGGGATTTCCATGTACCACCTGCCTGCCTGAGGTAGGGCTGCTCTGTCCCCAAGGGGCTTCCAGCATTAAGCAGAACCCCGCAGCCTCAGGAGCTGCCTGGCAATGTGTGTTTCCATGCTAGTGTTGGATGTCTCCCTGTGTCTTTCTGTGTGTGTATGCATGTATCTTTCTGAGTGTGTTGATGGGTGTGTGTGTGGGGGGGTGGGACATGCTGACACGAGTGTGGCCAGTGCACTCCAGTGTGGTTTCTCTGTAGTCCACCTACCTTCTGCTGATGGTCTGCATTTAGCTCAGTTTGGGGGCTGCAGCGCTCTGCATTCTTTGTTTTCCTGGTGCTTTCCAAAGCCTCAGTGTAGTGGGGTCTACCTCCCACCTGCAGGTGTCATAATCAGCTGCTTTTCCCAAGGTGGGTCACTCCTGGAATAACAAGATGGGTGCAACACACCTACAATCAGTTTCCTTCAAGAGCCCTTGGTTCTGTGGCACATCTAGGGTTGGAGGTACCCTAGCTGTGCCATCCTCAAGACCCTTTAAGTGGCTCCAGTGGTATCATTAAACTTATGTGTATTTCCTCTACTTAGAATTCTTGTTTAAAGACAGATTATAATTTTTATGTTGGAGTGAACCTGAAATTTTGTATTTTAGTAGATGCCACTAATTAGGGGTCCTGACTGATATTTGGAAGAGCAAGTCTCAGTATTGTTCTTTTGAAGTAAAAATTCTAGGTGTTGAGTGTGCAATTAAAAGTATTTTCTGGATATCATCTTCATTTTTCTTCCTAATTACTTTTCTAATAAAATTAAAACACACTGATTGCCAACAAAAAGGGAAACAGATTGATATTTCATAAATTTACCTTTTCTGAATGACTAATTTATTTGACTCTTGGTTATCTAAGGACAGATTACAAGGTATGAGTTAGCCATGGCATGAAATAACAGTGGGCTTGGTATCATGATGATGTGAAATGTCAGTCATGTAAGAAAAAATTTATATATTTATAGTATAAAGTATTTCTGTTTAAAATTATTAGGTATTGCATCTGCTTGGGAATATTCCTTGATCTCAGCTGTCCGAGTAATTTTTGGGAACAGAGTTTCCTTTTATTTTGACTCTCTAGGAATAGTGGTCTGCATATGGGAATTACAAAATCTGTGCAGAGAATGTGCTGTGATTGGTGGAGGTTTCCAACATATTAGCTGCAAATACTCATGTACTTAGAGTTCTTTGACACATTTCTATGTGATCTTTGGAATGGTAAATATATTCTAAAATATGGGATGAGAATTTTAAATGAATTATTTTAAAATAATCTTTTATAAGACATTTTAGTTGGTTTTACATTCTCTAGGTTTTCAGATATGTGAGACCTTCACCTTCTGCTCTTTTCAGTTGTTTAGAAATTATTTGTTCACAAAAACATGAATGCAAAGACATACCTGTGGGCAAACAATGTGTGTAATTGATCCCAGGTTGAGCATTTCAGCTGTAGAAGTTATTTGTGATAAGTTATGAAACTTTAAACACTCTGAGTAAATCATAATTAGGGACAATTAAGAAATGCTGAGGTAATCCTTTAAAATAATTTTCCAGAATTCATTTCTTCCATCAGTTATATAGTGATTTACAGATAAAGTACTATAAAAGATATTGAATTTGCTACTTTTTAATTCCTATTGCTTTAGTGAAAATAGTACTTCAGAAACAGATTTCATCCACCTATTAAGCTCCCACATATAATTATAATCTGGATATAGATGTAAATAAGAGTGATAATCTGACACAGGGAATTGCTTTATTCTTCAGAAGAGAGGTTAACAACAGTTACTCTTTAGTGGCCAAAAAAGCAATTTGATCTAAGCACTTTGTACAAAGGTTATGATGTTTTATGTCAAAGCAATAAAGTTTCTAAGCTCCCTTAGCCTATTCTAATTGTTGAAATTTGGGTTAAATGCTTCTTTCTGGTGAAATATAGAAAAGAGAAAAGACAGCCCAGGAAGATTTTATTTTTTGTTCTGTTTCCTCTGGTATTTTTTTTCTTTTAATCAGTCCTAATGCTAATAAAAAATCTTAGCTGATGCAGCACATATTATCTTCCCAACAGTCCAGAAGAAATTGATCAAAGCTCTGGGTAGGGTAGGAAAGTGAATCAGTGAACAAAAAGCTCATTTAAAAGAGGCATCAGACATTCCAAGGACAGTGACAAAACAAGGTTCTTGCAGTTGTTACAGAGACTTTGTAGGGGAACCCGTTCTGATTTCTTTAAAAAAAATGTCTTCTCATAAAGCATGGTAAAATTAACTGAGGACACACAAATTAAACATTTCTGAAATAATGAACATATTGATGAAACAAAGATATTAGTGTTGTCAGGTTTTTAAATATTTACTTCAAAAATTAAGTTTTTACCTCTAAATGTATATGTTGATTTCCAAAAGAATAAACATAGTTTGATAAAGAAATATATTAGTTGTTTTTAGGTTTTTAGGTATTTACTTCCAAATCATGTCATCTATTCTCATTATTGAGAATGTCTCTTGTGTTAATTTCTCAAAGAATGGCATGAAGTCTTAAATTTTATGGGTTTTTTCATACCACCAGTGAGAAAGATCAAGTAAAAATTAGAGAAAGAGAAAATCCTTCAAGAAATCTAAGAAAGTTGAAAGTAATTGGCTAATTTTTTTGAGGTAGTTTATGTAGAATATCTTGGGAGCTATTCTAAAAGTTAAGTTTCTAAAAGCACAGGGTAAAGTACTAAGTAATTCCATTGTGAGAAGATACACATGAATAATTTGCACTGCAGTATAACTTTTGCAGTATGGCAAAATTGATACCCCAAGCATGAGTCTAATACAATAGTGCAAATGACACAACAAAAATTAAGAAAACAATAACAATCTTCTATAATGAAGAAGAATTTAATTCAAGAAGATTTTGGGGAGGTTTAGGATGGAGTTGAGAATGATTAATTTGAAAGAGTATTTAAAAACATAGAGAACTTTTGATTCTCTTATTATTTAAACTTATATGAGTATTTGCGGTGTCACACTAATTATCTTTGAAATATCAGATAGATTGGGATCTTTTTGCTGTAGGAATAAATCTATTCATATTTATCAGGTCTAATTTGTGTATGTGTGTGTGCATGTGTGTGTGTGTTTGATATGAGATTGATTGAGGTCTTTTTGCTGTAGGACCTCTAGGTCTTATAAACACTGAACCTGTTGAATTCCAGGAATTTCATGGAGCTAAAGAGACTGGGGTTGTCTGGGTGCATGCCAGGTGGTGGGTAGCAATCCTGGGGTTTGGGTGTGGGTGATTTGCCCTTTGGGGGGATCCTCCTGGCTCCTCTGGCAGGAATCCCTTAAGGAGGCTTGAACTCTTGCACAGGCCCTCTTCAAATAGCAGATGTGATCTTCGTTTGCTGGCCTTCTTGGGTGTTCTTAGCAGCATGGCTGGACATCTGTCTCAGGTTTAGATTCACCACAGAAAACTTTGGAGACACCCTCTACAGGTGATTGACCCCAATGGGAAGCCATTTTCAGGTGTCACCAACTCTGCTGCACACTGGGCTTGCTCCTTTGTGGTTGTACCCTACATGACCAGACAGTATTACTGAGAAGCCAGAGTTCCTGGGCTTGGAGATAAAGGCAGGGCCCCTTGGTGGGTGGCCCCGGTCGAAAAGTGGCAGTCCACTCATAGGGCTGGGGAATGTTCTGGTGAAACCTGGAGTGCCCGCTTCCAGGTCTGAAGCACCCTCCTCCTCCACCCGACTGGAACCAAAGAGTGAG
The DNA here is from genome assembly GCA_028533165.1 of Leontopithecus rosalia. NCBI lineage: Eukaryota > Metazoa > Chordata > Mammalia > Primates > Cebidae > Leontopithecus > Leontopithecus rosalia. The sequence goes on from CM052670.1 coordinate 50,758,795, forward strand.
CTCAAGGAGGTACTGAGGTCAGGACTGTCAGGGTCCTATGCTGCTTGTGGCATGCATCCTCCTTCCATGTGCTGCCCCTGCCACCGACTCCACCTTGCACCTGTGCAGCACCAGCTGGACAGTGGCAACATTGTGGCTCCCCAGCTGGGCATGCAAAAGCCCATGTGCAAGCAGCCTGTCACAAGCCCCAGCAGTGAACAGTGGTTGAGTCACAGTGACAGCCACTGTTGCCTGGGGAATGATCTCAGCGGCTGAGCAAAGCTGGAGTCCTTTGTGGCAGTGCCTCTGCGTTGGGCAACGGTCCCTTTCTCGGTGCAATCATTGATGAGTCCTGCAATTTTAGGAATCTGGTAGACTGAACCAGGCAGACAAAAGATCTGGTGGGGCTTCAGGGAAGTCCACGGCAATCCCCAAGTATCCCCATGATGCTTCAAGCCTACCCAGACAGTGTGAAGTTGCCTCTCACTGAAAGCCCTCCTTGCTGCAATTTCCAGGTGAGCCTGCCTTCCTGCGGCTGAGTTGCTCTGTCCTGGAAGGGCTTTCCAGCAGAGAGGAAAAACCCGCAGCCTCAGGAATTGCCTGGAAGTATGTGTTTTCATGTGAGTATTGGATGTTTCTGTGCGTGTGTAAGTGTGTGTATGCACATATCTTTCTGAGTGTGTTGATGAGTGTGTGGGGGGTTGTGGGGGGGACACGCTGACAAGAGTGTGGCCAGTGCACTCCAGCACAGTTTCTCTGTAGTCCACCTACTTTCTGCTGCCAGCTTGCATTTGGCTCAGTTTGCAGGCTGCGGCACCCCACATTCTTTGTTTTCCTGGTGCTTTCCAAAGCCTCAGTGTAGTGGGGTCTGCCTCCCACCTGCAGGTGTTATAATAACCTGCTCATCCCGAGGTCAGTCACTCCTCCAGAAACAAGATGGGCGCAACACACCTGCAATCAAATTCTTCCAGGAGCCCTTGGTCCTATGGCACATCTAGGGATGGAGGAACCCTAGTCATCCCATCCGGAGGACCCCTTGAGGGGCTCCAGTGGTGTCCTGAAACTTATGTGTATTTCCTCTACTTAGGATTCTTGTTAAAAGACAAATTGTAATTCATGTGTTGGAGTGAGCCTGAAATTCTGTATTTCTTGTAGGCACTCAGTGGATACCACTGATTAGGGGTCCTGATTGACATTTGGAGGAGCAAGTCTCAGTATTGTTTTTAAAGTAAGAATTGTAGGTGTTCAGTCTGCAATTAAAAGTCTTTTCTGGATATCATCTTCATTTTTCTTCCTAACTACATTCCTAATAAAATTAAAACACATCAATTGCCAACATAAAGGGAAACAGATTGATAGTTCATAAATTTACTCTTTTTTAATGACTAATTTAGTTGACTCTTGGTTACCTAAGAACAGATCTCAAGGTATGAGTTAGCCATGCTATGAAACGACAGTGGGCTTGGTATCATAAAGAAGTGAAATATCAGTCATGTAAGAAAAAATTAATATATTTATAGTATAATGTAATTCTGTTTTAAATTATTTAGTATATAATCTAGCTTGGGAGTGTTCCTTGATCTCAGCTGTCCGAGGAATTTTTGGGTGCATGGCCTCATTTTTCTTCCACTCTCTAAGGAGCAGTTGTCTGCATATGGGAATTACAAAATCTATGCAGAGAATGTGCTGTGATTAGTGGAGGTTTCTAACATATTGGCTGCAAATACTCATGTACTTAGAGTTCTTTGACACATTTCTATATGATCTTTGGAATGGTAAGTGAATTCTAAAATATAGGGTGTTAATTTTAAATGAATTAGTTATAAATGATCATTTATAAGACATATTAGTTGGTTTTACATTCTCTATGTTTTTGGATTTGCGAGACCTTTTCCTTCTGCTTTTTTCAGTTGCTTAGAAATTATTTGGTTGTATAAACATGAATGTATATGCATACTTGTAGGCAAATGATGTGTGTATTTGATCCCAAGTTGAGCATTTCAGCTATAGAAATTATTTGTGATAAGTTATGAAACCCTAAAAGCTGTGAATAAATCATAATTAGGGACAATTAAGAAATGTTGAGATAATCCTTTAAAATAATTTTCCATAATTTGTTTCTTCTATCAATTATATGGTGACTTACAGGTAAAGTAGTATAAAGTATATCAAATTTGTTACTTTTTAATTCCTGTTGCATAAATGTAAACAAAATACAGTGGTCCTATACTGCATTAATTGGAAATAGCTAAGTTTTTAAGGACCTAACTTAAGCAAAGATGTTGAACAGAGAAAATTTATTTTTATCATTAATTAAGCATTAGATATATGTGTATTTTTTTTTCAGAGAACCAGAGAAGAAAAACATGGCTTCTCTCCTGAGGAAGAAAAACATGAGGTTGGATTAAAGTTAAGCACTTTATACAGTGTTAAGTTTGAGAAAGGTTTTGTTTAAAATTGTTTCCATCATATCCTGATTTTGATTTGTTATGTTTCATTTTATTATCCCTTGTGTGTGTGGAAAGATTTCCTAGATAGAGAGGACAAAGCAGTCTGTGTTGCAAAAGAAGCCCATGGCTGAAGATTGAAGAACTGAATATGCAACTTTGCCAGGGACTTGGAGATCAGAAAAATCTTGTCAGGTAAGTTGAATGCTATAACCTTGTCTTTAAGGATTAACTGTCCATGTTTATAATTTTCTCATCACAGAAAATAATGTGAAAATAATTGCTATATTAGATCTTTCTTAAAGTATTCTTTAATGAAAACAGTACTTCAGAATGAGATTTCATCCACTTATTAAGCTCCCACACATGGTTATACTCTGGATGCAGATGTAAATAAGAGTGATAATCTGAAACAGGGAATTGCTTTTTTCTGGAGAGGAGATGTTGACAACAGTCTCTCTTTAGAGGCTGAAAAAGTAATTTGATTTAATCTCTTTGTATGAATGTTATGATGCTTAATGTCAAAATATAAAATTTCTAATCTCCCTCAGCCTATTCTAAATGTTGAAATTTAGGTTAAATGATTCTCTCTGGTGAAATAAAGAAAGGTGAAAAGATGTATAGGGAAGATTTTATTTTTTATTCTGTTTTCCTTTCTTTGTTTCCTCTGGTATTTTTTTCTTTTAATCAGTCCTAATGCTAATCAGGAATCTTAGCTGACACAGCACATAGTCTCTCTTTCCAACAGTCCAGAAGTAATAGATCAAAGCTCTGGGTGTGGTGGGCAAGTGAATGGGTGAACAAATAGATAATTTAAAAGAAGCATAGGACTTTCAAAGGACAGTATCACAAAGGTTCTTACAGTTGTAACAGGAAATTTGTAAGGGAATCCATTCTTATTTCTTTAAAAAATTATCTTCTTGTAAAGCCCTGTTAAATGAACTGAGGACACACAAATTAAACATTTCTGAAATAATAAACATATTGATAAAACAAATATATTAGTGTTGTCAGGTTTTTAAATATTTACTTCAAAAATTAAATTTTACCTCCAAAATTATATATTGATTTCAAAAAGAATAAACATATTTTTATGTCAAGTTGTCATTATTTTTCTCAATATTTACTTCCAAATCATGTCATCTATTTTCATTATTGTGAATATCACTTGTCTTAATTTCTCAATAAATGGCATGAAATCTTAATTTTAGGAGTTTTTTCTTACCACCAGTGAGAAAGATCAGGTAAAACTACAGTAGAGAAAAAGAAATTTCTTCAACAAATCTAAGAAAATTGAAAGTAATTGGCTAATATTTTTGAGGTGTTTATATAGAATGTCTTGGGAGCTATCCTGATGGTTAAGTTTCCAAAAGTATAGGATAAAGTACTAAGTAGTTCATGTTCAGGAGATACACACAAATAATTCAGACTGTAGTATATCTTTTGCAGTATGGCAAAAATGACACTCAAAGCAAGAGTCTAATACAACAGTGTAAATGACACAACAAAAATAAAGAAAACAATAACAATCTTCTATAATGAAGAATTTAATTCACAAAAATTTGGGGGATGTATAATCTTCATAGACTTTATCAGACACTCCTTCATCCCCATGGCTGTGCCAGCTGTCATGATGGTTTGAGTTCTCAGAGAAGAACGCTGTCGCCTGGTTGGAGAGGTGCTGCTGGTGGGAGTTTTCTGTTCCTGGAACAACAGGGAGGGAATGGTCTGCATGTTCCCTTAACAGATGGCAGAGGAGGGAGAGGAAGGGAATGTAGAAATCCAGTGGAGGGAGATTTACAGGGAAGTTGTAAGAAAGCAGAAAAGGCCAGCCATACAGCAATTTGAAGGGGTAAATGGCTTTTTGGCCCCCATGGGGTGGCCCAGACCCGGGTTAGGGCAAGAGGTAGGAGTGTGGGCCAAGAGAGTTTTACCTCAATAGCAAGTTTGGCCAAATGGTCTTTGAGGATGCCATGGGCCTGTTCAACTTTACCCGACAACTGAGGTTGGTAAGGGATGTGCAGTTTCTAGGAGATGTTGAGGGACTTGGCGACTAGCTGGACTAATTGGGCCGTAAATGCTGGACCATTGTCCGACTGGATGGTGGCAGGTAGGTCAAAGTGAGGGATGATATCTTGAGTAAGGAGGGAGGCCACCATGTCTGCTCTCTCCCGGGAGGTGGGGAAAGCTTCAATCCAACCTGAAAAGGTATCTACAAAAGTTAGGAGGTAGGAGAGATTTTGGTAAGTGGGCATATGGGTGAAGTCAATTTGCCAGTCTTGGGCTGGTAGGTTGCCCTGCATTTGGTGAGTAGGAAACTGTGGCCTTAAGCCTCCCTGAGGCAAGACCTTAGAGAAAGTAATGCATGCCTTGTGTACCTGCTCATTTGTTTGTTGCAGAACTGGTGAGAAAAAGAGGGGCTGTACAAAGCAGTGTAACGCATTAGGCCCTATATGTAAGGATTTCAGCAATAAATTTAGGGGCTCGTTCCTGGGGAAGGGGGATTCTGTTATTTAGGAAGATCCAGCCCTGATTAGATTCTGTTCTCCCCTTTAGCATAAGGGCCTGTTTTTCTGATGGTGAGTATACAGGCTGTGTGGCCATGGTAAGGAAGAGAACAGGGGTAGGGGTCAACTTGGTATTAGTTAAAGATCTTGCTGCTGCGTCTGCCCTCGCATTGACCCAGGAGATGGCATCATGCTGGGCTCAGTGTCCTTGGCAGTGTATGACTGCAAACTCCCTGGGCAATGATAAAGCCTGTAAAATGTTGGAGATCTGTGTAGCATTGATTATGGGAGACCCTTTTGTGGTAAGAAATCCCCGATCTCTCCAGAGGGCAGAGTGGCAATGGGTGATAAGAAAAGCTTATTTTGAGTCAGTATAGATATATACTGCTTGCTTTCCCTGTGCTAGTGTGAGAGCTCAGGTTAGGGCAATGAGTTTCACCTTTTGTGATGTGGTTCCATCAGGGAGGCAATGTGCCTTGAGGGTGGCTGAACCTGTGACTACTGCATAGGCTGCCTTTTGCCTCCCGCCAGCTGTCATTACTGAACATCCATCCACATAGAAAGTTAGGTCTAGGTTAGGCAGGGGAAGATTGGATAGGCCCTCCCAAGGTTTGGCAAGTGCATCCACTAGTTCAGGGCAGGAGTGGGCTGGGGAAGGGGGAAGGGGGAAGGGATGGAAGAAGAAGCTGGGTAGCCAGGTTGAGTGGGGAAATAGGGTGAATGCTGACTGAAGGATTCTCAATGAAGAGCAGGTGGAACTCCTGTAGACAAGAGGGCCTTAGGTGAGCAAGGGATTTGTGGGAGAGGAGGTCGGTAAGCTGGTTAGTAGAGAACACTGAGATGGGCTGGCCCAGAGTAAGTTTTAGTGATTCCTTGGTAAGTTCTGTTCCTGCTCCCAGGGCCTGCAGGCAAGGGTGCCACTTTCTGACTGTGGGGTCAAGTTACTTTGATAAGTATGCTACAGGATGAAACACAGGACCCAGGGGTTGGGTTAGAACCCCAACACCAATGCTCTGTTTTTCATCAGTGAACAGATAAAAGGGACGATTAAGGTCCAGCAGATGAAGTGGGGGTGTGGTGGACAAAGCAGTTTGGAGGGTTTTAAAAGCCCATCTTACAACCTCAGAATAGGATAGAGGTCCCGTGGGGGTGTCCTTGAGGACACAGGCTAAAGGATGGGTTTGATTAGGACAGGAAGGCTTTCCATTAATTCCCATGACTGAAACCTGGGAAGGTATGTTAGGTCCTGAGTAGGAAGGCAATACAGAATGGGTAGCATCCATGTTCACTAAGAAGGAAATGGACTTATCTGCTATCTGCAGCATTTCCCTTGGCTCGGCTAGGGTGATGAGGGTCTTCAAGTTCGGGCTGCATCAGTTGTCCAGAAGGCTGAGAAACTCAAGCAATGGGATTGCTTCCTGCAGACTGGCCTGCCCTGCACTTAGAGGTACAAGGGGTGGGCCTGTAGTCTGGGATGGGCAATTACTGCACCAATGTCCAAGCTGCTTGCAGTCTGGGCAGGGCTTGGTAGGTGGTTGGAGGCATGAACACTTATGTGCCCAGCATCCCTCCTGACTGCACTTGAAACATGGCCCAGGCAGAACTCCTCCAGAGTTCTTGGCAGGTTTTGATGGACCCCCTCCACCAGGTACCTGGTGGGCTGCCAGCCTCAGGGCTGCCACAAGAGCTTGGGTTGGAGGCTTACCTTTTGCTGTAGACTGGGCTGGCAGGTGGCCTCAGTCTTTTCCTCTCAGCCATTAAAGACTTTAAATGCCATGTTTACCAGGTCTTGTATGGGAGTTTGGGGGCCTTCCTCAGCCTTTTTAAGTTTTTTCTAATGTCAGCTGCTGACTGAGAGATAAAATGGGTGGCTAGAACTATAGCCCCCGGTAAAGAGGCTGGGTCCAGCTGGATATGAAGGACCACAGCATTAGTTAATTGGTCGAGAAAGATGGCAGGGTTTTCAGTAGGTCCCTGAGTTATTTCCCTTAATTTATCATAATTAACTACCTTTTGGGCTGCGCTTTGCATGCCTGCTAGGTGGCGCTGTAGCACTTGGTCTTGGTGGTGGTGGCCATCTTGATCAGTTTGATAGTTCCAATTAGAATCCGCCTTGGGGACCACTGCTGCACCTACTGGCATTTCATTGTCTGTGAGATGTACCTGATCAGCATGCGCCTGGACCACCATAAGGATGTAGTCAAGCTCATCTGGGGTGAGGGTGGAAGACAGAATTACAAAGGTATCATGCCAGGTGAGGCCGTAAGCCTGGATGAGGTAGTGGAATTCTTTGGTGTAAGCAGTAGGATTTGCGGAAAGTGACCCTAGGCCTTTCTCAATGGTTGATAGATTAGCGAGGGAGAAGGGAACATGTACTTGGACAGCGCCTTTCACTCCAGTGACCTCGTAAAAGAGGTCTTTGTCAAAGGACAGAAGTTTCATTATTAGGAGCACAGTGCGAGTGAGTGTGAACACTGACAGGAGAGGCTAGGTTGGAACCAGGGAGAGGAGAGGCTGGTGGGGGCTGAGGTTCCGCATATGGCAGAGGATTTGTGGGTAGGATTTAATTGGCATACAGTTGAGGGGCAGGATAGAAGGAGAAGATGTAGGATGATCATTTTAGAAGAACGTGAGAAGACAGAAACAAAAACGGGAAGAAAAATGGGAAATGGCCGCCATCTTAAGAGAGAGAGAGAGTGAGAAGATAGGAGTGGAAACAGGAAATGGCAGCCATCTTGAGAGAGTGACAGAGAGTGAGAAGATAGGAACAGAGACAGAAAATGGCAGCCATCTTGAGAGAGTGAGAGAGAGTGAGAAGATAGGATCAGAGACAGGAGCCAAGAATACAGCCAAATCTGGATTTGCTGCTCAGAATTCACCCATTGCTATGGAGTAGTCAGGAACAGGAACCAGCATCCTGGTTTCTGTTCTGAGTAAAAGGGTAATGGGAAAGACCAGAATGGAAGGACGTCTCCTTGGTGCTCTGGCTTTCAGAACGGAAAGGGGAAGCTCCTGGACTTCTCCATGAAACTTCTAACCTGGAGTAAGGAGGGGGCCCTCCTGGCATGGCCACGACTACAGACAGGAGGGCTCTGGGGAGTAGGCTAGGGTGAGGTTCCAAGAAGCAGGTTTAGGCAGCACCAAATATTTTACCTGGTGTCTTACCCTGTGGTGACCAGTTACGCCACTGAAATTGATGGATTCCTGGTTCAGCTTCTGGGTGAGGATCCAGCACTTACCAAAAAGGGAAAATAAGAGGGGCTAGGCTCCGCCCAGGTTTCCAGCACCAAATGTAAGGTTCAAATGAGGCAACTGAGACAAGTTATTGAAATAAAGAAATTTATCCATCCTTGAAGACCTGCCAGATCTTTTTTATGCCTGTTTTAGCCTGTTAAATTCCTAAAATCGCAGGGCTCAGTGATGATCATGCAAATAAAGGGTCCTTTGCCCTATGCAGAGGAACTGCCACAGAGGCCCCCTGCTTTGCTAAGCCACTGAGATCATTCTCCAGGCAACTGTAGCTGTCACTGTGACATGAGCCCCAGCTCAGCACTGGCAGTTGTGACAGGCTGCTTGCACATGTGCTTTTGCATGCCCAGCTGGGGAGCTGCAATGTTGGTGCTGTCCAGCTGCTGCCACACAGGTGCAAGGTGGAATTGGTGGCAGGGGCAGTGCCTGGAAATAGGCTGCATGCAACAAGCAGTGTAGGACCCTGACAGTCCTGATCTCAGTACCTCCTTGAAGCCACTCTTTGGTTCCAGTTGGGTGGAAGAGAAGGGTGCTTCAGACCTGGAAGCGGGCACTCCAGGTGTCACCAGAATGTTCCCCAGACCCATGAGCTGAATGCCACTTAAGTTTCAGAAATGTTTTTTCTTAAAATTGTTTTCATCGTATCCTGATTTTGATTGGTTATGTTTCATTTTGTTATCCCTTTTGTGTCTGGAAAGTGTTCCTAGGGACAAAAGACAAAGGCAGTCTGTTTCAAAAGAAGCCCAAGTCTGAAGATTGAATAACTGAATATGCAACTTTGCGAGGGTCTTGGATATAAGAAAAACCTTGTCAGGTAAGTTGGATGCTAAAACCCTGTTTTTAGGGATTACCTGTCCATGTTTATTATTTTCTCATCATGGAAAAAAAATGGGAACATAATTGCAGGTCAAGACATTTCTTAAAATATTCTTCAGTGGAAACAGTACTCCAGAAACAGATTTTATCCACATATTAAGTTCCCGTACATGGTTATATTCTGAATGTAAATGTAAATAAAAGTGATAATCTGACATAGGGAATTGCTTTTTTCTGGAGAAGAGATGCTGACAACAATCTCTTTAGAGGCCAAAAAAGCAATTTGATCTAAGCACTTTGTACTAAGGCTGTGATGTTTTATTTAAAAACAATAAAGTTTCTAAGCTCCCTTAGCCTATTCTAAATGTTGAAATTTGGGTTAAATACTTCTCTCTGGTAAAATAAAGAAAGGTGAAAAGATGGCCCAGGAAGATTTTATTTTCTGTTCTCTTTTCTTTACTTTGTTTTCTCTGGTATTTTCTTCTTTTAATCAGTCCTAATGCTAATCAGGAATCTTAGCTGATGCATCACATAGGCTCTTCCTAACAGTGCAGAAGAAAATGATAAAAGCTCTGTGTGGGGTGGACAAGTGAATGGGTGAACAAAAAGGTAGTTTAAAAGAGGCATCAGACTTTCAAAGGACAGTGGCCCAAAGGTTCTTGCAGTTGTTACAGGGACTTTGTAAGGAAACCCGTTCTAATTTCTTTAAAAAATTGTCTTCTGGTAAAGCCATGTTAAATTAACTAAGGACACACAAATTAAATATTTCTGAAATAATAAACATATTGATATAACAAAGATATTATAGTTGTCAGGTTTTTAAATATTTACTTCAAAAATTAAATTATTTCCTCCAAAATTATATATTGATTTCAAAAAGAATAAACATATTTTGATAAAACAAATAAATAAGTTTTTGTTAAGTTTTTAGGTATTTACTTCCAAATCATGTTATCTATTTTCATTACTGAGAATGGCACTTGGAGCGAGATCCAAGGCGGCCAATCACTAGCAGCTCAGGATTGTAGCTCCCAGTGAAAGCACAGAGAATGAGAGGACACCACACTTTCAGACAAATTTTTGTTGTTCACGGGCCAGGAGATTCCCAGCGGAAGAGCCCCACAAGTCACCAGCACAACTCTTGTGGCTGGTGCGGCAGTTTTGCTGGTGCCTCAGCACGGTGATTCTTGGTGCAGAGTAACTGGGACTGCGTCCCCTTTTCATCTATGTTTGGAGCTCCGGGAGGCATAGTTGCCTATTCAGCTGATTAAAAAAGGAACTCAAGAAGGAAGCCAGACTGGAGATACCTGGGCAGAAACACACCATCAATCTTAACGCCGCTGTTTAAGCTGGTGCAGTGGGTTTCTCAGATTCTGGCACTGGGAATCAACAAGCTGGACTTTCCACTCAGAGACCTAATTAGAAAGTTGATAATTACAAAGACAATAGGTGGATAAATTTACAGTGATGGGAAGAAACCAGCGTAAAAATGTTGAGAATACCCAAAATCAGAATGCTTCTCCCTCTACAGGGGATCACAGTTCCTCATGAACGAGCAAACAAGGCCTGATGGAGAATGAGTGCATTCCATTGACAGAATTAGGTGTCAGACGGTGGATAATAAAAAACTTCTGTGAGTTTAAAAGAACATGTTCTATCCCAATGCAAAGAAAATAGAACCTTGAAAAAAGGCCTGATTAAATTCTAACGATAGTAAACGATTTGGAGAGAAATATAAGTGAATTAATGAAACTGAAGAATACAATACGAGAATTCCACAAAGTATGCACAGGTTTTAAGAGTCGAATTGATCAAGCAGAAGAAAGAATATCAGAGGTCGAAGACCAACTTAATGAAATGAAATGAGAAGACAAAATTAGAGAAGAAAGAGTAAAAAGGAATGAGCAAAGTCTCCAAGAAATATGGGACTATGTGAAAAGACCTAATTTATATTTTATAGGTGTACCTGAATGTCATGAAGAGAATGAATCCAAGCTGGAAAATATTCTTCAGATATTATTCAGGAAAACTTTCTAACCTAGTAAGGCAGGACAATACTCAACTCCAGGTAATACAGAGAACACCACAAATATATTCCTCAAGTAGAGCAACCCCAAGACACATAATCATTAGATTCACCAGGGTTGAAATAGAGAAGAAAATTCTAAGGGCAGCTAGAGAGAAAGGTCAGATTACCCATAAAGAGAGGCCTGGCAGACTCACAGCAGATCTCTCAGCAGAAACCCTACAAACTAGAAGAGCTTGGGGTCAATATTCAATATCCTCAAAAAAAAATTTTCAACTTAGAATCTCACATCCAGCTAAACTAAGCTTCATAAATGAAGTAAAAATAAAATTTTTCACAAACAAGCAAGCACTCAGAGATTTCATAACCACCAGGCCTGCTTTATAAGAACTTCTGAAAGAAGCTCTATACACAGAAAGGAATGACCAGTATCAGTCATCCCAAAAACTTACCAAAAGGTTAAGAGTATCTTCATAATGAAGAATCTATATCAACTAATAAGCAACGTACCCAGCTAGCATGAAACGACAATATTAAACTCACAAATATCAATATTAATTCTAAATTTAAATGGATTAAATGCCCCAATCAAATTCACAGAAAGGCATATTGAATAAAATGTCAAAACCCTTTGGTACACTGTATCCAGATCCATCTCATAAGCAAGGACACACAAAGACTCAAAACAAAGGGTTGGTGGAAGACTCACCAATCAACTGGAGAGCAGAAAAAAAACAGGAGTTGTAACTTTCATCTCTGACAAAATAGACTTTAATAGTAACAAAGACTAAAAGAAACAAATGACATTATATTATGGTAAAGGGATCAATACAACAACAGGAGTCAATAATCATAAATATATATGCACCCAGTATAGAAACACCGAGATACATAAGAAAAGTTATTAATGACTTATAAAGAGACTTGGACTCCCACACAATAATAGCGAGAGTATTTGACACCACATTGTTAATATTCAATGAATCAACGAGATAGAAAATTAACAGGGAATTTTATGATTTGATCTCAGACCTGGAACAAGTAATCTCAGTGAATATTTTTAGAATTCCTCACCCCAGGTCCACAGAACATGCACTTTTTTCAATATCACATTACACCTATTTTGAAAGTGACTACATAATTGGAAGTAAGTCACTCTTCAGCGTTTGTATAGCATTTCTCAGACTTAAATGAAGTATTGGTTGGCTGTTTGTTATTTTCTTCCCTTATTCCTTCCTGTCTCTGCTGTTAAGCACAATTATCAGCATAAGAGGTTTTTAATACCTATTTTTAGATTGCATTCCAGCCTGGGCAATAAAGCAAGACTCCTTTTCTCTCTCCCCCTTTCTCTTTCTCTTTCTTTCTTTCAAAAGAAAAAGAGAATGGCACTTGTCTTAATTTCTCAAAGAATGCCATGAAGTCTTAAGTGTTATGAGTTTTTTTAATACCACGAGTGAGAAAGATTGAGTAAAAGTTATGGTAGAGAAAGAGAAAATCCTTCAACAAATCTAGGAAAGTTGAAAGTAGTTAGCTATATTTTTGAAGTATTTTATGTGGAATGTCTTGGGAGCTATCCTGAAGGTTAAGTTTTCAAAAATAGATGGTAAAGAACTAAGTAGTTCCATGTTCAGGAGATACGCATGAATAATTTGGACAGCGGTATAACTTTTGCAGTATGGCAAAAATGACACCCAAAGCATGAGTCTAATACAATAGTGTAAATGACACAACAAAAATAAAGAAAACAATAACAATCTTCTATAATTAAGAAGAATTTAATTCAAGAAAATTTTGGGGAGTTTGAGGATGGAGCTGAGGATGATTAATTTAAAACAGTAGTTGAAAATATAGAGAGCTTGTTATTCTCTTATTAATAACTTAAACCTATTTGAGTATTTGCTGTATCTTATTAATTGTCTTTGAAATACCAGATTGATTGAGGACTTTTTCTCTAGGACTAAACCTATTAGTATTTATGAGGACCAATTTTTTTTTGTGTGTGTGTGTGTGCATGTGTGTGTGTGTGTGTGTGTGTGAGAGAGAGAGAGAGAGAGAGAGAGAGAGTGTGTTTGATTTAAGTTTGATTGAGGTCTTTTTGCTGTAGGACTTATAGGACTTATCAACACTGAACCTGTTGAATGCCAGGGATTTCACATAGCTAAAGTGACTGAGGTTGGCTGGGTGCATTCCACGTGGCTGTTAGTAATCCTGGCATGAGGGTTGGGGCAGTTTGCCCTTTGGGAGGCTTGTCATGGCTCCTCTGGCAGGAATCCCTGAAGGAGGTTTGGACTCTGGCACAGTCCCTCTTCAGATCGCAGATGTGATGCTCTTGTGCTTGGCTTTCTTGGGGGTTCTTAGCAGCATGCCTGGACATCTGTGTAGGGTTTGGATTCCCCAAAGAAACCTTGGAGACACCCTCTACACCTGATCAGGACCCATGGGAAGCCAGTTCTAGGTGTCGCCGCCTCTGTGGCACCTCTTTGTGGTTGTTCCCTCCATGTCTAGACAGTAGTGCTGAGAAGCAGGAATCATTGGGCTTTGAGATCAAGGCAGGGCCCCTTGGTGGGTGGCCCAGGTCGAAAAGTGGCAGTCAGCTCATGGGGATGGGGAACATTCTGGTGACACCCAGAGTGCCTGCTTCCTGGTCTGAAGCACCCACCTCCTCCACCCGACAGAAACTAAAGAGTAGGCTCAAGGAAATACTGAGGTCAGGACTATCGAGGTCAGGACTGTCAAGGTCCTATGCTGCTTGTGGCATGCAGCCCCATTCCAGGCGCCGCCCTTACCACACACTCCACCTTGCACCTGTGAGGCAGTAGCTAAACAGCACCAACATCGCAGCTCCACAGCTGGGCACCCAAAAGTGCATGGGCAAGCTGCCTGTCACAAGCACCAGAGCTGAGCCAGGGCTCATGTCACAGTGACAGCGAATGTTGCCTGGGCAATCTCAGCAGCTTAGCAAAGCAGGGGCCCTCTGTGGCAGTGCTTCAGCCTTGGGCAATGGACCCTTTCTCTGTGCGATCATCACCGAGTCCTGTGATTTTAGGAATCCAGCAGGCTGAACCAGGTGGTAAAAAGATATGGCAGGGATTCAAAGATGTCCATGGCAATCACCAAGTATCCTCACGATGCTTCAGGCCTGCCCAGACAGTGTGAAGGTGCCTCTCGTTGAAAGGCCTCCCAGGTGGAATTTCCAGGTCTGGCCTGCCTGCTTGTGGTGGAGCTGCTCTGTCCCTGAGGGCCTTAATGGCAGAGAGCTAAACCCCACACCCTCAGGAGCTGTCTGACAGGGTGTGTTTCCATGCGAGTGTTGGATGTCTCTGTGTGTCTTTCCGTGTGTGTGTTTGTGTATGCATGTATCTTTATGAGTGTGTTAATGAGTGTGTACATGTGTGTGTGGGTGGGATTTGCTGACACGAGTGGGGCCATGGCACTCCAGAGTGGTTTCTCTGTAGTCCCCTTACCTTCTACTGCCGGTCTGCATTTGGCTTAGTTTAGGGGCTGTGGTGCCCTGCATTCTTTGTTTACCTGGTGCTTTCCAAAGCCTCAGTGTACTGGGGTCTGGCTCCCACCTGCAGGTGTCATAATCACCTGCTCATCCCGAGGTGGGTCACTCCTTGAGAAACAAGATGGGGCAACACACCGACAATCAATTTTCTCTAAGAACTCTTGGTCCAGTGGTACATCTAGGGCTAGAGGGAGCCTAGCTGTCCCATCCTCAAGACCCTTGAGGGGCTCCACTGGTGTCCTTAAACTTATGTGTATTTCCTCTACTTAGGATACTTGTTAAAAGACAGATTGTAATTCATGTGTTGGAGTGACAATTAAATTCAGGATTTCTCATAGGCAGTCAGAGGATGACACTGATTAGGAGTCCTGATTGACATATGGAGGAGGAAGTCTATTGTTCTCTTGAAATAAGAATTGTAGGTGTTGAGTCTGCAATTAAAAGTCTTTTCTAGATATCGTCTTAATTTTTCTTCCTAATTACCTTCGTAATAAAATTAAAACACACTGATTGCAAACATAAAGGGAAACAGACTGATAGTTACTCTTTTCAATGACTGATTTAGTTGTCTCCTGGTTACCTAAGGACAGATTACAAGGTATGAGTTAGCTATGGTATGAAATAACAGTGGGCTTGGTATCATAAAGAAGTAAAATATCAGTAATGTAAGAAAAAAATTAATATATTTATAGTAAAATGTAATTCTGTTCAGAATTATATGATATCGAATCTAGCTTGGGAATGTACCTTGATCTCAGCTGTCCAAGTAATTTTTGGGAACAGGGCATCCTTTTTCTTCCACTCTGTAAGGAACATTGGTCAGCATATTGGAATTACAAATCTACACAGAGAATGTGCTGTGATTGGCGGAGGTGTCTAACATATTGTCTGTAAATACTCATGTACTTAGAGTTATTTGGCACATTTCTATATGATCTTTGGAATGGTAAATGTATTCTGAAATATATGATGTGCATTTTAAATGAATTAATTTTAAATAATCTTTTATAAGACATTTTAGTTGGTTTTATGTTCTCCAGATTTTCGGATATGTGAGACGTTTTCCTTCTGCTCTTTTTAGTTGCTTAGAAGTTATGTGTTTCCATAAAAATGAATGCACATGCATACACATGGGTAAACACTATGTGTAGTTGATCCCAGGTTGAGCATTTCAGTGGTAGAAGTCATTTGTGATAGGTTATAAAACCTTAAATGCTCTGAGTAAATCATAATTAGAGACAATTAAGAAATGTTGAGATAATCCTTTAAAACAATTTTCCAGAATTCATTTCTTTAATCAGTTGTATGGCAATTTACAGGTAAAATACTATAAAGTATATTGTATCTGTTACTTTTTTTAAATTCCTGTTGCATAAATGTCAACAAAGTACAGTGGTCCTATACTGTATTAATTAGAAATAGCCAAGTTTTCAAGGACCTAAACTTAAGCAAGGATGTTGAACAGAGGAAATTTATATTTATCATTAATTAAACATTATATACATTTATATATTTTCTTCTCAGAACAAGTGGAGGAAAACCTTGCTCCTCTCTTGAGGTAGAAAAACGTGAGATTGGAATAAGTTAAGCATTTTACACAGTGTTAAGTTTGAGAAATTCTTTCGCTTAAAATTGTTTCCATCATATCCTGATTTTGATTTGTTATGTTTCATTTTATTATCCCGCATGTGTCTGGAAAGAGTTTCTAGAGAGAGAAGGCAAAGGCAGTCTGCATAGCCAAAGAAGCCCAGGGCTGAATATTGAAGAACTGAATATGCAACTTTGCAAGGGACTTGGAGACAAGGAAAATTTTGTCAGGTAAGATGGATGCTAAAACCTTGTCTTTAGGGATTTACTGTCCATGTTTATTTTCTCATCACAGAAAATAATGTAAAAATAATTGCAGGATATGACCATTCTTAAAATAATCTTTAATGGAAGCAGTATTTGAGAAACATATTTCATCCACTTATTAAGCTCCCACACATGGTTATATTCTGGATGTCGATGTAAATAAGAGTGATAATCTGACACAGGGAATTGCTTTTTTCTGGAGAAGAGATGCTGACAACAGTGTCTCTTTGGAGGCTAAAAAAGCAATTTGATCTAAGCACTTTCCACTAAGGTTGTGATGTTTTATGTCAAAACAATAAAGTTTCTAAGCTTTCTCAGCCTATTCTAAATGTTGAAATTTGGGTTAAATGCTTCTCTCTGGTGAAATAAAGAAAGGTGATACATGGCCCAGGAAGATTTTACTTTTTGTTCTCTTTTCCTTCCTTTGTTTTCTCTGATATTTTTTTCTTTTAATCAGTCCTAATGCTAATCACAAATCTTAGTTGATTCAGCACATAGGCTCTTCCCAATAGTCCAGAAGAAATTAATCAAATTAATTTGTTGGCAAGTGAATGGGTGAACAAAAAGCTAATTTAAAAAGGCATAAGACCTTGAAAGAACAGTGGCACAAAAGTTTTTGCAGTTGGTAGAGGGACGTTTTTAAGAAAACCTGATCTGATTTATTTTAAAGATTCTCTTCTGGTAAATTAACTGTTAAATTAACCTGTTAAATTAACTGAGGACACACAAATTAAACTTTTCTGAAATAATAAACATATTGATAAAACAAAGACATTAGTGTTGTCAGGTTTTTAAATATTTACTTCAAAAATTAAATTTTTACATCCAAAATTACATATGGATTTGAAAAAAATAACATAGTTTGATAAGACAAATATATTAGTTTTTGTTAGGTTTTTAAATATTTACTTCCAAATCGTGTCATCTGTTTACATTATTGAGAATGTCACTGTCTGAATTTCTCAAAAACTGCCAAGAAGTCTTAAATGTTATGAGTTTTTTCATACCACCAGTGAAAAGACTGAGTAAATATTATAGTAGGGAAAGAGAAATTCTTTGAACAAATCTTAAAAAGTTGGAATGAATTGGCTAATATTTTTGAGGTATTTTATGTAGAATATCTTGGTAGCTATCCTGAAGGTTAAGTTTCCAAAAATATAGGGTAAAGTACTAAGTAGTTCCATATTCAGGAGATACACATGAATAATTCGGACTGCTGTATAACTTTTGCAATATGGCAAAAATGACACCCCAAGCACGAATCTAATACAATAGTGTAAATGACATAACAAAAATAAAGAAAAGAATACCAATGTTCTCTAATGAAGAAGAATTTTTTTTTAATTTTTATTGCGTTTTAGGTTTTGGGGTACATGTGCAGAACATGCAAGATAATTGCATAGGTACACACGTGGCAGTGTGTTTTGCTGCCTTCTGCCCCCTCACACATATTTGGCATTTCTCCCCATGCCATCCCTCCCCTGCTCCCCCCCCCGCTGTCCCCAATTCGAGACAATTTTCAGGATGTTGAGGATGAAGTTGAGGATGATTAATTTGAAACTGTAGTTAAAAACCTAGAGAGCTTATAATCTTCTTATTAATTATTTAAACCTATATGAGTATCTGCTGTATCTTAATAATTGTATTTGAAATATCAGAATGATTCAGGGCTTTTTGCTGTAGGACTAAACCTATTAGTATTTATCAGGATGAATTTGTGTGTGTGTGTGTGTGTGTGTGTGTGTGTGTGTGTGTGTGTGTGTGTGATAGGAGTTTGATTGAGGTCTTTTTGCTGTAGGACCTACAGGTCTTATCAACACTGAACTTGTTGAATGCCGGGGATTTCAAGTAGCTAAAGGGACTGGGGTTGGCTGGGTGCATGCCAGGTTGTGGGTAGTAATCCTGGTGTGGGGGTTGGGGTGGTTTGCCCTTTTGCTGGCTCCTCCTGGGTCCTCTGGCAGGAATCTCTGAAGGAAAACTGGACCTTGGCACAGGCCTTCTTCAAATCACAGACGTAATCTTCTTGTACTTGGCTTTCTCGGGAGTTCTCAGTGGCATGCCTGGACATCTGTCTCAGGTTTGGATTTACCACAGAAAGCTTTGGAGACACCCTGCTGTCCCCTGGGCTTGCCTCTTTGTAGTCATTCCCTTCACGTCCAGACAGAAGTGCTGTGAAGCAAGAGTCCCTGGGCTTGGAGATCAAGGCAGGGCACCCTGTAGGTGGCCAATGGAGAAAAGTGGCGGTCAGCTCGTGGGGCCAGGGAACGTTCTGGTGACACCCAGAGAGCCGGCTTTCAGGTCTGAAGCACCTTCCTCTTTCACTCAACCAGAACAGAAGAGTGGGCTCAAGGAGGTACTGAGGTCAGGACTGTCAGGGTCCTACGCTGCTTGTGGCATGCAGCCTCTTTCCAGGTGCTACCCCTGCCACTGACTCCACCTTGAACCTGTGTGGCAGCAGCTGGACAGCACCAACATATCAGCTCCCCAAATTGGCACACGAAAGCACATGCGTAGGCAGCCTGTCAGAAGCATCAGCACTGATCTGGGGCTCGAATCACAGTGACAGCCACCATTGCCTAGGGAAGGATCTCAGTGGCTTAGCAAAGCAGGGGCCCTCTGTGGCAGTGCCACAGCTTTGGGCAACATACCCTTTCTCCGCACGATCATCGCCAAGTCCTGCAATCTTAGGAATCCAGCAGGCCGAAGCAGGCAGAAAAACGATGTGATGGGGCTTAAAGGATGTCCATGGCGATCCCAAAGTATCCCCACAATGCTTCAGGCCTTCCCAGAGAGTGTGAAGACCTCATTGAAAGCCATCCTGGCTGGGATTTCCAGGTATAGCCTGCCTTCCAGTGGCAATGCTGCTCTGTCCTCAAGTGGCTTCCTAGCAGAGAGCAGAATCCTCCAGCCTCAGAAGCTGCCTGGCAGTGTGTGTTTTCACGAGAGTGTTGGATGTCTCCGGTTGTCTTTTGGTTTCTGTGTTTGTGTGTGTATGCATTTATCTTTCTGAGTGTGTTGATAAGTGTGCATGTGTGTGGGTGGGACATGCTGACACGAGTGTGACCAGTGCACTCCAGTGCAGTTTCTCTGTAAACCCCCTACCTTCTGCTGCTGGTCTGCATTTGGCCCACTTTGGGAGCTGCAGCACCCCACATTCGTTGTTTTCCTGGTGCTTTCCAAAGCCTTAGTGTACTGGGGTCTGGCTCCCACCTGCAGGTGTCATAATCACCTGCTCATCCAGAGGTGGGTCACTCCTCAAGAAATAAGTGGGCACAACACACCTACAATCAATTTCCTCCAAGAGCCCTTGGTGCTGTGGTACATCTAGGGCTGGAAGGACCCTGGCCTTCCCATTTTCATGACCCCTTGAGGGGTTCCAGTATTTTCCTTAAACTTATGTGTATTTTCTCTACTTAAGAACCTTGATAAAAGACAGATTGTAATTCATGTGTTGGAGTTACCGTGAAATTTATATTTCTTTTAGGCACTCAGTAGATGCCACTGATTAGGGGTCCTGATTGACATTTGGAGGAGCAAGTCTCAGTATTGTTCTTTTGAAGTAAGAATTGTAGGTGTTGAGTCTGCAATTAAAAGTCTTTTCTGGATATCATCTTCATTTTTCTTCCTAATTACATTCCTAACAATATTAAAACACACTGATTGCCCACATAAGGGGAAACAGATTGATAGTTCATAAATTTGCTCTTTTTGAATGACTAATTTAGTTGACTCTTGGTTACCTGAGCACAGATTACAAGGTATGAGTTATCCATGCTATGGAACAACATTGGGCTTTGTATCACAATTAAGTGAAATATCAGTCATGTAAGGAAAATTAATATATTTATATTATAATGTGATTCTGTTTAGAATTATTTGCTATCTAATCTAGTTTGGGAATGTTCCTTGATTTCAGCTGTCTGAGTAATTTTTGGGAGCAGGGCCTCCTTTTTCTTCCTCTCTCTAAGGAACGGTGATCTGTATAAGGAAATTACAAAATCTACACAGAGAATGTGCTGTGATTGGTGGAGGTTTCTAATATGTTGGATGCAAATTCTCATGTACTTAGAGTTCTTTGACACAGATCTATATGACCTTTGGAATGATAAATGTATTCTGAAATATAGGATGTGAATTTTAAATGAATTAGTTTTAAATGATCTTTTATAAGAAATTTTAGTTGGTTTTACATTCTCTAGGTTTTCAGATATGTGAAACCTTTTCCTTCTGTTCTTTTCAATTGCTTAGAAATTCTTTGTTTATATAAACATGAATGCACATGCATACATCTGGGCAAACGTGTGTAGTTGACCACAGGTTGAGCGGTTCAGCTGTAGAAGTCATTTGTGATAAGTTGTATAACCTGAAAGGCTCTGAGGAAATCATAATTAGGGACAATTAAGAAATTTTGAGATAATCCTTTAAAATAATTTTTCAGAATTCATTTCTTCCATCAGTTATATGGTAATTTACAAGTAGTATAAAGTATATTGAATTTTTATATTTTAATTCCTGTTGCATAAATGTTAACAAAATACACTTGTCCTATACTGAATTAATTAGAAATGACTAAGTTTTCAAGGACCTAACTTAAGTAAGAATGTTAAACAGAAAAAAATTATTTTATCATTTATTAAACATTAGACATATGTGTATTTTTTCTTCAGAGAACCAGCAGAGAAAAACACGACTTCTCTCCTGAGGAAGAAAAACATGAGGTTGGAATAAGTTAAGCACTTTACACAGTGTTAAGTTTGAGAAATGCTTTTGCTTAAAATTGTTTCCATCTTATCCTGATTTTGATTGGTTATATTTCAATTTATTATACCTTGTGTGTCTAGAAAGAGTTTCTAGAGAGAGAAGACAAAGGCAGTCTGTGTTGCAGAAGAAGCCAAAGGCTGAATATTGAAGAACTGAATATGCAACTTTGCAGGGGACTTGGAGACAGGAAAAATCTTGTCAGGTAAGTTGGATGCTAAAACCTTGTGTCTAGGGATTAACTGTTCATGTTCATTATTTTCTCATCACACAAAAAAAGTGCTAATAATTGCAGGATAGGACCTTTCTTAAAATACTCTTTAGTGGAAACAGTACTTCAGAATCAGATTTCCTTGCTTAAAATATTCTTTAGTGAAAACAGTACTTCAGAAACAGATTTCTTCATCTAATTAAGCTCACACACATGGTTATACTCTGGATGTAGATGTAAATAAGAGTGATAATCTGATACATGGAATTGCTATTTTCTGGAGAAGAGATGTTGACAACAGTCTCTCTTTGGAGGCCAAAGAAGCAATTTAATCTAAGCACTTTGTACTAAGGTTATGATGTTTTATGTCAAAACAATAAAGTTTCTAAGCTCCCATAGCCTATTTTAATGTTGAAATTTTGGTTAAATGCTTCTCTCTGGTGAAATAAAGAAAGGTTAAAATATGGCCCAAGAAAGTTTTACTTTTTGTTCTGTTTTCCTTCCTGTGTTTCCTCTGGTATTTTTTCCTTTTAATCTGTCCAAATGTTATTCAGGAATCTTAGCTGATGTAGCACATAGGCTCTTCCCAAAGGTCTAGAAGAAATTGATCAAAGCTCTGGGTGTGGTGGGCAAGTGAATGGGTGAACAAAAAGCCAATTTAAAAGACAAGATGCATCAGGTTTTCAAAAGACAGTGGCACAAAGGTTCTTGCAGTTGTTACAGGGACTTTGTTAGGAACCCATTCTGATTCCTTTAAAAAATTGTCTTTTGGTAAAGCCCTGTTAATTTAACTGAAGACATACAAATTAAACATTTCTGAAATAATAAACATGTTGATACAAAAAAGATTTCACTGTTGTCAGGTTTTAAAATATTTACTTCAAAAACTAAATTTTTACATCTAAAATTATATATTGATTTCAAAAAGAATAAACATATTCCAATAAAACAAATACATTAATTTTTGTTAGATTTTAAAATATTTACTTCCAAATAATGTCATCTGTCTTCATTATTGAAAATGTCACTTGTCTTAAATTCTCAATGAATGGCATGAAGTCTTAAATGTTATGAGATTTTTCAAACCAGCATTGAGAAATGTCGAGTAAAAATTATAGTAGAGAAAGAGAAAATCCTACAACAAATCTAAGAAAGTTGAAAGTAATTGGCTAATATTTTTGAGGTAGTTTAGGTAGAATGTCTTTGTAGCTATCCTGAAGGTTAAGTTTCCAAAAATTTAGGGTAAAGTACTAAGTAGTTCCATGTTCAGGAGATACACATAAATAATTTGGACTGCAGTATAACTTTTCCAGTATGGCAAAAATGATACCCCAAGCATGAGTCTAATACAATAGTGTAAATGGCACAACAAAAATAAAGAAAATAATAACAATCTTCTATAATGAAGAAGAACTTAATTCAAGAAAATTTTGTGGAGGTTGAGAACGGAGTTGAACATGATTGATTTGAAACAGTATTTAAAAACAAAGATCTGTTTTGAAACAGTATTTAAAAACATTTGATGCTCTTATTAATTATTTAAACATATATGAGTATCTGCTGTATCTTACTAATTTTCCTTGATATTTCAGACTGATTGAGGTCTTTTTTGTTGTAGGTCTAACCTATTAGTAATTATCAGGAACAATATGCGTGTGTTTGTGTGTGTGTGTGTGTTTTATATGAGTTTGATTGAGGTCTTTTTGCTGTAGGACCTACAAGTCTTGTCAACACTGAATCAGTTGAATGCCAGGGATTTCATGGAGCTAAAGAGACTGGGGTTGGCTGGGTGCATGACAGGCAGTGGGTAGTGATCCTGGTGTGGGGGTTCAGGTGGTTTGCCCTTTTGCCGGCTTGTCCTGGCTCCTCTGGCAAAAATCCCTTAAGGAGGCTTGGACTCTGGCACAGGCCCTCTTCAGATCACAGATGTGATCTTCTTGTGCTTGGCTTTCCCGGGGGTTCTCAGTGGCATGCCTGGACATCTGTCTCGTGCTTGGATTTAACACAGAAACTTTGGAGACACCTTCTACACCTCATTGGCCCCTACTGGAAGCCAGTTTCAAGTGTCGCCATTTCTGCTACCCACTGGGCTTGCCTCTTTGTAGTTGTTCCCTCCATTTCCAGGTGGTAGTGTTGAGAAGCAGGAGTCCCTGGGCTTGGAGATCAAGGCAGGGGGCCTTGGTCGGTGACCCAGGTCGAAATGTGGCAGTCAGCTCATGGGGCCTGGGAACATTTTGGTGAAAACCGAAGTGCCTGCTTCAAGGTCTGAAGCGCCCTCCTTTTCCACCCGACTGGAACCGATGAGTGGTCTCAAGGAGGTGTTGAGGTCAGGACTTTCAGGGTCCTACACTGCTTGTGGCATGCAGCCTCGTTCCAGGTGCGACCCATGCCACCGTCTCCACCTTGCACCTGTGCAGCAGCAGCTGGACAGCGCCAAAATTGCGGCTCCCCAGCCTGGCACTTGGAAGCGCATGTGCAAGCAGCCTGTCACAAGCACCAGCGCTGAGCATGGGCTTGAGTCACAGTGACATTCACCATTGCCCAGGGAACGATCTCAGTGTCTTGAAAAACCAGGGCCCTCTGTGGTAGTGCCTCAGCGTTGGGCAACGGACTGTTTCTCTGCAGGATCGTGACCAAATTCTGTGATTTTAGGAATCTGGCAGGCCAATCCAGGCAGAAAAAAGATGTGGCAGGGCTTCAAGGATGTCCATGGTGATCCCCAAGTATCCCCACGATGCTTCAGTCCTGCCCAGACAGTGTGAAGGTGCCTCTTGTTTAAAGCCATACCGGCTGGGATTTGCAGGTAATGCCTACCCACCAGTGGTGGGGCAGCTCTGTCCCCAAGGGCCTTCCTGGAAGAGAGCAGAATCCCCCCAACCTCAGACTCTGCCTGGCAGTGTGTGTTTCTGTGCGAGTGTTGGATGTCCCCATTTGTCTTTCAGTTTCTGTTTGTGTATGTGTATGCATGTAACTTTATGAGTGTGTTGATGAGTATGAGTGTGGGGGGGACATGATGACACGAGTGTGGCCAGTGCACTACAGTGCGGTTTCTCTGTAGACCCTCTACCTTCTGCTGCCAGTCTGAATTTGGCTCACTTTGGGGGCTGCAGCACCCCACATTCATTGTTTTCCTGGTGTTTTCCAAAGCCTCAGTGTAGTGGGGTCTGGCTCTCACCTGCAGGTGACATAAATACCTGCTCATCCCGAGGTGGGTCACTCCTTGGGAAAAAGATGGGCACAACACACCTACAATCAATTTCCTCAAAGAACACTTGGTCTTGCAGCACATCTAGGGCTGGAGGGACCCTAGGCATCCCATCCTCATGACCCAGTGAGGGGCTCCAGTGCTGTCCTTAAACTTAGGTGTATTTTCTCTACTTAGGATTATTGTTGAAAGATAGATTGCAATTCGTGTTTTGGAGTGAGCCTGAAATTGGGTATTTCTTGTAGGCACTCAGTGGATGCCACTGATTAGGGGTCCCAATTGACATTTGGAGGAACAAGTCTCAGTACTGTTCTTTTGAAGTAAGAATTGTAGGTGTTGAGTCTGCAATTAAAAGTATTTTCTGGATATCATCTTAATTTTTCTTCCTAATTACTTTCCTAATAAAAGTAAAACACACTGAATACCAACATAAAAGGAAAAAGATTGATAGTTCATAAATTTACTCTTTTTGAATGACTAATTTAGTTGACTCTTGTTTTATAAATATCTTTATTATTTCAGAAATCTTTAATTTGTGTTCCTTAGTTAATTTAACAGGACTTTACCAGAAGCTACTTTTTAAAGAAATCAGAATGGGTTCCCTTACAGAGTCCCGGTAACAACTGCAAGAACCTTTGTGCCACTGTCCTCTGAAAGTCTGATGCCTCTTTTAAATTAGCTTTTTGATCAGTTATTCACTTACCCACCCCACCCAGAGCTTTGATCAATTTCTTCTGGACTGTTGGGAAGAGCCTATGTGCTGTATCATCTAAGATTCCTGGTTAGCATTAGGACTCATTAAAAAAATTACCAAAGGAAACAAAGAAAGGAAAACAGAACCAAAAATAAAATCTTTCTGGGCCATCTTTTTGCCTTTCTTTATTTCACCAGAGAGAAGCAATTAACCCAAATTTCAACATTTAGAATAGGCTAAGGGAGCATGGAAACTTTATTGTTTTGACCAAAACATCATAACCTTCATAAAAAGTGCTTAGATCAAGTTGATTTTTGGCCTTGAAAGATAGACTGTATTAAACCTCTCTTCTCCAGAAAAAAAGCAATTCCCTGTGTCAGATTATCAGACTTATTTACATCTACATCCAGAGTATAACCTTGTGTGGGAGCTTAATAAGTGGATGAAATTTGTTTCTAAAATACTGTTTCCACTAAAGCACCAGGAATTAAAAAGTAACAAATTCAGTATACTTTATAGTACCTTACTGTAAATCACCATATAACTGATTGAAGAAATGAATTCCAGAAAATTATTTGAGAGGATTATCTCAACATTTCTAATTGTCCCTAATTATGATTTACTCAGAGCCTTTTATAGTTTATCACAAATGACTTCTACAGCTGAAGTACTCAACCCAGGATCAACTAAACACATTGTTTGCCCATATGTACCCATGTGCATTAATGTTTGCCTAAACGAATAATTTCTAAGCAACTGAAAAAAGCAGAAGAAAAAGGTCTAACATATGCAAAAACCTAGAGAATGTAAAAGAAAACCTAAAATGTCTCATAAAAGATCATTTAAAAGTAATTCATTTAAAATTCACATTCTATATTTCAGAATACATTTACCGTTCCAAATATTATATGGAAATGTGTTTAAAAACTCTAAGTACATGAGTATCTGCAGCCAATGTGCTAGAAACCTCCATCAATAACAGCACATTCTCTGCATGGACTTTGTAATTCCCATATGCAGACAACTGTTTCTTAGAGAGTGGAAGCAAAAAGAGGCCCTGCTATGAAAAATTACTCAGACTGTTGAGATCAAGAAACATTCCCAAACTAGGTTAGATACCAAATAATTCAAAACAGAATTACGTTATACTATAAATATGTTAATTTTTCCTTACATGACTCATAATTTTCTTACATGACTCATAATTCACTCATAATTTATTTTTTATTTTATAAAAATAAATATATTAACTTTACATGACTCATAATACCAAGCCCACTGTCATTTCATACCATGGCTAACTCACACCTTGTAATCTGGCCTTAGGTAACCAAGTGTCAACTATAATAGTCATTCAAAAAGAGTAAGTTTAAGAAGTATCAATCAATTTCCCTTTATGTTGGCAATCAGTTTGTTTTAATTATATTAGGAAAGTAATTAGGAACAAAAATAAAGATAATATCCAGAAAACACTTTTAATTGCAGACTCAACACCTACTATTCTTACTTCAAAAGAACAATACTGAGACTTGCTCCTCCAAATGTCAATCAGGACCCCTAATCAGTGGCATCTCCTGAGTGCCTACAAGAAACACAGGATTTTAGGCTCACTCCAACACACGAATTTCAATCTGTCTTTTAACAAAAATCCTAAGCAGAGGAAATACACATAAGTTTCAGGACACCACTGGAGACCCTCAAGGGTTCTTGAGGATGTGACGGCTGGGGTCCCTCCAGCTGTAGATGTGCCACAGAACAAGGGCTCTTGGAGGAAATTGACTGTAGGTGTTTTGCACCTGTCTTGTTTCTGGAGGAGTGACCCACTTTGGGATGAGCAGGTGATTATGACACCTGCAGGTGGGAACCTGACCCCACTACACTGAGGCTTTGGAAAGCACCAGGAAAACAAAGAATGCCAGATGCCGCAGCCTGGAAACTGAGCCAAATGCAGACCGGCAGCAGAAGGTAGGTGGACTGTAGAGAAACCCCACTGGTGTGCACTGGCCACACTCATGTCGGCATGTCCCACCCAGACACACACACGCACACTCATCAACACACTCAGAGAGATACATGCATACACAAACTCACACACACACAGAAAGACACACGGAGACATCTAACGGTCACAAGAAAACACACACTGCCAAGCTGCTCCTGAGGCTGTGGCATTCTGCCCTCTGCCAGGAGGCCCCTCGGGGACAGAGCAGCTCCATAGCAGGCCAGCAGGCCATACCTATAAATCTCAGTCAGGAGAGCTTTCAAGGAGAGGCACCTTCACATTGTCTGGGCAGGCCTGAATCACTGTAGGGATACTTGGGGATCTCTGTGGACATTCTTGAAGCCCTGCCAGATAAATTATCTGCCTGGTTCTGCCTGCCAAATTCCTATAATTTCAGGATTCATCAATAATCGCCCAGAGAAAGGGTCTGTTGGCCAACACTGAGGCATGGCCACAGAGGGCCCCTGCTTTACTAAGACGCTGAGAATGTTCCCCAGGCAATGGTGGCTGTCTTAGTGACACAAGCCCTGGCTCAGCGCTGGCACTTGTGACAGGCTGCTTGAGCATGTGCTTTAGCGTGCCCAGCTGGGGAGCCGCAATGTTGGCGCTGTCCAGCTGCTGCTGCACAGGTGCAAGGTGGAGACAGTTGCAGGGGCAGCAACTGGAAGGAGGCTGCATGCCACAAGCAGCGTTGAACCATGAAAGTCCTGACCTCAGTACCTCCTTGAGCCCACTTTTCGGTGGAGGGGGAAGGTGCTTCAGATCTGGAAGGGGGTACTCCAGGTATCATCAGAACATTCCCTGGCCCCATGAGCTGACTGCCACTTTTCGACCTTAGTCACCCACCAAGGGGTCTTGCCTTGATCTCCAAGCCCATAGACTTCTTCTTCTCAGCACTACTGTCTGGACATGGAGAAAACAACCACAAAGAGGCAAGCCTAGTATGCAACAGAGGTGGTGACACCTGGAACTGGCTTCCCATGGGGGCCGATCAGGTGTAGAGGGTGTCTCCAAAGTTTTCTGTGGTGAATCCAAACCTGAGACAGACGTGCAGGGATGCTGCTAAGCACCCCCAAGAAAGTCAAGCAAAAGAAAATTACATCTGCTATCTGAAGAGAGCCTGTGCCAGAGTCCAGGCCTCCTTCAGGAATTCCTGCCAGAGGAGCCAGGAGGAGCCCGCAAAAGTGCAAACTGCCAAAATTCTTACACCGGGATCACTAACCACCACTTGGCATGCACCCAGCCAACCCCAGTCTCTTTAGCTCCATGAAATCCCTGGAATTCAACAGGTTCGGTGTTCATAAGACCTTTAGATCCTACAGCAAAAAGACCTCAATAAAATTCATATCAAACACAAACACACACACACACACACACACACACACACACACACACACACAAATTAGTCCTGATAAATACTAATAGATTTAGTCCTACAGCAAAAAGACCTCAACCAATCTGGTATTTCAAGGACAATTAGTAACACAGCAGATACTCACATAGCTTTAAATAATCAATAACTTGATGAAAAGCTCTCTAAATTTTTAACAACCATTTCAAATTAATCAGCCTCAACTCCATCCTCAACCTCCCCAAATGTTCTTGAATTAAATTATTTTTATTTTAGGAGATTGTTATTGTTTTCTTAATTTTTTGTGTCATTTACACTATCATATTAAACTCATGCTTGGGGTGTCATTTTTGCCTTGCTGCAAAAGTTATACTGCAGTCCGAACTATCCGTGTGTATCTCCTGAACATGGAACTACTTAGTACATTATCCTCTATTTTTGAAAACTTAACCTTCAGGATAACTACCAAGACTTTCTACATAAACTACCTCAAAAATATTAATCAATTCACTTCGACATTCTTTTATTTTTCAAAGGACTTTCTCTACTATAATTTTTAATCAATCTTTCTCACTGGTGGTCAGAAAAACCTCATAAAATTTAGGACTTCATGCAATGCTTTGAGAAATTAAGATGAGTGACATTCTCAATAATGAAAACAGATGACATGATTTGGAAGTAAATATTTAAATACCTAACAACAACTAATATATTTGTTGTATCAAAATATGTTTATTCTTTTAGAAATCAACACATAATTTTGGAGGTAAACATTTAATTTCTTAAGTAATTTTTTAAAAACCTGACATCACTAATATCTTTGTTTTATCAATATGTTTATTATTTCAGAAATGTTTAATTTGTGTGTCCTCAAATAAATTAACAGGGCTTTACCAGAAGACAATTTTATAAAGAAATCAGACTGGGTTCCCTTACAGAGTCCCTGTAACAACTGAAGAACCGTTGTGCCACCGTCCTTTGAAAGTATGATGCCTCTTTTAAATTAGCTTTTTGTTCACTCATTTACTTGCCCACCCCACCAAGAGTTTTAATCAATTTCTTCTGGACAATTGGGAAGAGACTATGTGCTGCATCAGCTAAGAATTCTGATTAGCATTAAGACTGATTAAAAGGAAAAAATACCAGAGGAAACAAAGAAAGAAAAACAGAACAAAAAATAAAATCCTTCTGGATCATCTTTTCATCTTTCTTTATTTCACAAGAGAGAAGCATTTAGCCCAAATTTCAACATTTAGAATAGGCCAAGGGAGCTTAGAAACTTTGTTGTTTTGACATAAAACATCATAACCTTAGTACAAAGTGCTTAGATTAAATTGCTTTTTTGGCCTCTATAGAAAGACTGTTCTCAATCTCTCTTCTTCAGAAAAAAAGCAATTCCCTGTGTCAGGTTATTATTTTTATTTACATCTTATTCCAGAGTGTAACTGTGTCTGGTAGCTTAAAAAGCAGATGAAATCTGTTTCTGAAGTACTGTTTCCACTAAAGCAACAGGAATTAAAAAGTAACAAATTCAATACACTTTCAAGTACTTTACCTGTAAATCACCATATAACTGATAAAAGAAATGAATTCTGGAAAATTATTTTAAAGGATTATTTCAACATTTCTTAATTGTCCCTAATTATGATTTACTCAGAGGGTTTCAGGTTTCATAATTTATTACAAATGACTTCTACAGCTGAAATGCTCAACCCGGGATCAACTACACACATGACTTGCCCAAACATATGAATGTAAATTCATATTTATATAAACAAATAATTTCTAAGCAACTGAAAAGAGCAGAAGAAAAAGGTCTTGAAACACAGTGGGAGGCATCACACTACTGAACTTCAAACTATACTACAAGTCTACAGTAATCAAAACAGCATGGAACTGGTATCAAAACAGAGATATAGACCAATGGAATAGAACAGAGGCATCGGAGGCAACACACCATATCTACAACCATACAATCTTTGATAAACCGGACAAAAGCAAGCAATGGGGAAAGAATTCCCTGTTTAATAAGTGGTGTTGGGAAAACTAGCTAGCCATGGGCAGAAAGCAGAAACTGGACCCCTTCCTGACACCTTAAACTAAAATTAACTCCAGATGGATTAAAGACTTAAACATAAGACATGGCACCATAAAAACCCTAGAAGAAAATCTAGGCAAAACCATTCAGGACATAGGAGTAGGCAAGAGACTTAGACTCCCACACAATAACAGTGGGAGACTTTAACACTCCACTGTCAATATTAGACAGATCAACCAGACAGAAAATTAACAAAGAAACCCTGGACTTGAACTCAGACCTAGAACAAGCAAATTTGAGACATTTACAGAACTCTCCACCCCAAATTCACAGAATATACATTCTTCTCAGCACCACATCACACCTACTCTAAAATTGATCATATTATTGGAAGTAAAGCACTCCTCAGCAAATGCAAAACAACTGAAATCATAACAAACACTCCCTCAGACCACAGTGCAATCAAGTTAGAACTCAGAATCCAGAAACTAACTCAGAACAGCGCAGCTTCATGGAAACCGAACAACTGGCTCTTGAATGTTGATTGGATAAACAAGGAAATGAAGGCAGAAATAAAGAAGTTCTTAGAAACCAATGAGAACAAAGACACAACATACCAAAATATCTGGGAGACATTTAAAGCTGCATCTAGAGGAAAATATATAGCAATAAGTGCCCATATGAGAAGAGCAGAGAGATCCAAAACTGACACCCTATTGTCAAAATTGAAAGAGCTAGAGGAGCAAGATCCAAAAAACTCAAAACCTAGCAGAAGACAAGTAATAACGAAGATCAGAGAAGAACGGAAGGAGAAAGGGACATGAAAACCCGTCAAAAAAATCAATAAATCCAAGAGCTGGTTTCTTGAAAAGATCAACAAAATAGACAGACCACTAGCCAGACTGATAAAAAAGAAAAGAGAGAACAACAAAATATACACAAAAGAAAACGATAAATGAAAAACCCCCAGAGATTCCACAGAAATTCAAACCATCATCATAGAATTTTACAAACAACTCTGTGCACACAAACTAGTAAACCTGGAAGAAATGGATAAATTTCTAGACACCTGTGTCTTCCCAAGCCTAAACGAGGAGGAAGCCAAAACTATGAATAGACCAATAACAAGGTCTGAAGTCGAGGCAGCAATTAAAAGCCTACCACAGAAAAAAAGCCCAGGTCCAGATGGGTTCACAGCCGATTTCTACCAGACACACAAAGAGGAACTGGTACCATTCCTTCTGAAACTATTCCAAATAATCCAAAAAGAGGGAGTCCTTCCCAACTCATTTTATGAGACCAACATCATCCTGATACCAAAACCTGGCAGAGACTCTACAAGAAAAGAAAACGTCAGGCCAATATCCATGATGAACATACATGCAAAAATCTTCAATAAAATATTGGCAAGCCGATTGCAACAGCACATCAAAAAGCTTATCCATCATGATCAAGTAGGATTCATCCCGGGGATGCAAGGCTGGTTCAACATACGCAAGTCTATAAACATAATTCACCACATAAACAGAACCAAAAACAAAAACCACATGATCATCTCAATCGACGCAGAGAAAGCCTTTGACAAAATTCAAGAGCCCTTTATGCTAAAAACCCTCAATAAACTCGGTATTGATTGAACATATCTCAAAGTAATAAAAGCTATTTATGACAAACCAACAGCCAATATCATACTGAATGGGCAAAAACTGGAAGCATTCCCTTTGAAATCCAGCACCAGACAAGGATGCCCCCTCTCACCACTCCTATTTAATATAGTACTGGAAGTTCTAGCCAGAGCAATCAGGCAAGAAAAAGAAATAAAGGGTATTCAAATTGGAAAGGAGGAAGCCAAATTGTCTCTATTTGCAGATGACATGATAGTATATCTAGAAGTATACCTATCATCTCAGCCCAAAAACTCCTGAAACAGATAAGCAACCTCAGCAAAGTCTCTGGATATAAAATCAATGTGGAAAAATCACAAGCATTCCTATACACTAATAACAGACTTAAAAAGAGCCAAATCAAGAAAGAACTGCCATTCACAATTGCTACAAAGAGAATAAAATACCTAGGAATACAACTTATAAGGAATGTAAGGGACCTCTTTAAGGAAAACTACAAACCACTGCTCAACGAAATAAGAGAAGAAACAAACAGATGGAGAAACATTCCATGTTCATGGTTAGGAAGAATCAATATCGTGAAAATGGCTATACTGCCCAAAGTAATTTACAGAAACAATGCTATCCCCATCAAGCTACCATTGACTTTCTTCACAGAACAGGAAAAAAACACCTTGAACTTCATATGGAACCAAAAGAGAGCCCACATAGCTAAGTCAATCCTAAGCAAAAAGAACACAGCGAGAGGCATCACACTACCGGTCTTCAAACTATGCTACAAGGCTACAGTAATCAAA
>CM052670.1:50791961-50806225 GCA_028533165.1 Leontopithecus rosalia
AACTCCACAGCTTCTGCACGGCAAAAGAAACAGTCACTAGAGTGAATCAGCAGCCAAAAGAATGGGAAAAAATTTTGCAGTTTACCCATCTGACAAAGGGCTGATATCAACAATTTACAAAGAACTCAAACAGATTTACAAGAAAAAAGCAAACAAGCCCATCCAAAAATGGGCAAAGGAAATGAACAGACACTTTACAAAAGAAGACATACAAGAGGCCAACAAACATATGAAAAAATGCTCATCATCACTGGTCATTAGAGAGATGCAAATCAACACCACTTTGAGATACCATCTCACGCCAGTTAGAATGGCGTTCATTAAAAAATCTGGAGGCAACACATGCTGGAGAGGATGCGGAGAAATAGGAACACTTTAACACTGCTGGTGGGAGTGTAAATTAGTTCAACCATTGTGGTAGACAGTGTGGCGATTCCTCAAGGACCTAGAAATAGAAATTTCATTTGACCCAGCAATCCCATTACTGGGTATATATCCAAAGGACTATAAATCATTCTACTATAAGGACACATGCACACGAATGTTCATTGCAGCACTGTTTACAATAGCAAAGACCTGGAACCAACCCAAATGCTCACCAATGATAGACTGGACTGGGAAAATGTGGCACATATACACCATTGAATATTACGCAGCAATCAAAAATGATGAGTTCGTGTCCTTTGTAGGGACATGGATGAATCTGGAGAACATCATTCTCAGCAAATTGACACAAGAACAGAAAATGAAACACTGTATATACTCACTCAAAGGTGGGTGATGAACAATGAGAACACATGAACACAGGGAAGGGAGTACTACACACTGAGGTCTATTGGGGGAAATAGGGCAGGGACAGCATGAGGGGGAGCGGGAAAGGGATGGCATGGGGAGAAATGCCCAATATGGGTGAAGGGGTGGAAGGCAGCAAAACACACTGCCATGTGTGTACCTATGCAACTATCTTGCATGTTCTGCACATGTACCCCAAAACCTAAAATGCAATAAAAAGAAAAAAAAAGAAATGTGTCAAAGAGCTCTAAGTATGTGAGGATTTACATCCAATATTTTAGTAACCTCCACCAATCATAGCACATTATTTGTGTGAATTTCGTAATTCCCATGTGCAGACCACTGTTCCTTAGAGAATGGAAGAAAAAGGAGGCCCTTCTAACAAAAATTACTCAGACAGTGGAGATCAAGGAACATACCCAAGCTATATTAGATACCAAATAATTCTAAACAGAATTACATAATGCTATAAATACATTAATTTTTTATTACATGACTGATAATTCACTTCTTTATGATACCAAGCAAACTGTCATTTCATACCATGGCTAACTTATACCTTGTAATAGGGCCTTAGGTAACCATGAATCAACTAAATTACTCATTCAAAAATATTAAATTACTGATCTATGAATCTCTTTCCCTTTATGTTGGCTAGCAGTGTGTTTAAATTTTATTAAGAATTTAATTAGGAAGAAAAATGATGATGATATCCAGAAAAGACTTTTAATTGCAGACTCAACACCTACAATTCTTTCTTCCAAATAACAATACAGAGACTTGCTCGTCAAAATATCAGTCAGGACCCTTATTTGTGGCATCCACTGTGCCTACAAGAAATACAGAATTTCAGGCTCACAGCAACACACGAACTACAATCTAGCTTTTAACAAGAATCCTAAG
This sequence comes from Leontopithecus rosalia, assembly GCA_028533165.1. NCBI lineage: Eukaryota > Metazoa > Chordata > Mammalia > Primates > Cebidae > Leontopithecus > Leontopithecus rosalia. The sequence continues at coordinate 50,793,657 of CM052670.1, forward strand.
TAGAGAAAATACACATAAGTTTAAGAATACCACTGGAGCCCCTCAAAGGGTCCTGAAGATGGGACGGCTAGCTCTCTCCAGCCCTAGATGTGCCACAGGACCAAGGGCTCTTGGAGGAAATTGATTGTAGGTGTGTTGTGCCTGTCTTGTTTCTTGAGGAGTGACCCACCTCCGGATGAGCAGGTGATTATGACACCTGCAGGTGGGAACCAGACCCCACTACACTGAGGCTTTGGAAAGCACCAGGAAAACAAAGAATGTGGGGTGCCACAGCCCCCAAACTGAGCCAAATGGAGACCGGCAGCAGAAGGTAGGCAGACTACAGAGAAACTTCTCTGGAGTGCACTGTCCACACTCGTGTCAGCATGTCCCATCCACACACACATGCACACACTCATCAACACACTCAGAAATATACGTGTATATACACACTCACACACACACAAAGACACACAGAGGCATCCAACACTCTCACGGAAACACACACTGCCAGGCAGCTCCTGAGGCTCTGCTCAGCCTCCTGAGAGTTCTGCTCTCTGACAGGAAGACCCTCAGGGACACAGTAGTCCCACCACAGGCAGGCAGGCTGTACCTGTAAATAGCAGCCAGAGTGCTTTCAAAGAGAGGCACCTTCACACTGTCTAGGTAGGCCTGAAACATCGTGGAGCTACTTGGGGATCGCCATGGACATCCTTCAAGGCCAGACAGATCTTTTTCTGCCTGGTTTGTCCTGCCAGATTCCTAAAATCCCAGGACTTGGTGATGATCGCATGGAGAAAGGGTCCGTTGCCCAAGCTGAGGCACTGCCACAGAGGGCCCCTGCTTTGCTAAGCTGCCAAGATCATTTTCCAGGCAACATTCACTGTCACTGTGATGCGAGCCCGGGCTCAGCTCTGGCGCTTGTGACAGGAGGCTTGCGCATGTGTTTTCGTGTGCCCAGCTGTAAATCCGCAATGTTGGTGCTGTCCAGCTGCTGCTGTACAGGTGCAAAGTGGAGTCGGTGGCAGGGGTGGCACCTGTAGGGAGGCTGCATGCCACAGTAGCATAGAATGCTGACATTCCTGTCTTCAGTAGCTCCTTGAGCCCACTCTTTGGTACTGGTCAGGTGGAGGAGTAGGGCGCTTTAGACCTGGAAGCTGGCACTCCAGGTGTCACCAGAACGTTTCCCGGCCCCATGAGCTGACTGCCACTTTTTGACCTAGGCCACCCACAAAGGGGCACAGCCTTGATCTCCAAGCTCATTGACTCCTGCTTCTCAGCACTACTTTCTGGATATGGAGGGAACAACCACAAAGAGGTAAGCCCAGTGTGCCGCAGAGGTGGCAACACATGGAACTGGCTTCCCATGGGGCCCGATCAGGTGTAGAGTGTGGCTCCAAGGTTTCTGTGGTGAATCCAAACCCTACACAGATGTCCAGGCATGCTTCTGAGAACCCCCAAGAAAGCCAAGTACAAGAACATTACATCTGGGATCTGAAGAAAACCTGTGCCACAGTCCATGCCTCTTTCAGAGATTCCTGCCAGAGGAGCCAGAAGAAGCCTCCCAAAAGGCAAACCAACCCAACCCCCATGCCGGGATCACTACCAGCCACCTGCAATGCAACCAGCCATCCCCAGTCCCTTTAGCTCCGTGAAATCCCTGGCATTCAACAGGTTCAGTGTTGATAAATTCTGTAAGTCCTACAGCAAAAAGACCTCAATCAAATTTAAATCAAATACTCTCTCTCTCTCAGTCTCTCTCTCTCTCTCTCTCTCTCTCTCACACACACACACACACACACACACACACACACACAGATGCAAATTAGTCCTGATAAATACTAATAGATTTTGTCCTAGAGAAAAAGACCTCAATCAATTTGGTATTTCAAAGACAATTAGTAAGATATAGCAGATGCTCATATAGATTTAAATTAGTAATACGAGGATAACAAGCTCTCTATGTTTTTAAGTACTGTTTCAAATTAATCATCCTCAACTCCATTATCAACCTCCCCAAAATCTTTTGAATTAAATTCTTCTTCATTATAGAAGACTGTTATTGTTTTCTTTATTTTCAATTTGTCATTTAAACTATTGTATTAGACTCATGCTTGGGGTGTCATTTTTGCCATACTGCAAAAGTTATACCACTGTCCGAATTATTTGTGTGTATCTCCTGAACATAGAACTACTTAGTTCTTTACCATATATTTCTGGAAACATAACATTCAGGATAGCCCCCAAGACATTCCACAAAAACTACATTAAAAATATTAGCCAATTACTTTCAACTTTCTTAGATTTGTTGACGAACTTTCTCTTTCTCTACTATAACTTTTACTCGAACTTTCTCACTGGCAGTATTAAAAAACTCATAACATTTAAGACTTCATGCCATTCTTTGAGAAATTAAGACAAGTGCCATTCTCCTTTTTTCTTGAAAGAAAGAAAGAGAAAGAGAAAGGGGGAGAGAGAAAAGGAGTCTTGCTTTATTGCCCAGGCTGGAATGCAGTCTAAAAATAGGTATTAAAAAACTCTTTTATGCTGATAATTGTGCTTAACAGTGGAGACAGGAAAGAATAAAAGATGAAAATAACAAACAGCCAACCAATATTTAATTTAAGTCTGTGAAATGCTATGCAAATGCTGGAGAGTAATTTACTTTCAATTATGTGCTCACTTTCAAAATAGGTGTAATGTGATACTGAGAAAAATGTATGTTCTGTGGACCTGGGGTGAGAAATTCTATAAATATTTACTGAGTTTACTTGTTCCAGGTCTCAGCTCAAATCATAAATATCCCTGTTAATTTTCTATCTCATTGATCCATCGAATATTAACAATGTGGTAGAAAAGTCTCCTGCTATTATTGTGTGGGAGTCCAAGTCTCTTTATAAGTCATTAAGAACGTATTTTATGTATCTGGGTGTTAATATATTGAGTGCATATATATTTATGATCATTGACTCCTGTTGTTGTATTGATCCTTTTATCATTATATAATGTACTTCTTTGTTAATTTTAGTCTTTGTTACTATTAGTCTATTTTGTCAGAGATGAAAGTTACTACTCCTGTTTCATTTATTTTCTCTCCATTTGATTGGCGAGTCTTCCACCAACCCTTTGTTTTGAGTCTTTGTGTGTCCTTGCTTATGAGATGTATACAGCGTACCTATGGGTTTTGACTTTTTATTCAATTTGCCCTTCCGTGACTTTGATTGGGGCATTTAATCCATTTAAATTTAGGATTAATATTGATATTTGTTAGTTTAATATTGTCATTTAATGCTAGCTGGCTATGTTGCCCATTCGTTGATATAGATCCTTCATTTTGGAGATACTCTTTACCTTTTGGTAAGTTTTTGGGATGACTGATACTGGTTGTTTCTTTCTGTGTATAAGGCTTATTTCAGAAGCTCTTGTAAAGCTGGCCTGGTGGTGATGAAATCTCTGAGTGCTTGCTTGTTCATAAATAATTTTATTTTTACTTCATTTATGAAGCTCAGTTTGGCTGGATATGAGATTCTGGGTTGAAAATTTTTTTCTTTGAGGATATTGAATACTGACCCCTCACTCTCTTCTAGTTTGTAGGGTTTCTGCTGAGAGATCTGCTGTGAGTCTGATAGGCTTCCCTTTATGGGTAATCTGACCTTTCTCTCTAGCTGCCCTTAGAATTTTCTTCTCTATTTCAACCCTGGTGAATCGAACAATTACGTGTCTTGGGGTTGCTCTACTTGAATATCTTTGTGGTGTTCTATGTGTTACCTGGAGTTGAGTATTGTCCTGCCTTACTAGGTTAGAAGAGTTTTCCTGAGTAATACCCTGAAAAATATTTTGCAGCTTGGATTCATTCTCCTCATGACATTCAGGTACACCTATCAAACGCAAATTAGGTCTTTTTACATAGTTCCATATTTCTTGGAGACTTTGCTCATTCCTTTTTACACTTTCTTCTCTTCTCTTGTCTTCTTGTTTCATATTATTAAGTTGGTCTTCGACCTCTGATATCCTTTTTTCTGCTTGATCAATTCGACTCTTAAAACCTGTTCATACTTTGTGGAGTTCTCATATTGTATTCTTCAGTTCCATTAATTCACACATTTCTCTCTAAATGGCTTATTCTTGTTAGGATTTCGTCAAACCTTTTTTCAAGGTTCTTAGCTTCTTTGCATTAGGTTAGAACATGTTCTTTTAAACTCACAGAACTTTCTTATTAGCCACCTTCTGAAGCCTAATTCTGTTAATGGAAGGCACTTGTTTTCTATCAGGCCTTGTTCGCTTGTTGATGAGGAACTGTGATTCCCTGTAGAGGGAGAAGCATTCTGATTTTGGGTATTCTCAGCCTTTTAATATTGGTTTCTTCCAATCATTGTAAATTTATTCACCTGTCATTTTTGTAATTACTGACTTTCTAATTAGGTCTCTGAGTGGACGTCCAACTTGTTGATTTCCAGCGCCAGAATCTAAGCAACCCACTGTGCCAGCTAGAACAGCGGCATTAAGATTGATGGTTCTTTTCCGCCCAGAAATCTCTGGTCTGGCTTCCTTCTTAAGTCCCTTTTTCAATCAGCTGAATAGGCAACTATGCCTTCCTGGAGCTCCAAACATCGACCAAAAGGGGGTGCCATCCTGTTTACTCTGCACCAAGAACCACTACGCTAAGGTGCCAGTAAAACAGCTGCGCCACGCACAAATGTCGCACTGGCAACCTGTCGCACTCCTTCACTGGGAATCTCTTGGTCCTTGGGCAACAAAAATATGTCTGAAAGCATGGCATCCCTTGATTCTGTGCACTTTCCCTGGGAGCTACAATCCCAAGCTGCTAGTGATCAGCCATCTTGGATCTCTCTCCAAGTGCCATTCTCAATAATGAAAATAGATGAATGATTTGGAAGTAAATATTTAAAACATAACAACAACTAATATATTTCTTCTATCAAAATATGTTTATTCTTCTTGAAATCAATATGTAATTTGGAGGTTAAATTTAATTTTTGAAGTAAATATTAAAAAACTTGAAAACACTAATATCTTTGTTTTATCAATATGTTTACTATTTCAGAAATATTTGTGTTTCCTCAGTTAATTTAACATGGCTTTACCAGAAGACAATTTTTAAAAGAAATCAGAGCAGATTCCCTTATAAAGTTCCTGTAACAACTGCAAGCACCTTTGTGCCACTGTCTTTTGAAAGTCTGGTGCCTCTTTTAAATTACCTTTTAGTTCACCCATTCACTTGCCCACCCCACACAGAGCTTTGATCATTTTCTTCTGGACTGTTGGGAAGAGCCTATGGGCTGCATCAGCTATGATTCCTGATTAGCATTTGGACTGATTAAAAGAAACAATATCAGGCCAGGTGTGGTGGCTCAAACCTGTAATCCCAGCACTTTGGGAGGCCAAGGAGGGTGAATAAAGAGGTCAAGAGGTCAAGACCATTCTTGTAAACATGGTGAAACTCTGTCTCTACTAAAAATACAAAAAATTAGCTGGGCGTGGTGGCATGTGCCTGTAATCCCAGCTACTCAGGAGACTGAGGCAGGAGAATTTCCTAAACCCAGGAGGCAGAAGTTGTGGTGAGCCAAGATCATGCCATTGTACTCCAGCCTGGGTAACAAGAGCAAAACTCCATCTAAAAAAAAAAAAAAAAAGAAAGAAAGAAAGAAAGAAACAATACCAGAGGAAACAAAAACAAGAAAACAGAACAAAAAATAATATCTTCCTGAGCCATCTTTTCACCTTTCTTTATTTCAGCAGAGAGAAGCATTTAACCCAAATTTTGACATTTAGAATAGGCTAACGGAAATCAGAAACTTTATTGTTTTGACATAAAACATCACAGCCTTAGTACAAAGTGCTTAGATCAAATTGCTTTTGTGGCCTCTAAAGAGAGACTTGTCAACATCTCTTTTCCATAAAAAAGCAATTCCCTGTGTCAGATTATCACTCTTATTTACATTTATATTTAGAGTATAACCATGTGTGGGAACTTAATACGTGAATGATATCTGTTTCTGAAGTACTGTTTCCACTGAAAAATATTTAAAGAAAGGTCTTAACCTGCAATTATGTTCACATTTTTTTCCATGATGAGAAAATAATAAACATGGACAGTTAATCCCTAAAGACAAGGTTTTAGCATGCAACTTACCTGACAAGGTTTTCCTTGTCTCCAAGTCTCTTGCAAAGTTGCATATTCAGTTCTTCAATCTTCAGCCTTGGGCTTTTTTTTTGCAACACAGACTGCCTTTGTCTTCTCTCTCTAAAAACACTTTCTGAACAAAAAAGAAATCATAAAATGAAACATAACCAATCAAAATCAGGATATGATGGAAAAAATTTAAAGCAAAAACATTTCTCAAACTTAACACTGTGTAAAGTGCTTAACTTATTCCAACCTCAGGTTTTATTCGTCAGGAGAGAAGCCATGATTTTTTCTGCTGGTTCTCTGAAGATGAAATACACACACACACACAAACACACACACACACATACACACACACACACACATATATATATATAATATTTAATTATTGATAAAAATAAATTTCCTCTGTTCAACATTCTTGCTTAAGTGGGGTCCTTGAAAATTTAGATATTTCTAATTAATGCAGTATATGATCACTGTATTTTCTTAGCATTTATGCAACAGGAATTTAAAAGTAACAAATTCAATATACTTTATAGTACTTTTGGTGTAAATCCCCATATAACTGATGGAAGAAATGAATTCTGGAAAATTATTTTAAAGGATTATCTCAACATTTCTTAATTGTCCCTAATTATGATTTACTCGGACCATTTAAGGTTTCATAACTTATCACAAATGATTTCCACAGCTAAAATGCACAACCTGGCATCAACTGCACACATTGTTTGCCCACAAGTATGCACATGCATTTATGTTTATGTAAACAAATAATTTCTAAGCAACTGAAAAGAGCAGAAGAAAAAGGTCTTGCATATCCGAAAACCTAGAGAACGTAAAACCAACTAAAATGTCTTATACAAGATCATGTAAAGCTAATTCATTTAAAATTCACATCCTGTATTTCAGAATACATTTATTCTTCCAAAGATCATATAGAAATGTTTCAACGAATTCTAAGTGCATAAGTGTTTGCAGCCAATATGTTAGAAACCTCCACCAATCACAGCACATTCTCTGTGTAGATTTTGTAATTCCCATAGGCAGACCACTGTTCCTTAGACAGTGGAAGAAAAAGGAGTCCCTGCTCCCAAAAATTACTCAGACAGCTGAGATCAAGAAACATTCCCAAGCTAGATTAGATACCAAATAATTCTAAACAGAATTACATTATACTATAAATATATTAATTTTTCATTACATGACTCATAGTTCACTTCCTTATGATAACAAGTCCACTATTATTTCATAGCATGGCGTACTCACACCTTGTAATTTGTCCTTTGGTAACCAAGAGTCAACTAAATTATTCAAAAAGAGTAAATTGAGGAACTATCAATCTGTTCCCTTTATGTTGAGAATCTGTGTGTTTTCATTTTATTAGCAAAATAATTAGGAAGATAAATGAAGATGATATCCAGAAAACACTTTTAATTGCAGACTCAACACCTACAATGCTTACTTCAAAAGAACAATACTGAGACTTGATCCTCCAAATGTCAATCAGGACGCCTAATCAGTGGCATCCACTGAGTGCCTACAGAAAATAGAGAATTTCAGGCTCACTCCAACACACGAACTACAATCTGTCTTTTAACAAGGATCCTAATAAAGGAAATACACATAAGTTTAAGGATACAACTGGATCCCCCCAAACGGTCCTGAAGATGGGATGGCTGGGGTCCTTGTAGCCCTAGGTGTGCCACAGAACCAAGGGCTCTTGGAGGAAATTGATTATAGGTGTTTTGCGTTTCTCTTATTTTTCAAGGAGTGACCCACCTCGGGATGTGCAGGTGATTATGACACCTGCAGGTGGGAGCCAGACCCCACTACACTGAGGCTTTGGAAAGCACCGGGAAAACAAAGAATGCAGGGCGCTGCAGCCCCCAAACTGAGCCAAATGGAGACCAGCAGAAGAAGGTAGGTGGACTACAGAGAAAATGTGCTGGAGTGCACTGGCCACACCCATATCAGCATGTCCCCTTCACACACCTGCACATACTCATCAACACACTTAGAAAGATACATGCATATGCACATTCACCACACACACAGAAAGACAAACGGAGACATCCAACACTCGCAAGGAAACACACTGCCAGGCAGCTCCTGAGGCTGCAGAGTTCTGCTCTCTGCTGGGAAATCCCTCAGTGTCAGAACAGCCCCGTTGCAGGCAGGCAGGCCGTATCTGGGAATCCCAGCTGGGAGGGCTTTCAATGAGAGACTTCTTCATACTGTCTGGCCAGGCCTGAAGCATTGTGGAGATACTTGGGGATCACCGTGGGCATCCTTGAAGCCCTGCCAGATTTTTTTTCGGCCTGGTTCGGCCTGCTGGATTTCTAAAATCACAGAAATTGGCAATCATCACACGGAGAAAGGGTTTGTTGCCCAACACTGAGGCACTGCCACAGAATGTCCATGCTTTGCTAATCTGCTGAGGTCGTTTCCCAGGCAATCGTGGCCGTCACTGTGATACAAGCCCTGGATCAGCGCTGGCGCTTGTGACAGACTGCTTGCACATGTGCTTTTGCATGCCCAGCTGGGGAGCCACAATATTCGTGCTGTTCAGCTGCTGCTGCACACGTGCAAGGTGGAGTCGGTGGCAGGGGTGGCGCCTGGAATGAGGCCACGTGCCACAAGCAGTGTAGAACCCTGACAGTCCTGACCTCAGTACCTCCTTGAGCCCACTCTTTAGTTCCAGTCGGGTGGAGGAGGAGGGCACTTCAGACGTGGAAGCAGGCACTCCAGGTGTCACCAGAACTTTCCCCGGCCCCATGAGCTGACAGCCACTTTTCTAACTGGGCCACCCACCAAGGGGCCCTGCATTGATGTCCTGGACATGGAGGGAACAACCACAAAGGGGCAAGCCCAGTGTGCAGCAGAGGTGGCAACACCTGGAAGTGGCTTCCCATGGGGGCCAGTCAAATGTAGAGGGTGTCTCCAAAGTTTTCTGTGGTTAATCCAAGCCTAAATCAGATGCCCAGGCATGCCACTGAGAAACCCAAGAAAACCAAGCACAATAAGATCACATCTGCGATCTGAAGAGGGCCTGAGGCAGAGTCCAAGCCTCTTTCAGGAATTCCTGCCAGAGGAGCCAGAAGGAGCACACAAAAGGGCAAACCACCCCAATCTCCACACCAGGATCATTACCCGCCACCTGGCATGCACCCTGTCAACCCCAGTCTTTTTAGCTCCGTGAAATCCCTGGCATTCCACAGGCTCAGTGTTGAGAAGACCTATTAGTCCTACAGCAAAAAGACGTCAATTAAACTCATATCACACACACACACACACACACACACACACACATACATACAAGCACACAAATTAGTCCTGATAAATACTAATAGGTTTAGTTCCAAAGCAAAAAGACCTCAATCAATCTGGTATTTCAAAGACAATTAGTAAGACAGAACAGACACGCATATAGGTTTAAATAATTAATAAGTGGATCACAAGCTCTCTCTGTTTTTAACTATTCATTCAAATTAATTATGCTCACTCCATCCTCCACCTCCACAAAATTTTCTTGAGTTAAATTCTTCTTATTTATAAAAGACTGTTATTGTTTTCTTTATTTTTGCTGTGTTGTTTACACTACTGTATTAGACTCATGTTTTGGGTGTCATTTTTGCTGTACTGCAGAAGTTATACTGGAGTTTGAATTACTTGTGTGTATCTCCTTAACTTGGAACAACTTAGTACTTTACTCTATATTTTTGGAAACTTAACCATCAGGATAACATACAAGACATTCTACATAAACTACCTCAAAAATATTACTCAATTCCTTTCAACTTTCTTAGCTTTGTTGAAGGAGTTTCTCTTTCTCTGCTATAAATTTTACTCAATCTTTCTCACTGGTGGTATGAAAAAACTCATAAAATTTAAGACTTCATGGGCATTTTTTGAGAAATTAAGACAAGTGACATTCTCAATAATGAAAATAGATAACATAATTTATATGCAAATATTTAAAAACCAAACAACTAGTAATATATATGTTTTATCAAAATATGTTTATTCTTTTTGAAATCAATATATAATTTTGGATGTAAAAATTTAATTTATGTAGTAAATATTTAAAAACCTTACAGCACTAATATCTTTGTTTTATCAATATGTTTATTATTTCAGAAATATTTCATTTGTGTGTCCTCAGTTAATTTAACAGGGCTTCCCAGAAAACAATTTTTTTAAAGAAATCAGAACGGGTTCCCTTACAAAGTCCCTGTAACAACTGCAGGAACCTTTGTGCCACTGTCCTTTGAAAGTCTGATGCCTCTTGTAAATTAGCTTTTTGTTCACCCATTCACTTCCCCACCACACTCAGAGCTTTGACCAGTTTCTTCTGGACTGTGGGAAGAGCCTAGGTGCTGCATCAGCTAAGATTCCTGATTAGCATTAGGACTGATAAAAGAAAAAAATACCAGAGGAAACAAAGAAAGGATAACAGAACAAAAAATAAAATCTTCCTGGGCCAGCTTTTCACCTTTATTTCGCCAGAAAGTAGCATTTAACCCAAATTTCAAAATTTAGAATAGGCTGAGGGAAATCAGAAACTTTACTGTTTTGACACAAAACATCATTACCTTCGTACAAAGTGCTTAGATCAAATTGCTTTTTTGGCCTCTAAAGAGAGACTGTTGTCAAAATCCCTTCCCCAGAAAAAAAGGAATTCCCTGTGTCAGATTATCACTCTTATTTACATCTACATCCACAGCATAACCATATGTGGGAGCTTAATAAATGGATGAAATCTGTTTGTTAAGTACTGTTTCTACTAAAGATATTTCAAGAAAGGTATTATTCTGCAATCATTTTCACATTTTTTTCTGTAATCAGAAAATAGTAAACATGGACAGTTAATTCATAAGGACAAAATTTTAGCATCCAACTTACCTGGAAAGCTTTTCCTTGTCTCCAACTTTCTTACAAAGTTGCATATTCAGTTTTTCAATCTTCAGACTTGTGCTTGCTTTGCAACACAGACTGTCTTTGTCTTCTCTCTCTAGGAACTCTTTTTGGACACGCAAGTAATAATAAAATGAAACATAACAAATCAAAATCAGGATATAATGGAAGTAATTTTAAGCAAAAACATTTCTCAAATGTAACACTGTGTAAACTGCTTAACTTATTCTAAGCTTATGTTTTTCTTGCTCAGAAAAGAAGCCATGTTTCCTCTGCTGGTTCTCTGAAGAAAAATTATACATATATCTAATGCTTAATTAGTGATAATAATAAATTTCCTCTGTTTAATTTCTTGAAAACCTAGCTATTTTTAGTTAATACATAATAGTATCACTGTATTTTGATAACATTTATGCAACACGAATTGAAATGTAACAAATTGAACACACTTTGTAATGCTTTACCTGTAAATTACCATATAAATGATGAAAGAAATGAACTTTGGAAAATTATTTTAAAGGATTATCTCAACATTTCTTAATTGTTTCTAATTATGATTTACTCAGAGTGTTTCAGGTTTCATAACTTATCACAAATGCCTTCCACAGCTGAAATGCTCGACCTGACATCAACTACACACATAGTTTGCCCACAAGTATGCATGTGCATTAATGTTTGTGTAAATAATTTCTAAGCAACTGAAAATATCAGAAGAAAAAGGTCTCGAATATTTGAAAACCTAGAGAATGTAAAACCAACTAAAATATCTTATAAAAGATTATGTAAAACTAATTCATTTAAAATTCACACCCTATATTTCAAAATACATTAATCATCTTAAAGATTATATAGAAATTTGTCAAAGAAATCTAAGTACATGAGTATTTACAGCCAATATGTTAGAATCCTCCACCAATCACCGCACATTCTCTGCATAGATTTTGAGATTCCCATATGCAGACCACTGTTCCTTATAGAGTGAAAGAAAAATGAGGACCTGCTCCCAAAAGTTACTCAGACAGCTGAGATCAAGGAACACTCCAAAGCTAGATTAGATACCACAAAATTCTAAACAGAAACACGTTTTACTATAAATGGATTAATTTTTTCTTGCATGACTGATATTTCACTTCCTTATGATACCAAGCCCACAGTTATTTCATACCATATCTAACTCATGCCTTGTAATCTGTCCTTAGGTAACCAAGAGTCAACTAAATTAGTCATTCAAAAAGAGTAAATTTATGAACTATCAATTTGTTTTTCTTTATGTTGGCAATCAGTGTGTTTTAATTTTATTAGGAAAGTAATTAGGAAGATAAATGAAGATTATATCCAAAAAAGACTTTTATTTTATTTTTTTTTCATTTTTTTTTTAATTTTTATTGCATTTTAGGTTTTGGGGTACATGTGCAGAACATGCAAGATAGTTGCATAGGTACACACGTGGCAGTGTGTTTTGCTGCCTTCTGCCCCCTCACCCATATTTGGTATTTCTCCCCATGCCATCCCTCCCCTGCTCCCC
>CM052670.1:50815238-50841242 GCA_028533165.1 Leontopithecus rosalia
GGAAAAATAAAATCCTTTGTAAACAAGCAAGTACTCAGAGATTTTGTCACCACCAGGCCTGCTTTACAAGAGCTCCTGAAAGAGGCATTACACATAGAAAGGAACAACCAGTACCAGCCATTCCAAAAACATAACAAATGCTAAAGAGCATCAACAAAATGAAGAACTGAATCAACTAACGGGCAAAACAGCCAGCTAGCATCAAAATGGCAGTATCAAACTCACACATAACAATATTAACCCTAAATGTAAATGGGCTATATGCACCAATCAAAGACACAGACTGGCAAATTGGAGAACACATGGACACAGGGAAGGGAGTACCACACACTGAGGTCTATTGCGGGAAATAGGGGAGGGACAGTGGTGGGGGGAGCGGGGGTGGGATGGCATGGGGAGAAATGCCAAATATGGGTGAAGGGGCAGAAGGCAGCAGAACACACTGCCACATGTGTACCTATGCAACTATCTTGCATGTTCTGCACATGTACCCCAAAACCTAAAATGCAATAAAAATTAAAAAAAATAAAAAATAAATAAAATGTTAAAAAAAATCCATTGGTGTGCAGTATCCAGGAAACCCATCTCACATGCAAGGATACACAAAGGCTCAAAATAAAGGGATGGAGGAAGATTTACCAAGTAAATGGAGAGCAACAAAAAGCAGGAGTTGCAATTCTCATCTCTAATAAAATAGACTTTAAAGCAATAAAAGAGGTTTTTAATACCTAATTTTAGATTGCATTCCAGCCTGGGCAATAGAGCAAGACTCCTTTTCTCACTCCTCCTTTCTCTTTCCCTTTCTTTCTTTAAAAAAAAAGAAAGGATGTTACTTGTTCAAATTTCTCAAAGAACAGCAGGGAGTCTCAAATTTTATGTTTTTTTATACCACCAGTGAGAAAGTTAGAGTAAAAATTATAGCAGAGAAAGAGAAAGTCCTTCAACAAATCTAAGAACGTTCAAAGTAATTGGCTAATATTTTTGAGGTAGTTTTTGTAGAATTCCTTGGAAGCTATTCTGAAAGTTAAGTTTCCAAAAATATAAGGTAAAGTACTAAGAAGCTCCATGTTCAGAAGATACACACGAATAATTCGGACTGCATTATAAATTTTGAAATATGGCAAAAATGACACTCCAATCATAAGTCTAATTATAATAGCGTAAATGACAGAACAAAAATAAAGAAAACAATAACAATCTTCTATAATGAAGAAGGATTTAATTCAAGAAAATTTTGAGGAGGTTGAGGATGGAGTTGAGAATGATTAATTTGAAACAGTAGATAAAACATAGAGAGCTTGTAATCCTCTTATTAATTATTTAAACCTAAATTAGTATCTGCTGTGTCTTACTAATTGTTCTTAAAATACCAGATTGAGGTATTTTTTGCTGTAGGACTAAACCTATTAGAATTTATCAGGACTAATATGTGTGTGTGAGAGTGTGTGTGTGTGTGTGTGTGTGTGTGTGTGTGTGTTTGATATGAGTTTCATTGAGGTCTTTTTGATGTAGGACCTACAGATCTTATCAACAGTGAACCTGTTGAATGCCAGGGATTTCATGGAGCTAAAGAGAGTGGGTTGGCTGGGTTTATGTCAGGAGGCGGATAGTGATCCTGGTGTGGGGGTTGGGGCAGTTGGTCCTTTGTCAGTCTCCTCCTGGCTCCTCTGACAGGAATCCATGAAGGAGGCTTGGACTCTGGCGCAGGCCCTCTTCAGATCACAGATGTGATCTTCTTGTGCTTGGCTTTATTGGGTGTTCTCAGAGACATAACTGGACATCTGTCTCAGGCTTGGATTTAAGACAGAAAACTGTGGAGACATCCACTAAACCTGAACGGCCCCCATGGTGCACACTAGGCTTCCCTCTTTGTGGTTGTTCCCTCCATGTCCAGACAGTAGTGCGGAGAAACAGGAGTACCTGGGCTTGGATATCAAGGCAGGACCCCTTGGTGAGTGGCCCAGGTTGAAAAGTGAGAGTTAGCTCATGGTGCCTTGGAACATTCTGGTGACACCTGGAGTGCCTACTTCCAGGTCTGAAGTGCCCTTCTCCTCCACTGAAATGGAACCAAAGTGTAGGCTCAAGGAGGTACTGAGGTCAGGAATGTCAGGTTATTACGCCTCTAGTGGCTCGCACCCTCCTTCCAGGCACCGCCCCTGCCACTGACTTCACCTTGCACCTGTGTGGCATCAGCTGGACCACATTGCGGGTCCCCAGCTGGGCACACGAAATCGCATGTGCAAGCCACCTGTCACAAGCGCCAGCGCTGAGCCAGGGCTCTCATAGTGACAGCCACCGTTGCGTAGGGAACCATCTCAGCAGCTTAGCAAAGCACAGGCCTTCCGTGGCAGTGCCTCAGTGTTGGGCAATGGACCCTTTCTCCTCGCGATTATCGCCAAATCCTGTGATTTTAGGAATCCAGCAGGCCAAATCAGGCAGAAATAATATATGCCAGGGCTTCAGGGATGTCCATGGCGATCCTCAAGTATCCCCATGATGCTTCAGGCCTGCCCAGACAGTTTGAAGGTGCCTCTCGTTGAAAGCCCGCCTGGCTGGAATTTTCAGGTGTGGCCTGCCTTCCTGCAGCGGGGCTGCTCTTTCCCGGAGGGTCTTCCCGGCAGAGAGCAGAACCCCTCAGCCTCAGAAGCTGCCTGGCAGTGTATGTTTCTGTGCGAGTGTTGGATGTCTCCGTGTGTGTTTCTGTGTGTGTGTGTATTTATGTATCTTTCTGAGTGTGTTGATGAGCGTGTGCATGTGTGTGTGGGTGGGCCATGCTGACACGACTGTGGCCAGTGCACTCCAGCGTGATTTCTCTGTAGTCCACCTACCTTCTGCTGTCGTTCTGCATTTGGCTTAGTTTGGGGACTGCTTTGCCCTGCATTCTGTCTTTTCCTGGTGCTTTCCAAAGCCTCAGTGTACTAGGGTCTGGCTCCTTCCTGCAGGTGTCAGAATCACCTGCTCATCCCGAGGTGGGTCACTCCTTGAGAAACAAGACAGACGCAACACACATACAATCAATTCCCTCCAACAGCCCTTGGTCCTATGGCACATCTAGGGCTGGAGAAACTCTAGCTGTCCCATCCTCAGGACCTTTTGAGGGGCTCCAGTGGTGTCCTTAAACTTATGTGTATTTTCTCTACTTAGGATTCTTGTTAAAAGACACATTGTAATTCGTGTGTTAGAGTGAGCCTGAAATTCTGTATTTCTTGTAGGCTCCCAGTGGATGTCATTGAATTGGGGGTCCTGATTGACATTTGGACGAGCAAGTTTCAGTATTGTTCTTTTGAAGTAAGAATTGTAGGTGCTGAGTCTGCAATTAAGTCTTTTCTGGATATCGTCTTTATTTTTCTTCCTAATAACTTTCCTAATAAAATTAAAACACACTGATTGCCAACATAAAGGGAAACAGATTGATAGTTCATAAATTTACTCTTTTTGAATGACTAATTTAGTTGACTCCTGGTTACCTAAGGACAGATTACAAGGTATGAGTTAGCCATGGTATGAAATGACAGTGGGATTGGTATTATAAAGAAGTGAAATATCAGTCATGAAACAAAAATTAATGTATTTATAGTATAATGTAATTCTGTTTAGAGTTATTTGGTATGTAATCTAGCTTAGGAATATTCCTTGATATCAAATGTCTGAGTAATTTTTGGGAGCAGGGCCTCCTTTTTCTTCCACTTTCTATGGAGCAGTTGTCTGCATATGAAATTTACAAAATCTGCAAAAAGAATGTGCTGTGATTAATGGAGGTTTTTAATATACTGGCTGCAAATACTCATGTGCTTAGAGTTCTTCGATACATTTCTATATGATCTTTGGAATGGTAAATGTATTCTGAAATATAGAATGTAAATTTTAAATAAATTAATTTTAAATAATTTTTTTAAAGAAACATTTTAGTTGCTTTTACACTCTCCAGGTTTTCGGATATGTGAGACCTTTTCCTTCTGCTCTTTTCAGTTGCTTAGAAATTATTTGCTTACATAAACATTAATACACATGCATACATTTGGGCAAACGATGTGTGTAGTTGATCCAGGGTTGAGCTTATCAGATGTAGAAGTCATTTGTGATAAGTTATGAAACCTGAAATGCTCTGAGTATATCATAATTAGAAACAATTAAGAAATGTTGAGATATTTCTTTAAAATAATTTTCCATAATTCATTTATTCCATGTGTTATATGGTGATTTACAAGAAAGTACTATAAAGTATACTGAATTTGTTAATTTTTAATTCCTGTTGCATAAATGTTAACAAAATACAGGGGTCCTATACTGTGTTACTTAGAAATAGCTAAGTTTTCAAAGACCTAACTTAAGCAAGAATACTGAGCAGAGAAAATTATTTTATCATTAATTAAACATTAGATATATGTGTATTTTTTCTTCAGAGAACCAGCAGAGGAATACATGGCTTCTCTCCTGATTAAGAACAACATGAGGTTGAAATAAGTTAAGCACTTTACAGAGTGTTAAGTTTCAGAAAAGTTTTTGCTTAAAATTGTTTCCATCTTATCCTGATTTTGACTGGTTATGTTTCATTTTATTATCCCCTGTGTTTCTGGAAAGAGTTCCTAGAGATTAGACAAAGGCAGTCTGTGTTTCCAAGGAAGACCAAGGCTGAAGATTGAAGAACAAAATATGTAATTTTTCAAGGGACTTGGAGACAAGGAAAATCCTTTCAGGTAAGTTGGATGCTAATACCTTGTCTTTAGGGATTAACTATCCATGTTTATTATTTTCTCATCAAAGAAAAAAATGTAAAAATAATTGCAGGGTAAGACCTCTCTTAAAATATTCTTTAGTGCAAACAGTACTTCAGAAAGACATTTCATCCAATTATTAAGCTCCCACATATTGTTATACTCTGGATGTAGATGTAAATAAAAGTGATAATCTGACACAGGGAATTGCTTTTTTCTGGAGAACTGATGTTGACAACAGTCTTTCTTTAGAGGCTAAAAAGCAATTTGATCTAAGCACTTTGTATGAAGGTTATGATGTTTTATGTCAAAACAATAAAGTTTCATAGCTCCCTTAGCCTATTCTAAATGTTGAAATTTGGGTTAAATGCTTCTCTCTGGTAAAATAAAGAAAGGTGAAAAGAAGGCCCAGAAAAATTTTGTTTTCTGTTCTAATTTTCTTTCTTCGTTTCCTCTGGTATTTTTTTTCTTTTAATCAGTCTTAATGCTAATCAAGAATCTTAGTTGATGCAGCACATAGGCTCTTCCCAACAGTCCAGAAAAAATTGATCGAAGCTCTGGGTGGTGATGGCAAGTGAATGGGTGAACAAAAAGCTAATTTAAAAGAGGCATCAGACTTTCAAAGGACAGTGGCACAAAGGTTCTTGCAGTTGTTACAGGGACGTTGCCAGGTAACCCGTTCTGATTTCTTGAAAAAATTGTCTTCTGGTATAGACCTGTTACATTAACTGAGGACACACAAATTAAACATTTCTGAAATAATAACCATATTGATAAAACAAAGATATTATTGTTGTCAGTTTTTTAAATATTTACTTCAACAATTAAATATATACCTCCAATATTATATATTGATTTCAAATGAATAAACATATTTTGATAAAACAAATATATTTGTTGTTAAGTTTTCAAATATTTACTTCCAAATCATGTCATCTATTTTCATTATTGAGAATGTCACTTGTCTTAATTTAGCAAATAATGGCATTAAGTCTTAAATGTTATGAGTTTTCTCATACCATCAGTGAAAAAGTTTGAGTAAAAATTATAGCAGAGAAAGAGAAAGTCCTTCAGCAAATCTAAGAAAGTTGAAAGTAATTGGCTAATATTTTTGAGGTAGTTTATGTAGAATTTCTTGGGAGCTAACTGGAAGGTTAAGTTTCCAAACATATAGGGTAAAGTACTAAGTAGTTCCATGTTCAGAAGATACACAGGAATAATTTAGACTGCGGTATAACTTTTGTAGTATGGCAAAAATGACACCCCAAGCACGAGTCTAATACAACAATGTAAGCGACACAGAAAAATAAAGAAAACAAAAACAATCTTCTATTACGAAGAAGGATTTAATTCAAGAAAATTTTGGGGAGGTTTTGGATGCAGTTGATGATGATTAATGTGAAACAGTAGTTAAAAACATAGAGAGCTTGTGATCTTCTTTTTAATTATTTAAACCTATATGAGTATCAGCTTTGTCTTACTAATTGTCTTTGAAATACCAGATTGATTGAGGTCTTTTTTACTGTAGGACTAAACCTATTAGTATTTATCAGGGCTAATTTGTGTGTGTGTGTGTTTGTGTGTGTGTGTGTGTGTGTGTGTGTGTGTGTGTGTGTGTTTGATATGTTTGATTGAGGTCTTTTTGCTTTAGAACCCACAGGTCTTAACAACACTGAACCTGTTGAATGTCAGGTATTTCATGGAGCAAAAGAGACTGAGGTTGGCTGGGTGCGTGCCTGGTGACTGGTAGTGATCTCGCTGTGGGGTTTGGAGTGGTTTGCCCTTTTGCAGACTCCTGACTCCTCTGGCAGGAATCCCTGAAGGTGGCTTGGACTCTGGCACTGATCACAGATGTGATCTTCTTGTGCTTGCTTTTCATGGGGCTTGTAAGCGGCATGCCTGGACATCTGTCTTGGGCTTGGATTCACCACATAAAATTTGGAGACACCCTCAACATCTGATTGGCCCCCAATGGAAGCCAGTTCTAAGTGTGGCCACCTCTGCTGCACACTGTGCTTGCCTCTGTGTGGTTGTTCCCTCCATGTCCAGACAGTAGTGCTGAGAAGCTGGAGTCCCTGGGCTTGGAGATCAAGGCCGGGCCCCTTGTTGGGTGGCCCAGGTCGAAAAGTGGCAGTCAGCTCATGGGGCCAGGGAACGTTCTGGTGACACAAGGAGTGCCCCCTTCCAGGTCTGAAGAGCCCTCTTCCTCCACCAGACCGTAACTGAAGAGTAGGCTCAAGGTGGTACTGAGGTCAGGACTATTAGGGTCCTATGCTGCTTGTGGCACACAACCTCCTTCCAGGTACAGTCCCTGCCACCAACTCCACCTTGCACTGGTGTGGCAGCAGCTGGACAGCTCTAACATTGTGGCTCCCCATTTGGGCTTGCAAAAGCACATGCGTAAGCCGCCTGTCACAAGTGCCCGTGCAGAGCCAGGGCTCCTATCACAGTGACAGCCACCATTGCCTGGGGAACGATCTGAGTGGCTTAGCAAAGCATGGGCCCTCTGTGGCAGTGCCGCAGTGTTGGGCAATGGACCCTTTCTCCTCACGATCATCTTGGAGTCATGCGATTTTAGTAATCCAGCAGGTCGAACCAGGAAGGAGAAAGGTCTGGTGGGGTTTTAAGAATGTTCACAGCGATTCCCAAGTATCCCCATGATACTTCAGGTATGCCCAGACAGTGTGAAGGTGCCTCTTGTGAAAGCCCTGTGGGCTAGGATTTTGAGTTTCAGTCTGCTTGCCTGAGTTGGGCCTGCTCTGTCCACGGGGGCTTCCTGGCAGAGAGCACAACCCCACAGCCTCAGGAGCTGCCTGGCAGTGTGTTTCCCTGCAAGTGTTTGATGTTTCCGTGTGTCTTTCTGTGTGTGTGTGAGTGTGTGTGTATGGATGTATGTGTTTGCATGTTTCTGTGCATTTGACATGCTGACACGAGTGTGGCCAGTGCACTCCAGCTCTGTTTCTCTGTAGTCTGCCTACCTTCGGCTGCTGGTCTGCATTTATCTCACTTTGGGGGCTGCAGCACCCCTCATTCTTTGTTTACCTCGTTCTTTCCAAAGTCTCAGTGTAGTGTGGTCTGGCTCTTACCTGCAGGTGTCAAAATCACCTGCTCATCCCTAGGTGGTCACTCCTTGAGTAACAAGTCGGGTGAGACACACTTACAATCAATTTCTTCCAAGAGCTCTTGGTCCTGTGGCACATCTGGGGCTGGAGGGATCCTAGCCCTCTCATTCTCAGGACCCCTTGAGGGGCTCCAGTGTTGTCCTTTAACTTATGTTTATTTAGTCTACTTAGGATTCTTGTTAAAAGACAGATTGTAATTTGTGTGTTGGAATGAGCCTGAAATTCTGTATTTCAGGCACTCATGGATGCCACTAAGTAAGGGTTCTGATTGACATTTGGAAAAACAAGTCTCAGTATTGTTTTTTTGAAGGAAGAACTGTAGCTGCAATTAAAAGTCTTTTCTGGGAGATCCAAGATGGCTGATTGATAACAGCTCGGGATTGTAGCTTCTAGTAAAAGTGCAGAGAGCAAGGGGATGCCACACTTTCAGATGAATTTTCGTCACTCACAGACCAGAAGATTCCCAGTGGAGGAGCCCCACGGGTCACCAGTGTGACTCTTGTAGCCGGAGCAGTGGTTTTGCCAGTGCCTTGATGTGGCAGCTCTTCGTGCAGAGTAAATGGGACTGGTTTGCCTTCTGACCAATGTTTGGAGCTCCGGGAAGGCATAGCCACTTATTACAGACTCAAGAAGAAAGCCAGACCAGAGATTCCTCGGCAGAAGAGCACCATCAATCTTATCACTGCTGTTTTGGCTGGCGCAGTGGGTTGCTTGGATTCCAGCACTGGGAATCAATAAACTGGACATCCACTCAGAAACCTAATTAGAAAGGCAGTAATTGTAAAGACAACAGATGGATAAATTTATAACAAAGGGAAGAAACCAGCCTAAAAAGGCTGAGAATACCCCAAATCAGAACCCCTCTTCCTCTACAGGTGATTACAGTTCCTCATCAGCAACAGAACAAGCCCTGATGGAGAAGGACTGTGTTCCATTAACAGAAGTAGGCTTCAGAAGGTGGATGATAAGAAACTTCTGGGAGTTAAAAGAACTTGTTCTAACTCAATGTAAAGAAACTAAAAACTTTGAAAAAACGTTTGATGAAATGCTAACAAGAATAGACAACATAGAGAGGATTATAAATGAACTAACGAAGTTGAAAAACACAACACGAGAACTTAGTGAAATATGCACAAGGTTGAATAGCCGAATTGATCAAGCAGAAGAAAGGATATCAGAGGTCGAAGACCAACTTAATGAAATAAAACAAGAAGACAAGAATAGAGAAAAAAGGATAAAAAGAAATGAGCAAAATCTCCAAGAAATATGGGACTATGTGAAAAGACCTAATTTAAGTTTGATAGGTGTACCTGAATGTGACGGAGAGAATGAATCCAAGCTGGAAAACTCTTCAGAATATTATTCAGGAAAACTTTCCCAATGTAGCAAAGCAGGACAATATTCAACCCCTGGTAATACAGAGGACACCACAAAGATATTCCTCAAGAAGAGCAACCCCAAGGCACATAATCATCAGATTCACCAGGATTAAAATGAAGGAGAAAAATACTAAGGGCAGCCAGAGAGAAAGGTCAGGTTACCCACAAAGGGAAGCCTATTAGGCTCACAGCAGATCTCTCAGCAGAAATCCTACAAGCCAGAAGAGAGTGGGGGCCAATATTCAACATCCTTAAAGAACAGAACTTTTGGCCCAGAATTTCATATCCTGCCAAACTAAGCTTCACAATTGAAGGAAAAATGAAATCTTTTATGAACAAGCAAGTACTCAGAGATTTTATTACCACCAGACCTGCTTTGCAAGAGCTTCTGAAAGAATAATTATTCATAGAAGGAACAACCAGTATTACCCTTTCTAAAAATATACCAAAAAGCAAAGAGCATCAACATAAAGAAGAATTAATATAAACGAATGGATAAAATAGCCAGTTAACATCAAATGGCAGTAACCCTAAATCTAAGTCGACTAAATCCCCCAATCAAAAGATACAGCCAAAACCTAACAGTATACTGCATCCAGACCCATTTCACATCCAAAGATACACAAAGACTCAAAACAAAGGGATGGAGAAAAACTTACCAACCAAATGGAGAGCAAAAACAAATAAATAAATAAAAAGCAGGAGTTGCAATTCTCGCATCTGATAAAATAGATTTAAAAGCAACAAAGATATACTGGAAAAGGATCAATGCAACAATAAGAGCTAATGATTCTAACACCCAGATACATAATACCCATAAAGAGATTTAGACTCAACAAGACAGAAAATTGATGAGGACAACAAGGACTTGAACTCAAATCTGGAACAAGTAAACTTAACAAATATTTATAGAGCTCTCCAGTTTTATACACAAAATATACATTCTCCACTTTAAATACACAAAATATTGATTGGCCATTATTAATACCCATTTTTAGAATAAATCAATATTCCCATTATCTCTCCCTCTTTTTCTTCCTCTTTCTTCCTCTCCTTCACTCCTTTTTTTCCTCTTTCTTTTCTTTTTTCAAAAAAAGTCTTTTCTGGATATCATCTTTATTTTTATTCCTAATTACTTTCCTAATAAAATTAAAACACATTGATTGCCAACATAAAGGGAAACACATTGACAGTTCATAAATTTAGTCTTTTTGAATGACAAATTTAGTTGACTCTTGGTTACCTAAGGACAGATTACAAAGTATGAGTTAACCATGGTGGGAAATAATAGTGGGCTTGGTATTATAAAGAAGTGAACTATCAGTTATGTAAGAAAAATTTATATATTTATAGTATAATGCAATTCTCCCTAGAATTGTTTCATATCTGATCTAGCTTGGGAATGTTCACTGATCTCAGCTGTCTAAGTAACTTTTTGAAGCAGGGCCTCCTTTTTCTTCCACTTTCTAAGGATCAGTGGTCTGCATATGGGGATTACAAAATCTACACAGAGAATGTGCTGTGATTGGTGGAGGTTTCTAACATATTGGCTGCAAATACTCATATACTTAGAGGTCTCTGACACATTTCTATATGATCTTTGGTATGGTAAATATATTCTGAAATATAGGATGTGAATTTTAAATTAATTAGTTTTAAGTGATCTTATATAAGACATTTTAGTTCATTTTATTCTCTAGGTTTTCGGATATGTGACCCCTTTCCCTTCTGCTCTTTTCAGTTTTTTAGGAATTATTTGTTTACATGAACATGAATGCACATGGATACATGTGGGAAAACGATGTGTGCAGTTGATCCCAGGTTAAGCAGTTCAGCTTTAGAAGTCATTTGCGATGTTATAAAACCTTAAACCCTCTGACTAAATCATAATTTGGGAGATTTAAGAAATGTTGAGATAATCCTTTAAAATAATTTTCCAGAATTCGTTTCTTCCATCAGTAATACAATAGCAAAGACCTGGAACCAACCCAAATGCCCAATGATGATAGACTGGGCAGAAACAATGTGGCACATATACACCATGGAATATTACACAGCAATCAAAAATGATGAGTTCATGTCCTTTGTAGGGACATGGATGAATCTGGAGAACATCATTCTCAGCAAACTGACACAAGAACAGAAAATGAAATACCGCATATTCTCACTCATAGGCAGGTGATGAAAAATGAGAATACACGGACACAGGGAAGGGAGTACTACACACTGGGGTCTATTGGGGGAAAATGGGGAGGGACAGCGGGGGGAGGAGCTGGGGAGGGATAGCCTGGGGAGAAATGCCAAATGTGGGTGAAGGGGAGGAAGGCAGCAAAACACACTGCCATGTGTGTACCTATGCAACTATCTTGCGAGTTCTGCACATGTACCCCAAAACCTAAAATGCAATTAAAAAAATGGTGATTTACAGGTAAAGTACATAAAGAATATTGAATTTGATTTTTTTTTAATTCCTGTTGTGTAAATGTTAAAAAATACGTTGGTCTTATACTGTATCAACTAGAAATAGTTAAATTTTCAAGGACCTAACTTAAGCAAGGATGTTGAACAGAGGAAATTTATTTTCATCATTAATTAAACATTAGATATCTGTGTATTTTCTCTTCAGAGAACCAGCGGAGAAAATCATGGCTTCTCTCCTGAGGAAGAAAACCATGAGGTTGAAATAAGTTAAGCACTTTTCACAGTGTTAAGTTTGAGAAATGTTTTTGCTTAAAATTCTTTCCATCATATCCTGATTTTGATTGGTTATGTTTCATTTTATTATCCCTTTTGTGTTCGGAAAGAGTTCCCAGAGAGAGAAGACAAAGGCAGTCTGTGCTGCAAAAGAATCCCAAGGCTGAAGATTGAAAAACTGAATATCCAACTTTGCAAGGGACTTGGAGATAAGGAATATCTTGTCAGGCAAGTTGCATGCTAAAACCTTGTCTTTAGGGATTAACTGTCCATGTTTTCTATTTTCTCATCACAGGAAAAAAGTAAAAATAATTGCAGGATAAGACCTTTCTTACAATATTCTTTAGTGGAAACAGTACTTCAGAAACACACTTCACTCACTTATTAAGCTCCCACACATGGTTATACTCTGGATGTAGAGGTAAATAAGAGTGATAATCTGACACAGGGGATTGCTTTTTTCTGGAGAAGAGATGTTGAGAACAGTCTCTCTTTAGAAGACAAGAAAGCAATGGGATCTAAGCACTTTGTACTAAGGTTATGATGCTTAATGTCAAAACAATAAAGTTTCTAAGCTCCCTTAGCCTACTCTAAATGTTAATATTTTGGTTAAATTCTTCTCTCTGGTAAAATATAGAAAGGTGAAGAGATGGTCCAGGAAGATTTTATTCTCTGCTCTGTTTTCCTTTCTTTGTTTTCTCTGGTATCGTTTTCTTTTAATCAGTCCTAATGCTAATCAGGAATCTTAGCTAATACAGCCCATAGGCTCTTCCCAAGAGTCCAAAAATAAAAGGAGGTCCTGCTCCCAAAAATTACTCAAACAGTTGTGATCAAGGAACATTCCCAAGCTAGATTAGATACCAGGTAACTCTAAACAGAATTACATTATGCTATAAATATATTAATTTTTCCTTACATGACTGTGATTTCACTTCTTTATGATACCAGTCCCACTGTCATTTCGTACTATGGCCAACTCCCACCTTGTAATCTGTCCTTAGGTAACCAAGAGCCAACTAAATTAGTCATTCAAAAGGAGTAAATTTATAAACTATCAATCTGTTTCCCTCTTTGTTGGCAATCAGTGTGTTTTAATGATAGTAGAAAAATAATCAGGAAGAAAAATGAAGATGATATCCAAAAAAGATTTTTACTTTCACCCTCTACACCTATAATTCTTACTTCAAAAGAACAACACTGAGACTTGCTCCTCCAAATGTCAATCAGGACCCCTAATCAGTGGCATCCACTGAGTGCCTACAAGAAATACAGAATTTCAGGCTCACTAAAAAAAAAAAAAATTGCAAGCTGTTTTTAACAAGAATCCTAAGTATAGAAAATACACATAAGTTTAAAGACACTACTGGAGCCTCTCAAGGGTTCCTGAGGAGGGGACAGCTAGGGTCCCTCCAGCCCTAGATGTGCCACAGGATCAAGGGCTCTTGGAGGAAATTGATTGTAGTTGTGTTGCACCAGTCTTGTTTCTCGAGAAGTGACCCACCTCGGAATGAGCCTGCAAGTGGGAGCCAGACCTCACTACACTGAGGCTTTGGAAAGCACCAGGAAATCAAAAAATGAGGGGTGCCACAGCCCCCAAATTGAGCCGAACAGACTGGCAGCAGAAGGTAGGTGGAGTACAGAGAAACTGTGCTGGAGTGCACTGGCCACACTCCAGCATGTCCCAACTGGAAAGAGCAGAAGGAAGAGTTCTCGCATATCCAAAAACCTAGAGAATGTCTTTTGAAATGTCTTACAA
Source organism: Leontopithecus rosalia (assembly GCA_028533165.1). NCBI lineage: Eukaryota > Metazoa > Chordata > Mammalia > Primates > Cebidae > Leontopithecus > Leontopithecus rosalia. The sequence goes on from CM052670.1 coordinate 50,828,905, forward strand.
AAGATCATTTAAAACTAACTCAATTAAAATTCAAATACTATATCTCAGAATACATTTACCATTCCAAAGATTATATAGAAATGTGTCAAAGAACTCTAAGTACATGAATATTTGTAGCCAATACGTTAGAAACATCCACCAATCACAGCACATTCTCTGCATAGATTTTGTAATTCCCATATTCCACTGTTTCTTAGAGAGTGGAAGAAAAAGGAGGGGCCCTGTTCCCAAAAATTACTCAGACAGTTGAGATCAAGGAACATTCTCAAGCTGGATTAGATACCAACTAATTCTAAACAGAATTACATTATACTATAAGTATATTAATATTTCCTTACATGACTGATGTTTCAGTTCCTTATGATACCAAGCCCACTGTCATTTCATACCATGGCTAAATCATACCTTGTAATCTGTCCTTAGGCAACAAAGGGTCAACTAAATTAATCATTCAAAAAGAGTAAATTTATGAACTATCATTCTGTTTCCCTTTATGTTAGCAATCAATGTGTTTTAATTTTATTAGAAAAGTAATTAGAAAGAAAAATGAAGATAATATCCAGAAAAGACGTTTAATTGCAGACTTAACAGCTACAGTTCTTACTTCAAAGAACAAAACTGAGAATTACTCCTCCGAATGTCAATCAGGACCCCCAATCAGTGGCACCCACTGTGAGAAATACATTTCAGGCTCACTCCAACAAAGGAATTACAATCTGTCTTTTAACAAGAATCGTGAATAGAGGAAATACACACAAGTTTAAGGACACTACTGGAGCCCCTCAAGGGTTCTGCTCTGCTGGGAAGCCAATCCGGGACAGAGCAGCCCCACCACAGGCAGGCAGGTCTTACCTGAAAATTCCTGCTGGGAGGGCTTTCAAAGAGAGGTATCTTCACACCGTCTGGGCAGGCCTGAAGCATCGTGGGGATACTTGGGGATCACCGTGGACATCCTTTAAGTCCCGCCAAATCTTTTTTCTGCCTGGTTTGGTCTGTCTGCCGGCTTCCTAAAATCGCAGGACTCAGCGATGATCACGTGGAGAAATGGTCTGTTGCCCAATGCTTAGGCACTGACACAGAGGTCCCCTGCTTTGCTAAGCCGCTGAGATCATTCCCCAGGCAATGGTGGCTGTCACTGTGACCCAAGCCCCAGCTCAGCGCTGGCACTTGTGACAGGCTGCTTGCACACGTGCTTTTGCTTGCCCAGCTGTGGAGCTGCAATGTGGGCGCTGTCCAGCTGCTGCCACAGAGGTGCAAGGTGTAATTGTTGGCAGGGGCAGCGCTTGGAAGGAGGCTGTGTGCCACAAGCAGCATAGGACCCTGACAGTACTGACTTCAGTACCTCCTTGAGCCCACTCTTCAGTTCTGGTCGGGTGGAGGAGGAGGGCACTTCAGAACTAGAAGCGGGCACTCCCAGGGTCACCAGAACATTCCCCAGTCCCATGAGTTGACTGCCACTTTTCTACCTGGGACACTCACCAAGAGGCCCTGCTTTGATCTCAAAGGGACTCCTGCTTCTCACCACTACTGTCTGAACGTGGAGGGAACAACCAAAAAGAGGCAAGCCCAATGTGCAGCAGAGGTGGTGACACCTGGAACTGGCTTCCCATGGAGGCCGATCAGGTGTAGAGGGTGTCTCCAAAGTTTTCTGTTGTGAATTCAAGCACAAGACAGATGTCCAGGCATGCCACTGAGAAACCCCAAGAAACCCAAGCACAAGATTACATCTCCAATCTTAAGAAGGCCTGTGCCAGAGTCCAAGCCTTCTGCCATAGGAGCCAGGGAGGAGCCTGCAAAAGGGCAAACCTCCCCAAACTCCACAGTGGAATCACTACCAGTCACCTGCCATGCACCCAGCCAACCCCAGTCTCCTTAGCTCCGTGAAATTCCTGGCATTCAACAGGTTCAATGTTGATAAGACCTGTAGGTCCTACAGCAAAAAGAACTCAATCAAACACGCACATACACACATTCAGGAGACAAGGAAAATTTTGTCACATATGTTGGTTGCTAAAACTTGTCTTCAGAGATTAACAGTGCATGTTTATTATTTTTGAATCACAGAAAAGAGCAAAAAGAATTGCAATATAAGACCTTTATTAAAATATTTTTAGTGGTAACAGTAGTTCAGAAACAGATTTCATCCACTTATTAAGTTCCCTCATATGGTTATACTCCGAATGTAAATGTAAATAAGAGTGATAATCAGACACAGGAAATTGTTTTTTCTGGAGAAGAGATGTTGACAGCAGTCTCTGTTTAGAGGCCACAAAAGCAATTTGATCTAAGTACTTTATACTAAGTTTATGATGTTTTATGTCAAAACAATAAAGTTTCTAAGCTCCCTTAGCTTATTCTAAATGCTGAAATTTGGGTGAAATGCTTCTCTCTGTTGAAATAAAGAAAGGTGAAAAGATGGCCCAGGAAGATTTTATTTTTTGTTGTTTTCCTTTCTTTGTTTTCTCTGGTATTTTTTTATTTTAACCCATCCTGATGCTGATCAGGAATCTTAGCTGATAAAGCACATAGGCTCTTGCCAATAGTCCAGAAGAAATTTATCAAAGTTCTGGGTGGGGTGGGTAAGTGAATGGGTGAAAAAAAGCTAATTGAAAAGAGGAATCACACATTGAAAGAACAGTGGCAAAAAGGTTCTTGAAGTTTTTACAGGGACTTTGTAAGGGAACCCGATATGATTTCTTTAAAAAATTGTCTTCTGGTAAAGCCCTGTTAAATTAACTGAGGACACACAAATTAAATATTTCTGAAATAATAAACATATTGATAAAACAAAGATATTAGTGTTGTCAGGTTTTTAAATATTTACTTCAAAAATTAAATTTTAACCTCCAATATTATCTATTGATTTCAAAAGAATAAACATAGTTTATAAGACAAATATATTAGTTGTTGTTATGTTTTTAAATATTTACTTCCAAATGATGTCATCTATATTCCTTATTGAGACTGTCACTTCTGTTAAGGTCTCAAAGAATAGCATGAAGTCTTAAATGTTATGAGTTTTTTCATACCACCAGTGAGAAAAATCTAGTAAAAATTACAGTAGAGAAAGAGAAATTCATTCAAGAAATCTAAGAATATTGAAAGGAATTGGCTAATATTTTTGAGGTAGCTTATGTAGAATGTCGTGGGAGCTACCGTGAAGGTTAAGTTTCCAAAAACATAGAATGAACTCCGTGAGATCATCACTGAGTCCTGCGATTTTAGGAATCCGGCAGACTGATCCAGTCAGCAAAAAGATCTGGCAGGACTTCAAGAATGTCTGTGGCGATCCTTAATTATCCCCACAATGCTTCAGGCCTGCTCAGACTGTGTGAAGGTGCCTCTTGTTGAAAGCCCTCCCGGCTGGCATTTCCAGGTGTGACCTACCTGCCTGTGGGAGGGCTACTCTGTCCCTAAGGGGCTTCCCAGCAGAGAACAGAACCGCTCAGCCTCAGGAGCTGCCTGGCAATGTGTTTCCCTGCGAGTGTTGGTTGTCTCCATGTGTCTTTCTTTGTGTGTGTGTGTCTGTGTGTGTATGCACTTATCTTTCTGAGTGTGTTGATGTGTGTGTGTGCGTGTGTGTGTGAGTGGGACATGCTGGCACTAGTGTGGCCAGTGCACTCCAGTGTTATTTCTCTGTAGTTCGACTACCTTCTGCTGCCAGTCTGCATTTGGGTCAGTTTCGGGGCTGTGGCACCCCACCTTCTTTGTTTTCCTGGTGCTTTCCAAAGCTTCAGTGTAGTAGGGTCTGGCTCCCACCTGCAGGTGTCATAATCACCTGCTCATCCCGAGGTCGGTCACTCCTAGAGAAATAAGACCGGCACAACACACCTACAATCAATTTCCTCCAAGAGCCCTTGGACCTGTGGCTCATCAAGGGCTGGAGGGAGCCTAGACGTCTCTTCTTCAGGACCCCTTGAGGGCTACAGTGGTGTTCTTAAACCTATATGTGTTTCCTCTACTTAGGATTCTTGTTAAAAGACAGATTGTAATTCCTGTGTTGGAGTGAGCCTGAAATTCTGTATTTCTTGTAGGCACTCAGTGGATGAGACTGATTAGAGGTCCCGATTGACATTTGGAGGAGCAAGTCTCAGTATTGTTCTTTTGAAGTAAGAATTGTAGGTGTTTAGTCTGCAATTAAAAGACTTTTCTGGATATCATCTTTATTTTTCTTCGTAATTGCTTTCCTAGTAAAATTAAAGCACACTGATTGCCAACCTAAAGGGAAACACATTGATAGTTCTGAAATTTACTCTTTTGAATGACTAATTTAGTTGACTCTTGGTTACCTAAGGACAGATTACAAGGTATGAGTTAACCACAGTATGAAATGACAGTGGGCTTTGTATTATAAATAAGTAAAATATCAATCATGTAAGAAAAAACTAATATATTTATAGTATAATGCAAGTCTGTTTAGAATTATTTGGTATCAAATCCAGCTTGGGAATGTTCCTTGATCTCATCTGTCCAAGCTTTTTGGGGAGCAAGGCCTCCTTTTATTCCCACTCTCTAAGGAACAGTGGTCTGATTATGGGAATTACAAAATCTATGCAGAGAATGTGCTGTGATTGTTGGATGTTTCTCATATATTGGCTGCAAATACTAATGTACTTAGGGTTCTTTAACACATTTTTATATGCTCCATGGAATGGTGAATGTGTTCTAAAATACAAAATGTGAATTTTAAATGAATTAGGTTTAAATGATCTTTTATAAGACATTTTAGTTGGTTTTACCTCTAGGTTTTCAGATACGTGAGACTTTTTCCTTCTGCTCTTTTCATTTGCTTAGAAATTATTTGTTTACATAAACATGAATGTACATGAATACATGTGGGCAAACGATGTGTGTAGTTGATCTCAGGTTGAGCATTTCAGCTATAGAAGTTATTTGTGATAAGTTATGAAACCTTAAACGCTCTGAGTAAACCATAATTAGAAACAATTAAGAAATTTTGAGATAATGCTTTAAAATAATTTTTCAGAATTCATTTCTTCCATCAGTTATATGGTAATTTACAGATAAAGTATATCAAATTTTTTACTTTTTAATTTCTGTTGTATAAATGTTACCAAAATACTGTGGTCTTATACTGTATTAAATAGCTAAGTTTTCAAGGACATAAACTTAAGCAAGTATGTCGTACAGAGGAAATTTATTTATATCATTTATTAAACATTAGATGTATTTATGTTTCTTCTTCAGAGAACCAGTAAAGGAAAACATGGTTTTCCTCCTCAGGAAGAAAAACATGAGGTTAAAATAAGTTAAGCACCTTAAAAGTGTTAAGTTTGAGAAAAGTTTTTGCTTAAAATTGTTTCCATCATATCCTGATTTTGATTTGTTATGTTTCATTTTATTATCCTTTCTGTGTCTAGAAAGAGTTCCTAGAGAGAGAAGATGAAGGCAGTCTGTGCTGCAAAAGAAGCCCAAGGCTGAAGATAGAGGAACTGAATATGCAACTATGCAAGGGACTTTGAGACAAGGAAAATCTTGTCAGGTAAGTCGAATTGTAAAACTTTGTCTTTAGGGATTCACTGGTCATGTTTATTATCTTCTCATCACAGAAAAAACATGTGAAAATAATTGCAGGATAAGACTTTCTTAAAATATTCTTCGGTGAAAACAGTACTTCAGAAACACATTTCATCCACTTATTAAGCTACCACACATGGTTATATTCTGGATGTAGATGTAAATAAGAGTGATAATCTGACACACGGAATTGCTTTTTCTGGAGAACAGATGTTGACAACAGTCTCTCTTTAGAGGCCAAAAAAGCAATTTGATCTAAGCACTTTGTACTAAGGTTATGATGTTTTATGTCAAAACAATAAAGTTTCTAAGGTATCTTAGACTATTCTGAATGTTAAAATTTGGATTAAATGCTTCTCTCTAGTGAAATAAAGAAAGGTGGTAAGATGTCCAAGGAAGATTTTATTTTTTGTTCTTTTTTTTTGTTTGTTTCCTCTGGTATTTTTTTTCTCTTAACTAGTCCTAATGCTAATCAGGAATCTTAGCTGATGCAGCACATAGGCTCTTTCCAATAGTCCAGAAGAAATTAATCAAACTTCTGGTTGGGGTGGGCAAGTGAAAGGGTGAACAAAAATCTAATTTAAAAGAGGCATCAGACATTGAAAAAACAGTGGCAAAATGGTTCTTGCAGTTGTTACAAGGACTTTGTAAAGGAACCCAATATGATTTTGTCTCTGGTAAAGCCCTGCTAAATTAACTGAGGACACACAAATTAAACATTTCTGAAATAATAAGCCTATTGTTGAAACAAAGATATTAGTAATGTCTGGTTTTTAAATATTTACTTCAAAAATGAAACTTTTACCTCCAAAATATATTTTGATTTCAATAAGAATAAATATAGTATGATAAGACAAATATATTAATTGTTGTTACTTATTTAAATATTTTCTTCCAAATCACATCATCTATTTTCCTTATTGAGAATGTGTCTTCTCTTAATTTCTCAAAGAATGGCATGAAGTCTTAAATGTTATGAGTTTTTTCATACCACCAGTGAGAAAGATTGAGTAAAGATTACAGTAAAGAAAGAGAAAAATCATTCAAGAAATCTAAGAAAGCTGAAAAAGAATTGGATTATATTTTTAAGTTAGTTTAGGTAGAATGCCTTTGGAGATATGCTTAAGTTTCCAAAAACATAGCATAAAGTAGTAAGTAGTTTCATGTTCAGGAGATACACATGAAAAATTCAGAATAAAATGCACTATAACTTTTGCAGTATGGAAAAAATGACACCCCAAACATTAGACTAACACAGTAGTGTAAATGACACAAAAATAAAGAAAAAAATAACAATCTTATATAAGAAAGATTTTAATTCTAAAAAATTTGGGGGAGGTTGAGGATGGAGTTGAACATAATTAATTTGAAACCGTAGTTAAAAACATAGAGAAAGGGACAGAAGATGGCAGGGTAGGAGCAGCTCAGGATTGCAGCTCTCAGTGAAGGCACAAACGGTGAGTCAAGGCTGTATTTTCAGACTAATATTTATTACCCACAGAACGGGGAAATTCCCAGGTGCAGGAGAGACATGGGGCACCGGCACAGCTGTTTTGGCTGGCACTGCCATTTCAGCTGGTGCTGCAGTGCAGTGACACTCCACACAAGGTGCACAGGCCTGGGAGCCCAGTTAAACCAGCAGTCTGAGATTTGGGAGGGCAGATTAGCATATCCATCTGATTGAATCGGGACTTGGATGCTGAACCAGATCAGGTGATTCCCAGGAGGCAACAATTGATCCGGAGCAGTGGGTCACTGCACGGGAAATCACACAGATCCTGGTGCCCTAACAGCAGGAGATTGAAATACCTGGGAGAGAGTCAACGAATCAATGTAGAAAAAAAAAAGGGCTCTGAGGCAGCGAGCCAGGTGATCAGGCTCGGTGGGGACCACACCCACAGGGACAAGCAGGGCAGTGATTTGATATGCCCGCCCAGGTTTGAGAGTTTCACTGCAGACACAGTTGAGCCCGGGATGGTGCAGGTCGGTGGAGGAGGGGCGTCTGACATTGCCAAAGCATTCTGCCCCTACGGAGCTATACTCCCATTGCTGATGCAGCCTGCCATTGCTGAGGCAACCTGCCATAACAGAGAGACTCTGCCAATACAGAGGCAACAGAGGAGAGCCCACAACAGCAGGGCAGAGCTCATGGCAATAGGGCAAAGCCCACAGCAACAGGGAAGAGCCCAGGTCATCAGGGTGAAGCCCAGGACAGCAGGGCGGAGCCCAGAGCAGCAGGGCAGAGCCTCCGCAGGCAAATAGTGACTAGACTGCCTCCTAGCTGGGCAGGACAGCAGAACAGATACTCATAAAGCAAGCCCTAAATCCCCAAGACAGAGCACATGAGAAAAAAAGGGAGTTTTATGAGTTCTCCTGCAGCAGACCTAAACATCCCAACCTAACAGCCCTGAATGAACAAAGGAGATCAAAGCTCAGCACTTGAGCTCCAATGAAGTATGGACTGTCTCCTCAAGCAGCTCCCTGACCCATGTATATCCAAAGAGTCACCTCAAAAAGGACTGATCAGACTGACATTTGGTGGGCATTATTCTGGGACAAAGACAGCAGCAGAGGAAACTGGTAGCAACCCTCACTGTTCTGTAGCTGCTACAGGTGTACCCTAGAAAAGCAGGGCCTGGAGTGGACCTCAGCAGTCATATAGCAGAGGGGATAGACCGTTAGAAGGAAAACTAAGCAACAGAAATGCTTCATCATTAACAATCTGAGCGTCCACTCTGAGACCCAATCGAAAAGTCAGCAATTACTCAGACGACAGGTGTATAAACACACAAAGATGAATAGAAAACAACGCAAAAAGGAGGAAAACATGCAAAACAAAAACACCTCACTTCCTACAAAAGACCAAAACTCCTCACTAACAAGGAAACAAAGCTGGACAGAGAATGAGGGTGATGAAATGACAGAATCAGACATCAGAAGGTGGATAATAAGAAACTTCTGTGAGCTAAAAGAACATGTTCTAAATCAATGCAAAGAAACTAAGAACCTTGAAAAAAGATTTGAAAAAAGATTCGAGGAAATGATAAAAAGAATGGACAACATAGAGAGGAATATTAACGAATTGAAGGAGCTGAAAAACAAAACACGGGAACTTCACAAAGCATGCACAAGGTTCAACAGCAAAATTGACAAAGCAGAAGAAAGAATATCAGAAGTCGAAGATCAACTCAGTGAAATAAAACGAGAAACCAATATTAGAGAAAAAAGCACAAAAAGGAATGAACAAAGTATCCAAGAAATATGGGACTATGTGAAGAGACCTAACCTACATTTGATAGGTGTACCAGAATGTGACGAGGAGAATGAATCCAAGCTGGAAAATACTCTTCAGGGTATTATCCAGGAAAATTTCCCCAACCTAGCAAGCCAGACCAATATTCAAATCCAGGAAATACAGAGAACAACACGAAGATATTCCACAAGAAGAGCAACCCCAAGGCACATAATCATCAGATTCACGAGGGTTGAAATGAAGGAGAAAATCCTAAGGGGAGCCAGAGAGAAAGGTGGGTCACCCACAAAGGGAAGCCCATCAGACTCACAGCAGATCTCTCGGCAGAAACCCTACAAGCCAGAAGAGAGTGGGGGCCAATATTCAACATCCTTAAAGAAAAGAATTTTCAACCCAGAATTTTATATCCAGCCAAACTGAGCTTCATAATGAAGAAAAAATAAAATCCTTTGTAAACCAGCAAGTACTCAGAGAGTTTGTCACCACCAGGCCTGCTTTATAAGAGCTCCTGAAAGAGGCACTACACATAGAAAGGAACAACCAGTACCAGCCATTCCAAAAACATACCAAATGATAAAGAGCATCAACAAAATCAAGAATCTGCATCACCTAATGGGCAAAACAGCTGGCTAGCATTAAAATGGCAGTATCAAATTCACACATAACAATATTAACCCTAAATGTAAATAGACTAAATGCACCAATCAAAAGGCACAGACTGGCAAATTGGATAAAAAGCCAAAACCCATTGGTGTGCTGTATCCAGGAAACCCATCTCACATGCAAGGATACACAAAGGTTCAAAATAAAGGGATGGAGGAAGATTTACCAAGCAAATGGAGAGCAAAAAAAAAAAAAAGCAGGAGTTACAATTCTCATCTCTGCTAAAATAGACTTTAAAGCAAAAAAGATCAAAAGACACAAAGAAGGTCATTATGTAATGGTAAAAGGATCAATACAACAAGAAGAGCTCATGATCCTAAATATATATGGACCCAATACGGGAGCACCCAGATATATAAGGCAAGTTCTTAATGACCTACAAAGAGACTTAGATTCCCACACAATAATAGTGGGAGACTTTAACACTCCACTGTCATTATTAGACAGATCAACCAGACAGAAAATTAACAAGGAAACCCCGGACTTGAACTCAGACCTGGAACAAGCAAACCTGATAGACATTTACAGAACTCTCCATTCCAAATCCACAGAATGTACATTCTTCTCAGCACCACATCACATCTATTCTAAAACTGACCACAAAATTGGAAGTAAAGCACTCCTCAGCAAATGCAAAGCAACTGACATAATAACAAACAGTCTCTCAGATGATAGTGCAATCAAGATAGAACTCAGAATTCAGAAAGTAACTCAGAACCACACAGCTTCATGGAAACTGAACAACTGGCTCTTGAATGTTGATTGGATAAACAATGAAATGAAGGCAGAAATAAAGAAGTTCTTCAAAACCAACGAGAACGAAGACACAACATACCAACATCTCTGGGACACATTAAAAGCAGTATCTAGAGGAAAATATATAGCAATAAGTGCCCATATGAGAAGAGTGGAGAGATGCAAAATTGACACCCTATCATCATAAAAGAGCTAGAGGAGCAAGATCAAAAAACTCAAAACCTAGCAGAAGACAGGAAATAGAGAAGATCAGAGCAGAACTGAAGGAGATAGAGACATGGAAAACCCTTCAAAAAATCAATAAATATAAGAGATGGTTATTTTGAAAAGATCAACAAAATAGACAGACCACTAGCCAAACTGATAAAAAAGAAAAGAGAGAACAATCAAATAGATGCAATAAAAAATGATAAAGGGGAGATCACCCCAGATTCCACAGCAATTCAAGCCATCATCAGAGAATATTACAAAAAACTCTATGGCCATAAACTACTAAACCTGGAAGAAATGGATAAATTTCTGGACACCTGTGTCCTCCCAAGCCTAAAGCAGCAGGAAGCCAAAACTATGAATAGATCAATAACAAGGTCTGAAGTCAAGGAAGCAATTAAGAGCCTACCACACAACAAAAGCCCAGGTCCAGATGGGGTCACAGCCAAATTCTACCAGACACACAAAGAGGAGCTGGTACCATTCCTTCTGAAACTATTCTAAATAATCCAAAAAGAGGGAATCCTTCCCAACGCATTTTATGAGACCAACATTATCCTGATACCAAAACCCGGCAGAGACTCAACAAGAGAAGAAATAAAGGTTTTCAAATAGAAATGGTGGAAATAATCCAAAAAGAGGGAATCCTTCCCAATTCATTTTATGAGACCAACATCATCCTGATACCAAAGCCCAGCAGAGACTCAACAAGAAAAGAAAACGTTAGGCCAATATCCATGATGAACATAGATGCAAAAATCTTCAATAAAATCCTGGCAAGCTGATTGCAACCGCACATCAAAAAACTTATCAATCATGATCAAGTAGGATACATCCCGGGGATGCAAGGCTGGTTCAACATACGCAAGTCTATAAATGTAATTCACCACATAAACAGAACCAAAAACAAAAACCACATGATTATCTCAATTGATGCAGAGAAGGTCATTGACAAAATTCAGCAGGCCTTTATGCTCAAAACCCTCAATAAACTCGGTATTGATGGAACATATCTCAAAGTAATAAAAGCTATTTACGACAAACCAACAACCAATATCATATTGAATGGGCAAAAACTGGAAGCATTCTCTTTGAAATCTGGCACTAGACAAAGATGCCCTCTCTCACCACTCCTATTCAATATAGTACTGGAAGTTCTAGCCAGAGCATTCAGGCAAGAAAAAGAAATAAAGGGTATTCAAATAGGAAAGGAGGAAGCCAAATTGTCTCTATTTGCAGACGACATGACAGTATACCTAGAAGACCCATCTCCTCCGCCCAGAAACTCCTGAAAGTGATAAGCAACTTCAGCAAAGTCTCAGGATATAAAATCAATGTGCAAAAATCACAAGCATTCCTATACACCAATAACAGACTGAAAGAGAGCCAAATCAAGAATGAACTGCCATTCACAATTGCTACAAAAAGAATAAAATACCTCGGAATACAACTTACAAGGAACATAAGGGACCTCTTCAAGGAAAACTGCAAACCATTACTCAACGAAATAAGAGAGGACACAAAGAGATGGAGAAACATTCCATGTTCATGGTTAGGAAGAATCAATATTATGAAAGTTGCCATACTGCCCAAAGTAATTTACAGAATCAACGCTATCCCCATCAAGCTACCAGTGACTTTCTTCACAGAACTGAAAATAACCAGCATGAACTTCATATGGAACCAGAAGAGAGCCCGCATAGCCAAGTCAATTCTAAGCAAAAAGAACGCAGCAGGAGGCATTACACTACCGGACTTCAAGGTATACTACAAGGCTACCGTAATCAAAACAGCATGGTACTGGTACCAAAACAGAGAAATAGACCAATGGAACAGAACAGAGGCATTGGAGGCAACAAAACATATCTACAACCATACAATCTTCCATAAACCTGACAAAAACAAGCAATGGGGAAAG
>CM052670.1:50851330-50863755 GCA_028533165.1 Leontopithecus rosalia
ATTTACATTTGATAGGTGTACCTGAATGTCATGAAGAGAATGAATCCAAGCTGAAAAATATTCTTCAGGATACTATTCAGGAAAACTTTCCTAACCTAGTAAGGCAGGACAATACTCAACTCCAGGTAATGCAGAGACCACAAAGATATTTTTCAAATAGAGCAACCCCAAGACATATAATCGTTAGATTCACCAGGGTTGAAATAAAGGAGAAAATTCCAAGGGCAGCTAGAGAGAAAGCTCAGGTTACACATAAAGGGAAGCCTATCAGACTCACAGCAGATCTCTCAGCAGAAATCCTACAAACTAGAAGAGAGTGGGGGTTAATATTCAATATCCTCAAAGAAAAGAATTTTCAACCCAGCATCTCATATCCAGCTAAGGTAAACTTCTTAAATAAAGTAAAAATAAAATTTTTTACAAACAAGCAAGCACTCAGAGATTTCATCACCACCAGGCCTGCTTTACAAGAGCTTCTGGAAGAAGCACTATACACAGAAAGGAACAACCAGTATCAGTCATTCCAAAAACTTATGAAAAGGTAAAGAGTATCTCCATAATGAAGAATCTATATCAACTAATGGGAAAAATAGCCAGCTAGCCTTAAATGACAATATAAAACTCACAAATATAAATATTAATCCTAAATTTAAATGGATTAAATGCTGCAATCAAAGACACAGAAAGGCAAATTAAATAAAAAGTCAAAACCCAACAGTATGCTGTATCCAGATCCATCTCATAAGCAAGGACACACAAAGGCTCAAAAGAAAGTGTTGATGGAAGACTTACCAATCAAATGGAGAACAAAAAAAAAACAGGAGTTACAACTTTTGTCTCTGACAAAACAGACTTTAACAGTAACAAAGCCTAAAAGAAACAAAGAAGGACATTACATAATGGTGAAAGGATCAATGCAATAACAGAAGTCAATGATCGTAAATACATATGCACCCAATATAAGAACACCTAGATACATAAGTTCTTAATGACTTGCAAAGAGACTTGGACTCCTGCACAATAATAGCGGGAGACTTGGCACCACATTGTTAATATTCAATGGATCAACAAGATAGAAAATTAACAGGGACATCTATGATTTCAACTGAGACCTGAAACAAGTAAACTCAATGAATATGTATAGAATTCTTCACCCTAGGTACACAGAACATACATTTTTCTCAGTATAACATTAAACCTATTTTGAACATGAACACATAATTGGAAGTAAACCACTCTTCAGCATTTACACAGCATTTCACAGACAAGTACTTCAATAAACGAAATAATGGTTGGCTGTTACATTAGTTATTTTCTTCCCTTATTCCTTCCTGTCTCTGCTGTTAAGCACAATTATTGGCATAAAAGAGGTTTTAAATACCTATTTTTAGATTGCATTCCAGCCTGGGCAATAGAGCTAGACTCCTGTTCTCTCTCCCCCTTTCTCTTTCTCTTTCTATCTTTAAAAAAAAAAAGATACATGTGTATTTTTTCTTCAGAGAACCAGTAGAGTAAAACATGGCTTCTCTTCTGGGGAAGAAAAACATGAGGTTGGAATAAGTTAAGCACTTTACAGAGTGTTAAATTTGAAAAATGTATCTGCTCAAAATTATTTCCATAATATCCTGAATTTGATTTGTTATGTTTCATTTTATTATCCCTTGTGTGTCTGGAATGAGTTCCAAGAGAGAGAAGACAAAGAAATTAAGTGTCGCAAAAGAAGCCCAAAGCTGAAGATTGAAGAACTGAATATGCAACTTTGCAAGGGACTTAGAGACAAGGTAAATCTTGTCAGGTAAGTTGGATACTAAAACCTTGTCTTTAGGGATTAACTGTCCATCTTTACTATTTTCTCATCACAGAAACAAATGTGAAAATAATTGCAGGATGACTTTTCTTAAAATATTATTTAGTCAAACAGTACTTCAGAAACAGATGTTATCAACTTATTAAGCTCCCACACATGGTTATACTCTGGATGTAGATTTAAATAAGAGTAATAATCTGACACAGGGAATGGCTTTTTTCTGGAGAAGAGATGGTGACAACAGTCTCTTTTTAGAAGCCAAAAAGAAATTTGATAAAACACTTTGCACAAAGTGTATGATTTATTCCATCAAAATAATAAAGTTTCTAAGCTCCCTTAGCTTATTTTAATGTTGAAATTTGGATTAAGTGCTTCTCTCTGGTGAAATAAAAAAGGCGAAAAGATGGCCCAGGAAGATTTTATTTTTTTTTCTGTTTTCCTTTCTTTGTTTTCTCTGGTATTTTTTTCTTTTAATCAGTCCTAACATTAATCAGGAATCTTAGCTGATGCAACACATAGGCTCTTCCCAACAGTCCAGAAGAAACTGATCAAAGCTCTGGGTGGAGTAGACAAGTGAATGGGTGAAAAAAACACTAATTTAAAAGAGGCAACAGGCTTTCAAAGGACAGTGGCACAAAGGTTCTTGAAGTTGTTACAGAGACTTTGTAAGGGAACACGTTCTGATTTCTTTAAAACATTGTCTTCTTGTAAAGCCCTGTTAAATTAACTGAGGACACAAATTAATCATTTCTGAAATAATAAACATATCAATAAAAGAAAGATATTAGTGCTGGGAGATTTTTAAACAACTACTTTAAAAATTAAATTTCTATGTCCATAATTATATATTGATTTCAAAAGAATAAACATATATTGATAAAGGAAATATGTAAGTTGTTGTTAGGTTTTAAATATTTACTTCCAGATCATGTCATCTATTTTCTTTGTTGAGAATGTCACTTCTCTTAATTTCTCAAAGAATGGAATGAAGTCTTAAATGTTATGAGTTTTTTTATGCCATCAGGAAGAAAGATCGAGTAAAAATTGTAGTAGAGAAAGTCCTTCAACAAAATAAGACAATTGAAAGTAATTGGCTAATATTTTTGAGGTAGTTTATGCAGAATGTCTTGGGAGCTATCCTGAAGGGTAAGTTTTAAAAAATATAGAGTAAAGTACTAAGTAGTTCCATGTTCATGAGATACACACGAATAACTCGGACTGCAGTATAACATTTTTATTGCATTTAAGGTATTGGAATACATGTGCAGAGCATGCAAGATAGTTGCATAGGTACACACGTGGCAGTGTGTTTTGCTGCTTTCCTCCCCTTCATCCACATTTGGCATTTCTCCCCAGGATATCTCTCCCCAGCTTCCCCGCCCCACTGTCCCTCCCCTATTCCCCCCAATAGACCCCGGTGGGTAGTACTCTCTTCCCTGTGTCCATGTGTTCTCATTTATCCTCACCTGCCTTTGAGTGAGAATATGCAGTATTTCATTTTTGGTTCTTCTGTCAGTTTGCTGAGAATGATATTCTCCAGATTCATCCATGTCCCTACAAAGGACACGAACTCATCATTTTTGATTGCTGCATAATATTCCATGGTGTATATGTGCCACATTTTCCCAGTTCAGTCTATCATCGATGGGCATTTGGGTTGGTTCCAGGTCTTTGCTATTGTAAACAGTGCTGCAATCAACATTAGTATGCATGTGTCCTTATAATAGAATGATTTATAGTCGTTTAGATATATACCCAGTAATGGAATTGCTGGGTCAAATGGAATTTCTATTTCTAAGGCCTTGAGGAATCGCTACACTGTCTTCACAATGGCTGAACTAATTTACACTCCCATCAACAGTGTAAAAGTTTTCCTATTTCTCCACATCCTCTCTAGCATCTGTTGTCTCCAGATTTTTTAATGTTCGCCATTCTAACTGGCGTGAGATGGTATCTAAATGTGGTTTTGATTTGCATCTCTCTAATGATCAGTGATGATGAGCAGTTTTTCATATGTTTGTTGGCCTCTTGTATGTCTTCTTTTGTAAAGTGTCTGTTCATATCATTTGCCCATTTTGGAATGGGCTTGTTTGTTTTTTTCCTGTAAATCTGTTTGAGTTCTTTGTAAATTCTGGATATCAGCCCTTTGTCAGATGGGTAAACTGCAAACATTTTTTCCCATTCTGTTGGTTGCCGATTCACTCTAGTGACTGTTTCTTCTGCCGTGCAGAAGCTGTGGAGTTTGATTAGGTCCCATTTGTCTATTTTGGCTTTTGTTACCAATGCTTTTGGTGTTTTGGTCATGAAGTACTTGCCTATTCCTATGTCCTGAGTGGTTTTGCCTAGATTATCTTCTAGGGTTTTTATGGTGCCAGGTCTTATGTTTAAGCCTTTAATCCATCTGGAGTTAATTTTAGTGTAAGGTGTCAGGAAGGGGTCCAGTTTCTTCTTTCTGCACATGGCTAGCCAGTTTTCCCAACACCATTTATTGAACAGGGAATCCTTTCCCCATTGCTTGTTTATGTCAGGTTTATCAAAGATTGTATGGTTGTAGATATGTTGTGTTGCCTCCGATGCCTCTGTTCTGTTCCATTGGTCTATATCTCTGTTTTGGTACCAGTATCATGCTGTTTTGATTACTGTAGCCTTTTAGTATAGTTTGAAGTCCGGTAGTGTGATGCCTCTCGCTGTGTTCTTTTTGCTTAGGATTGACTTGGCTATGCGGGCTATCTTTTGGTTCCATATAAAGTTCAAGGTGGTTTTTTCCAGTTCTGGGAAGAAAGTCAGTGGCAGGTTGACGGGGATAGAGTTGATTCTGTAGATTACTCTGGGCAGTATAGCCATTTTCACGATATTGATTCTTTCTTACCATGAACATGGAATGTTTCTCCATCGTTTGTGTCCTCTCTTATTTCATTGAGCCATGGTTTGTAGTTTTCCTTGAAGAGGTTCCTTACATTCCTTGTAAGTTGTATTCCTAAGTATTTTATTCTTTTTGTAGCAATTGTGAATAGCAGTTTGTCCTTGATTTGGCTCTTTTTAAGTCTGTTATGGGGGTATGGGAATGCTTGTGATGTTTGCACATTGATTTTATATCCTGAGACTTTGCTGAAGTTGCTTATCAGTTTCAGGGGTTTTTGGGCTGAGGCAATGGTGTCTTCTAGGTATACTGTCATGTCGTCTGCAAATAGAGACAATTTGGCTTCCACCTTTCCTATTTGAATAT
This sequence comes from Leontopithecus rosalia, assembly GCA_028533165.1. Taxonomy (NCBI): domain Eukaryota; kingdom Metazoa; phylum Chordata; class Mammalia; order Primates; family Cebidae; genus Leontopithecus; species Leontopithecus rosalia. The sequence continues at coordinate 50,856,364 of CM052670.1, forward strand.
CCTTTATTTCTTTTTCTTGCCTGATTGCTCTGGCTAGAACTTCCAGTACTATATTAAATAGGAGTGATGAAAGAGGGCATCCTTGTCTAGTGCCAGATTTCAAAGGGAATGCTTTCAGTTTTTGCCCATTCAGTATGATATTGGCTGTTGGTTTGTCATAAATAGATGTTGTTATTTTGAGATACGTTCCATCAATACCGAGTTTATTGAGGGTTTTTAGCATAAAGGGCTGTTGAATTTTGTCAAATGCCTTCTCTGCGTCAATTGAGATAATCATGTGGTTTTTGGTTTTGGTTCTGTTTATGTGGTGAATTATGTTTATAGACTTGCATATGTCGAACCAGCCTTGCATCCCTGGGATGAATTCTACTTGATCATCATGGATAAGTTTTTTGATGTGCTGTTGCAATTGGCTTGTCAGTATTTTATTGAAGATTTTTGCATCTATGTTCATCATGGATATTGGCCTAACGTTTTCTTTTCTTGTTGAGTTTCTGCCGGGCTTTGGTATCAGGATGATGTTCGTCTTATAAAATGATTTGAGAAGGGTTCCCTCTTTTTGGATTATTTGGAATAGTTTCAGAAGGAATGGTACCAGCTCCTCTTTGTGTGTTTGGGAGAATTCGGCTGTGAACCCATCTCAACCTGGGCTTTTTTTGAGTGGTAGGCTGTTAATTGCTTCTTTGACTTCAGACCTTGTTATTGGCCTATTCATAGTTTCGGCTTCCTCCTGTTTTTGGCTTGGGAGGACACAGGTGTCCAGGAATTTATCCATTTCTTTTGGCTTTTTATCCAATTTACCAGTCTGTGTCTTTTGATTGGTGCATTTAGCCCATTTACATTTAGGGTTAATATTGTTATGTGTGAGTTTGATACTGCCATTTTGATGCTAGCTGGCTGTTTTGCCCATTAGGTGATGCAGATTCTTGATTTTGTTGATGCTCTTTATCATTTCGTATGTTTTTGGAATGGCTGGTACTGGTTGTTCCTTTTTATGTGTAGTGCCTCTTTCAGGAGCTGTTATAAAGCAGGCCTGGTGGTGACAAACTCTCTGAGTACTTGCTTGTTTGCAAAGGATTTTATTTTTCCTTCACTTATGAAGCTCAGTTTGGCTGGATATGAAATTCTGGGTTGAAAGTTCTTTTCTTTAAGGATGTTGAATATTAGTCCCCACTCTCTTCTGGCTTGTAGGGTTTCTGCCAAGAGATCTGCTGTGAGTCTGATGGGCTTCCCTTTGTGGGTGACCCGACCTTTCTCTCTGGCTGCCCTTAGTATTTTCTGCTTCATTTCAACCCTGGTGAATCTGACGATTATGTCCCTTGGGGTTGCTCTTATTGAGGAATATCTTTTAGGTGTTCTCTGTGTTTCCTGGACTTGAATATTGGCCTGCCTTCTTAGGTTGGGGAAAATTTCCTGGATAATATTCTGAAAAGTATTTTCCAGCTTGGATTCATTCTCTTCATCACATTCTGGTACACCTATCAAATGTACATTAGGTCTCTTCACATACTCCCACATTTCTTGGAGACTTTGTTCATTCCTTTTTGCGTTTTTTTCTGTAATCTCGGTTTCTCATTTTATTTCATTGAGGTGATCTTCGACTTCTGATATCCTTTCTTCTGCATGGTTAATTCAGCTCTTGAGACTTGTGCATGCTTCACGAAGTTCTTGTGTTGTGTTTTTCAGCTCCTTCAATTCGTTCATATTCCTCTCTAAGTTATCCATTCTTGTTATCATTTCCTCAAATCTTTTTTCAAATCTTTTTCAAGGGTCTTAGTTTCTTTGCATTGATTTAGAACATGTTCTTTTAGCTCATGGAAGTTTCTCATTACCCATCTTCTGAAGTCTGATTCCGTCATTTCATCACCCTCATTCTCCATCCAGCTTTGTTCCCTTGCTGGTGAGGAGTTTTGGTCCTTTGTAGGAGGCAAGGTGTTTTGGTTTCTGATGTTTTCCTACTTTTTGCACTGGTGTCTTCCCATCTTTTTGGATTTATCCACCTGTCATCTGAGTAGGTGCTGACTTTTCGATTGGGTCTCTGAGTGGGCACCCAGGTTGTTGATGATGAAGTATTTCTGTTACTTAGTTTTCCTTCTAACAGTCTGGCCCCTCTGCTGTACTATTGATGAGGTCCACTCCAGGCCCTGCTTGTCTGGGGTGCACCTGTAGCAGCTGTGGTAGAGAGAGGGATGCTACCAGTTTCTTCTTCTGCTATCTTTGTCCCAGAATGATGCCTGCCAAATGTCAGTCTAATCAGTCTGTTTTGAGGTGACTCTTTGGATATACAGGGGTCAGGGAGCTGCTTGAGGAGGCGGTCTGTACTTTGTAGGAGCTCAAGTGCTGAGCTGTGAGCTCCGTTGATCATTCTGGGCTGTTAGGCCAGTACATTTAAGTCTGCTGCAGCAGAACTCATAAAACACCTTTTTATTCTCAGTTGCTCTGTCTCGGGGAGTTAGGGCTTTATTTATGAGTATCCATTGCACTGTCATGTGCAGCTATGTGTGCTCTGTGTGTGCTCTTGCTGTGTGCTCTGCCCTGCTGCCATGGGCTCTGCCCTGCTCTCGTGGGCTCTGCCCTGTTGCCATGGGCTCTTCCCTGTTGCCATGGGCTCCGCCCTGCTGTCATGGGTTCCACCCTATTGGTGGAGTCTCTCTGTTATGGCGGGTTGTCTCGGCAATGGTAGGCTGCATCAGCAATAGGTGTGTACCTCAGTACAGGTGGAATGCCTTGGTAATTGCAGATGCCCCTCCCCCATTGATCTTCACCGTCCAGGGTTCAGCTGTGCCTGCAGTGAAACTCTCAACCCCGAGCATTTCGAATTATTTTGTTTGTCCCTGTGGGGGCAGTGGGACCCACCAAACCTGATCACCTGGCTCCCTGCCTCAGGGCTCTCTTTTTGTTTTTAAAGTGTAACATTTGACTATCTCCCAGGTGTTTCAGTCGCCTGCTGAAAGGGTACCAGGATCTGTGTGATTTCCCATGCAGCAACCCACTGTGCCAGCTCAAACCTCTTTTCCCGGGAATCTGCTGGCCTGGCTCACTGTCTAAGTCCTGATTAGTCAGATGGGTATACTAATCTGCCTTCCCAAATCTCAGATTCCTGGTTTAACAGGGCACCCAGAGCAGTGCATTTTGTGCTGAGTGCCACTGCGCTGTGGCACCGGCCAAAATGGCTGCACGAGCCAAAACAGCTGTGCTGGCATTCCATGTCTCTCCTACACCTGGGAATTTCCCCGTTCTGTGGGTAACAAAGATTCGTCTGGAAATGCGGATCGCACTCACCCTCTGCCTCTTCACTGAGAGCTGCAATCTTGATTTGCCCCTACCGTGCCACCTTCTTTCACCTCCCTGCAGTATAACTTACAGCATGGCAAAAATGACACCCCAAGCATGAGTCTAATATGATAGTATAAATAACAAAACAAAAATAAATAAAACAATAACAATCTTATAATGAAGAAGAATTTAATTCCAAAAAATTGGGGGGATGTTGAGGATGGAAATGAGGATGATTAATTTGAAACAGTAGTTAAAACATAGAGAGCTTGTGATCCTCTTATTAATTATTTAAACCCATATGAGTATCTTCTATGTCTCACTAATTTTTCTTGAAATACCAGATTGATTGAGGTCTTTTCACTGTAGGACTAAACCTACTACTATTTATCAGGACTAATTTGTGTGTGTGTGTGTGTGTGTGTGTGTGTGTGTGTGTTTGAGATCAGTTTGATTGAGGTATTTTTGCTGTAAGACCTACAGGTCTTATTAACACTGATTCTATCGAATGCCAGGGATTTCACGAAGCTAAAGAGACTGGGGTTGGCTGGGTGCATGCCAGGTGGCAGGTACTAATCCAGGTGTGGGGGTTGGGGCAGTTTGACCTTTCAAGGGCTCCTCCTGGCTCCTCTGGAAGGAATCCCTGAAGGAGCCTTGGACTCTGACACAGATTGAAGATGTTATCTTCTTGTGCTTGGCTTTCTTGGGGGTTCTCAGCGGCATGCCTGGACATCTGTCTTGGGCTTGGATTCACCACAGAAAACTTTGGAGACACCCTCTAGACCTGATCGTCCCCCATTGGAAGTTAGTTCCAGGTGTCATCACCTCTGCCGCACACTGGGCTTACCTCTTTGTGGTTGTTCCCTCCATGTCCAGACAGTAGTCCTGAGAAGCAGGAGTCCCTGGGCTTGGAGATTAAGGCAGGGCTCCTTGGTGGGTGTCCCAGGTCGAAAAGTGGCAGTCAGCTAATGGGTCCGGGAAATGTTCTGCTGACACCTGGAGTGCCTGCTTTCAGGTCTGCAGCACCCTTCTCCTCCACCCGACCATAACCAAAGAGTGGGCTCAAGGAGGTACTGAGGTAAGGACTGTTAGGGTCCTACGCTGATTCTGGCATGCAGCCTTCTTCCAAGCACCACCCCTGCCACTGACTCCACCTTGCACCTGTGCGGCAGCAGCTGGACAGCGGCAACATTGCGGCTCCGCAGCTGGGCACAAGAAAGTGCATGCACAAACCACCTGTCACAAGCACCAGTGCTGAACCGGGGCTCCCATCACAGTGGCAGCCACCTTTGCCTGGAGAACAATCTCAGTGGCTTAGCAAAGCAGGGGCCCTCTGTTGCAGTGCCTCAGCATTGGGTAATGGATCCTTTCTCTGCGTGATAATCACTGGGTTCTGCAATTTTAGGAATCTGGCAGGTCAAACCAGGCAAATAAAGAACTGGCAGGGCTTCAAGGATGTCCACAGTGATCCCCAAGTATCCCCTCGATGCTTCAGGCCTGCCCAGAGAGTGTGAAGTTACCTCTCATTGAAAGCCCTCCCAGCTGGGATTTCCAGGTGCAGCCTGTCTGCTTGCGTGGGGGGTTGCTCTTTCCCAGAGGGTCTTCCTGGCAGAGAGCAGAATCCCACAGCCTCAGGAGCTACCTGGCAGTGTGTTTCCGTGCGAGTGTTGGATGTCTCCGTGTGTCTTTCTGTGTGTGTGTGTGTGTGTATGCAAGCTTCTTTCTGATTGTGTTGAGTGTGTGCATGTGTATGTGAGTGAGACATGCTGACACGAGTGTGGCCAGTGCACTCCAGCGTGGTTTCTCTGTATTCTGCCTACCTTCTGATGCTGGTCTGCATTTGGATCTGTTTGGGGGTGTTGTACCCCGCATTCTTTGTTTCCCTGGTGCTTTCCAAAGCCTCAGTGTAGTGGGGTCTCATTCCCACCTGCAGGTGTCATAACCACCTGCTCTTCCCGAGGTGGCTCACTCCCCAAGAAACAAGATGGGTGCAACACACCTACAATCAATTTCCTCCAAGAGCCCTTGGACCTGTGGCACATCTAGGGCTAGAGGGACCCTGGATGTCCCATCCTCAGAACCGTTTAAGGATCTCCAGTGGTGTCCTGAAACTTATGTTTATTCCCTCGATGTAGGATTCTTGTTAAAAACAGATTGTAATTCGTGTGTTGGAGTGAGCCTGAAATTCTGTATTTCTTGCAGGCTCTCCGTGGATGCCACTGATTGGGGTACTGATTGACATTTGGAGGAGCAAGTTTCAGAATTGTTCTATTGAAGCAAGAATTGCAGGTGTTGAGACTGCAATTAAAAGTCTTTTCTGGACATTATCTTCGTTTTTCTTCCTAATTACTTTCCTAATAAAATTAAAACACACTGGTTGCCAACAACAAGGGAAACAGATTAATAGTTCATAAATTTACTCTCTTTGAATGACTAATTTATTTGACTCTTGCTTACCTAAGGACAGATTACAAGGTATGAGTTAGCCATGGTATGAAATGACAGCGGGCTTGGTATCATAAAGAAGTGAAATATCAGTCATTTAAGAAAAAATTGATATATTTATAGTAGAGTGCAATTCTCTTTAGAATTATTTGGTATTGAATCCAGCTTGGGAATGTTCCTTGATCTCAGCAATCTGAGTAATTTTTGGGAACAGGGTTTCCTTTTTTTTTGACTCTCTAGGAATAGTTGTCTGCATTTGGTAATTACAAAATCCACACAGAGAACGTGCTGTGATTGGTGGAGGTTTCCAACATATTGGATACAAATACACATGTACTTAGAGTTCTTTGACACATTTCTATATGATCTTTGGAATGGTAAATATATTCTGAAGTATGGGATGTGAATTTTAAATGAATTGGTTTTAAGTGATTTTTTATAAGACACTTTAGCTGGTTTTACATTGTCTAAGTTTTTGGATATGTGAGACCTTTTTCTTCTCTTTTCAGTTGCTAAGAAATTATTTGTTTATATAAACAGGAATGCACATGCATACATGTGGGCAAACAATGTGTGTAGTTGATCCCAGTTTGAGAATTTCAGATGTAGAAGTCACTTGTGATAAGTTAAGAAACCTTAAATGCTGTGAGTATATTATAATTAGGGACAATTAAGAAATGATGAGGGGGAGGAGAGGAAGATGGTGCTCTAGAAGGAACTCACCAGTGCAGCTCTCAGTCAAGACGCAAAGGGTGAGCAAACACTGCATTTTCAGACGGATCTTTATAGCCCACAGACTGGGGAAAAAGCCCAGGTGTAAGAGGCACGCAGGACTCAAGCGCAGCGCTCTCTGCTGGCATGGCCAGGCAGCCAGCGCCGCCGCAGTGGCATGGTGCATAAAACACATGGGTATGGGTGCCCTATTAAACTGGCAATTTGAGACTAGGGAGGGCAGATTGCTATGTTCATCTGATTGAATGGGTTTTCGACGGTGAACTAGACCAGGACATTTCTGGGAGGTGAATTGTGAACCAGCGCAGCAGGTGGCAGCACGGGAAATCACACAGATCCTGGGGCCCTTTTGGCCAGCCGCTGAGGCACCTGGGAGAGTGTCAACCCTACAATTTAAAAAAAAAAGCAAAAAGGCTCAGAGGCAGGGAGCCAAGTGATCAGGCTCGACAGGTCCCACCCCCACAGGGACAAGCAATAAGGTGATTCGGAGTGCCGGGGGTTGAGAGTTCCACTGCGGGAAGAGCTGAACACATGACTGTGCAGCTCGGGGGCGAGGGGCATCCACCATTGCCGAGACCTATGGCCACTACTGAGGTACCCGCCCACTGCTGATGCAGTCAGCCATTGTCGAGGCAACCCGCAATAACAGAGAGACTCCACCGACAGGGCAGAGCCCACATCAGCAGGGAGGAGCCTACATCAGTAGGGCGGAGCCCAAAACAGCAGGACGGAGCCCACAGCAAAAGGGTGGACCTCTCGCCAGCAGGGCGGAGCCTCCTAGCTGGGCAGGACAGTGCAATGGATACTCACAAATAAAGCCCTAACTCCCCGAGACAGAGCATCTGAGGAAAAAATCCGGTTGCATGAGTTCTGCCACAACAGACTTAAATGTACTTGCCTAGCAACACTGAATGAAAAACGGAGCTCACAGAACAGCAC
>CM052670.1:50864255-50899624 GCA_028533165.1 Leontopithecus rosalia
AGCAATTGTGAATGGCAGTTCATTCTTGATTTGGCTCTCTTTCAGTCTATTATTAGTGTATAGGAATGCTTGTGATTTTTGCACATTGATTTTATATCCAGAGACTTTGCTGAAGTTGCTTATCAGTTTCAGGAGTTTTTGGATTGAGATGATAGGGACTTCTAGATATACTATCATGTCATCTGCAAATAGAGGCAATTTGGCTTCCTCCTTTCCTATTTGAATGCCCTTTATTTCTTTTTCTTGCCTGATTGCTCTGGCTAGAACTTCCAGTACTATATTGAATAGGAGTGGTGAGAGGGGGCATCCTTGTCTGGTGCCGGATTTCAAAGGGAATGCTTCCAGTTTTTGCCCATTCAGTATGATATTCGCTGTTGGTTTGTCATAAATAGCTTTTATTACTGTGAGATACGTTCCATCAATACCGAGTTTATTGAGGGATTTTAGCATAAAGGGCTGTTGAATTTTGTCAAAGGCTTTCTCTGTGTCGATTGAGATGATCATGTGGTTTTTGTTTTTGGTTCTGGTTATTTGGTGAATTATGTTTATAGTCTTGCATATGTTGAACCAGCCTTGCATCCCGGGATGAATCCTACTTGATCATGATGGATAAGCTTTTTGATGTGATGTTGCAATCGGCTTGCCAACATTTTATTGAAGATTTTTGCATCTATGTTCATCATGGATATTGGCCTGAAGTTTTCTTTTCTTGTAGACTCTCTGCCAGGTTTTTGTATCAGGATAATGTTGGTCTCATAAAGTGAGTTGGGAAGGACTCCCTCTTTTTGGATTATTTGGAATAGTTTCAGAAGGAATGGTACAAGTTCCTCTTTGTGTGTCTGGTAGAATTCGGCTGTGAAGCCATCTGGACCTGGACTTTTTTGGTTTGGTAGGCTCTTAATTGCTTCCTTGACTTCAGACCTTGTTATTGGTGTATTCATGGTTTCAGCTTCCTCCTCGTTTAGGCTTAGGTGGACACAGGTGTCCAGGAATTTTTCCATTTCATCCAGGTTTAGTAGTTTGTGTGCATAGAGTTGTTTATAATATTCCCCAATGATGCTCTGAATTTCTGTGGAATCTGTGGTGATTTCCCCTTTATCGTTTTTTATTGCATCTATTTGGTTGTTCTCTCTTTTTTTTTTTTATCAGTCTGGCTAGTGGTCTGTCTATTTTGTTGATCTTCTCAAAACACCAGCTCCTGGATTTACTGATTTTTTTGAAGGAATTTTTGTGTCTCTAGTTCCTTCAGTTCTGGTCTGATCTTAGTTATTTGTTTTCTTCTCTTAGGTTTTGAGTTTTTTAATCTTGCTCCACTCGCTCTTTCAATTTTGATGATAGGGTGTCATTTTTGATCTCTTTGCTCTTCTCATATGGGCACTTATTGCTATATATTTTCCTCTAGATACTGCTTTAAATGTGACCAGAGGTTTTGGTATGTTGTGTTTTCATTCACATTGGTTTCGAAGAACTTCTTTATTTCTGCCTTCATTTCATTGCTTATCCAATCAACTTTCAAGAGCCAGTTGTTCAGTTTCCGTGAGGCTGTGCGGCTCTGAGTTAGTTTCTGGATTCTGAGTTCTAACCTGATTGCACCATGGTCTAAGAGAGTGTTTGTTATGATTTCAGTTGTTTTGCATTTACCGAGGAGTGCTTTAGTTCCAATTATATGATCAATTTTAGAGTAGGTGTGATGTGGTGCTGAGAAGAATGTATATTCTGTGGATTTGGGGTGGAGAGTTCTGTAAATGTCTATCAGGTTTGCTTGTTCCAGGTCTGAGTTCAAGTCCTGGGTTTCCTTGTTAATTTTCTGTCTGGATGATCTGTCTAATATTGACAGTGGAGTGTTAAAGTCTCCCACTATTATTGTTTGGGAGTCTAAGTCTCTTCGTAAGTCATTAAGAACTTGCCTTATATATCTGGGTGCTCCTGTATTGGGTCCATAAATATTTAGGATCGTGAGCTCTTCTTGTTGTATTGATCCTTTTACCATTATGTAATGTCCTTTTTGTCTCTTTTGATCTTTGTTGCTTTAAAGTCTATTTTATCAGACATGAGAATTGCAACTCCTGCTTTTTTTTGCTCTCCATTTGCTTGGTAAATCTTCCTCCATCCTTTTATTTTAAGCCTTTGTGTATTCTTGCATGTGAGATGGGTTTCCCGGATACAGCACGCTGATGGGTTTTGGCTTTTTATCCAATTTGCCAGTCTGTGTCTCTTGATTGGTGCATTTAGCCCATTTACATTTAGGGTTAATATTGTGATGTGTGAATTTGATACTGCCATTTTGATGCTAGGTGGCTGTTTTCACCGTTAGTTGATGGAGATTCTTCATTTTGTTGATGCTCTTTAGCATTTGTTATGTTTTTGGAATAGCTTTTGCTGTTTGTTCCTTTCTATGTGTAGTGTCTCTTTCAGGAGCTCTTGTAAAGCAGGCCTGGTGCTGACAAAATCTCTAAGTACTTGCTTGTTCACAAAGGATTTTATTTTTCCTGCCCTTATGAATCTTAGTTTGACTGGATATGAAATTCTGGGTTGAAAGTTATTTTCTTTTTTTTTTTAATTTTTATTGCATTTTAGGTTTTGGGGTACATGTGCAGAACATGCAAGATAGTTGCATAGGTACACACGTGGCAGTGTGTTTTGCTGCCTTCTGCCCCCTCACCCGTATTTGGCATTTCTCTCCATGCCATCTGCCCCCACTCCCCCCCCACTGTCCCTCCCCTGTTTCCCTCAATAGACCTCAGTGTGTGGTGCTCCCTTCCCTGTGTCCATGTGTTCTCATTGTTCATCACCCGCCTATGAGTGAGTATATACGGTGTTTCCTTTTCTGTTCTTGTGTCAATTTGCTGAGAATTATGTTCTCCCGATTCATCCATGTCCCTACAAAGGACATGAACTCATCGTTTTTGATTGCTGCATAATATTCCATGGTGTATATGTGCCACATTTTCCCAGTCCAGTCTATCATTGATGGGCATTTGGGTTGATTCCAGGTCTTTGCTATTGTAAACAGTGCTGCAATGAACATTTGTGTGCATGTGTCCTTATAGTAGAACGATTTATAGTCTTTTGGATATATACCTAGTATTTTCTTTAAGGATGTTGAATATTGGCCCCCACTCTCTTCTGGATTGTAGGGTTTCTGCCGAGAGATCTGCTGTGAGTCTGATGGACTTCCCTTTGTGGGTGACCCGACCTTTCTCTCTGGCTGCCCTTAGGATTTTCTCCTTCATTTCAACCCTGGTGAATCTGACAATTATGTGTCTTGGGGTTGCTCTTCTTGTGGAGCATCTTTCTTGTGTTCTCTGTATTTCCTGGATTTGGGTGTTGGTCTGACTTGCTAGGTTGGGGAAATTTTCCTGGATAATTTCCTGAAGAGTATTTTCCAGCTTGAATTCATTCTCTTTGTCACATTCTGGTACACCTATCAAACATAGATTAGGTCTCTTCACATAGTCCCAAATTTCTTGGAGACTTTGTTCATTTCTTTTTGTGCTTTTGTCTCTAATCTTGGCTTCTCATTTTATTTCATTGAGTTGGTCTTCGACTTCTAATATCCATTCTTCTGTTTGGTCAATTCGGCTGTTGAAACTTGCGCATGCTTCACGAAGTTCTCGTGTTGTGTTTTTCAGTTCCTTCAGTTCATTCATATTCCTCTCTAAGTTGTTCATTCTTGTTATCATTTCCTCAAATCTTTTTTCAAATCTTTTTTCAAGGTCCTTAGTTTCTTTGCACTGATTTAGAATATGTTCTTTTAGCTCACAGAAGTTTCTCATTACCGATCTTCTGAAGTCTGATTCCATTATTTCATCACTCTCATTCTCCGTCCAGGTTTGTTTCCTTGCTGGTGAGGATTTTTGGTCTTTTGTCGGTGGTGAGGTGTTCTGGTTTCAGGTGTTTTCCTCTTTTTGAGCTGGTTTCTTCCCATCTTTGTGGATTTATCCACCTGTCGTCTGAGTAGTTGCTGATTTTTCGATTGGGTTTCTGAGTAGAGGCCCAGATTGTTAATCATGAAGTATTTCTGTTTTTTAGTTTTCCTTCTAACATTCTAGCCCCTCTGCTGTAAGACTGCTGAGGTGCACTTCGGGCCCTACTTGCCTGGGGTACACCTGTAGCAGCTGCAGAACATTGAGGGATGCTACCAGTTTCTTGTATCTTTGTCCCAGAATGATGCCCGCCCAATGTCAGTCTGATCAGTCCTTTTTGAGGTGATTATTTGGGTATACGGGGGTCAGGGAGCTGCTTGAGGAGACAGTCTGTACTTTTTAGGAGCTCAAGTGCTGATCTGTGAGCTCCGTTGTTCATTCAGTGTTGCTAGGCAAGTACGTTTAACTCTGTTGTGGCAGAACCCATGAAACCGGTTTTTTTCCTCAGATGCTCTGTCTCGGGGAGTTAGGGCTTTATTTGTGAGTATCTGTTGCCCTGTCCTGTCCAGCTAGGAGGCAGTCTAGTCACTATTTGGCTGCTGAGGCTCCGCCCTGCTGGCGTGAGGTCCACCTTTTTGCTGTGGGCTCCGTCCTGCTGTTTTGGGCTCTGCCCTGCTGACGTAGACTCCGCCCTGCTGATGTAGTCTCTGCCCTGTCGGTGGAGTCTCTCTGTTATTGCGGGTTGCCTCAGCAATGGCTGACTGCATCAGCAATGGGCGGGTACCTCAGTGGGGCAGAAGCTCTCGGCAATGGTGGACGCCCCTCCACCACTGACCTGCACAGCCATGGGTTCAGCTGTGCCCGCGGTGGAACTCTTAACCCCGAGCCCTCTGAATCACTGTATTGCTTGTCCCTTTGGTGGTGGGACCCGTCGAGCCAGATCACTTGGTTCCCTGCCTCCGAGCCTTTTTGCTTTTTGCTTTCTTTTTTTTTAAGTTGTAGTGTTGACTCTCTCCCAAGTGCCTCAGCTGTCGGCCGAAAGGGCACCGGGATCTGTGTTATTTCCTGTGCAGTGACCCACTGCACTGTTTCACAGTTCACCTCCCAGAAATCTCCTGGTATGGTTCACCATCCAAATCCCGTTCAATCGGATGAATATGGCAATCTGCCCTCCCAAGTCTCAAATTGCTGGTTTAACAGGTCGCCCAGACCCATGTGTTTTGTGCACCATGCCGTTGTGCTGTGGTGCCGGCTGCCTGGCTGCGCCAGTGGACACCACTGCACTGTATCCTTCTTCCCTCCTACACCTGGGCTTTTCCCTGCTCTGTGGGCTATAAAGATCCATCTGGAAATGCAGTGTGAACTCACCCTCTGCGTCTTGACTGAGAGCTGCAATCGTGAGTTGCTTCTAGAGCGCCATCTTCCCCCCGTCCTCAGTTAATTTTACAGGGCTTTCCCAGAAGACGATGTTTTAAAGAAATCCGAATGTGTCCCTTTACAAAGTCCCTGTAACAGCTGCAAGAACCTTTGTGCCACTGTCCTTTGAAAATCTGGTGACTCTTTTAAATTAGCTTTTTGTTCACCCATTCACTTGCCCAACCCACCCAGAGCTTTTATCAGTTTCTTCTGGACTGTTGTGAAGAGCCTATGTGCTGCATCACCTAAGATTCCTGTTTAGCATTGGGATTGATTAAAAGAAAAAAAAATGCCATGGGAAACAAAGATAAGAAAACAGAACAAAAAATAAAATCTTCCTGGGCCATCTTTTCACCTTTCTTTATTTCACCAGAGAGAAGCATTTAACCCAAATTTCAACATTTAGAATAGACTAAGGGAGCTTAAAAACTTTACTGTTTTGACATAAAACATCATAACCTTAGTACAAATTATTTAGATCAAATTGATTTTTGGCCTCTAAAGAGAGACATTTGTCAACATCTCTTCTCCAGAAGTAAGCAATTCACTGTATCAGATTATCACTCTTATGTACATGTATTCAGAGTATAACCATGTATGGGAGCTTAATAAGTGGATGAAATCTCTTTCTGAAGTACTGTTTCCACTAAAGAACATTTTAAGAAAGGTCTTATTGTGCAATTATTTTCACATTTTTTACTGTGATGAGAAAATAATAAACATGGACAGTTAATGTCTAAAGACAGGGTTTTCTCATCCAACTTACCTGACAAGATTTTCCTTATCTCCAAGTCCCTTGCAAAGTTGCACATTCAGTTCTTCAATCTTCAGCCTTGGGCTTCTTGTGCAACACAGACAGCCTTTGTCTTCTCTCTCTAGGAACTCTTTCCAGACACACAAGGGATAATAAAATGAAACATAACAAATCAAAATCAGGGTATGATAACAATTTTAAGCAAAAACATTTCTCAAACTTAAGACTGTGTAAAGTGCTTATCTTATTTCAACCTCACGTTTTTCTTCCTCAGGAGAGAAGCCATGTTTTCCTCCGCTGTTTCTCTAAAGAAAAAATATACATATATCTAATGTTTAATTAATAATAAAAATCTATTTCCTCTGTTCAACATTCTTTCTTAAGTTTCGGTCCTTGAAAACTTAGCTATTTTTGAATAATACAATATAGGACCACTGTATTTTGTCAAGACTTATGCAACAATAATTAAAGAGTAGCAAATTCGATATACTTCATAGTACTTTACCTGTAAATCACCATGCAATTGATGGAAGAAATGAATTCTGGAAAATTATTTTAAAGAATTATCTCAACATTTCTTAATTGCTCCTAATTATGATTTACTCAGACCATTTAAGGTTTCATAACTTATCACAAATTACTTCTACAGCTGAAATGCTCAACCTGGGAGCAACTACACACATTGTTTGCCCACAAGTATGGATGTACATTCATGTTTCTGTAAACAATTTCTAAGCAGCTGGAAAAAGCAGAAGGAAAAGGTCTCACATATCCAAAAACTTAGAGAATGTAAAACCAACCAAAATGTCTTATAAAAGATCATTTAATACTAACTCATTTAAAATTCACATCCTATATTTCAGAATACACTTACCATTCCAAAGATCATATAGAAATGTGTCAAAGAACTCTAAGCACATAAGTTTTTGCAGCCAATATGTTAGAAACCTCCACCAATCACAGCCCATTCTCTGTGTAGAGTTTTTAATTCCCATATGCAGACCACTGTCCTTGGAGAGTGGAAGAAAACGGAGGCCCTGTTTTCAAAAATTACTCTGACAGTTGAGATCAAGGAACATTCCCAAGTTAGATTGGATACCAAATAATTCAAAACTAAATTATGTTATACTATAAATATATTAATTTTCCTTACATGACTGACATTAAACTTCTTTATGATACCAAGCCCACTATCATTTCATACCATGACTAACTCATACCTTGTAATCTGTCCCTCGGTAACCAAGAGTCAACTGAATTAGTCATTCAAAAAGAGTAAATTTATGAACTATCAATCTGTTTTCCATTATGTTGGCAGTCAGCGTGTTTTAATTTTATTAGGAAAGTAATTAGGAAGAAAAATGAAGATGATATCCAGAAAAGACTTTTAATTGCAGACTCAACACCTACAATTCTTACTTCAAAAGAACAATACTGAGACTTGCTCCTCCAAATGTCAATCCAGACCCCTAATCAGTGGCACCCACTGAGTGCCTATGAGAAATAAAGAAATTCAGGCTCACTCCAACACACAAATTACAATCTGTCTTTTAACAAGAATCCTAAGTAGAGGAATCACACATAAGTTTAAAGACACCACTGGAGCCCCTCAAGGGGTCCTGAGGATGGGATGACTAGGTCCCTCCAGCCCTAGATGTGCCACAGGACCAAGGGCTCCTGGAGAAAAATGACTGTAAGTGTGTTGCACCAGTCTTGTTTCTCAAGGAGTGACCCACCTCGAGATAAGCAGATGATTATGACACCTGCAGGTGGGAGCCAGACCCCACTACACCGAGGCTTTGGAAAGCACCAGGAAAACAAAGAATGTGGGGTGCTGCAGACAACAAACTAAGCCAAATTCAGACGGGTAGCAGAAGGTAGGCAGACTACAGAGAAATCGGGCTGGAGTGCACTGGCCACACTCTTGTCAGCATGTCCCACCCACACAAACACGAACACACTCATCAACACACTCAGAAAGATACATGCATACACACACTCACACCCACACAGAAAGACACACGAAGACCTCCAACACTCACACGGAAACACACACTGCCAGGCAGCGCCTGAGGATGCGGGGCTTTGCTCTGTTGGAAAGCCCTTGGGAGACAGAGCAGTCCTGCTGCAGGCAGGAAGGCTGTACCTGGAAATCCTAGCTGGGAGGGCTTTCAATGAGAGGAACCTTAACACTGGGCAGGCATGAAGCATTGTGGGGATACTTGGGGAATGCCATGGATATCGTTAAAGCCCTGCCAGATCATTTTTCTGCCTGATTTGGCCTGCTGCATTCCTAAAATTGCGGAACTTGGCGATGATCACGCAGAGAAAGGGTCCATTGTCCAATGCTGAGGCACTGTCACAGAGGGCACCTGCTTTGCTAAGCTGCTGAGATCGTTCCCCAGGCTATGGTGGCTGTCACTGTGATGGCAACCCCAGCTCAGCGCTGGCGCTTGTGACAGGCTGCTTGCACATGCGATTTTGTGTATGCAGCTGGGGAGCCACAATGTGGGCACTGTCCTGATGCTGTTGCAGAGGTGCAAGGTGGAATTGGTAGCAGGGGTGGTGCCTGGAAGGAGGCTGCATACCACCAGCACCTTAGGACCCTGACAGTCCTGACTTCAGTACCTCCATGAGCCCCCTCTTCGGTTCTGGTTGGGTGTAGGAGGAGGGCGCTTCAGACTTGGAAGCAGGCACTCCCGGTATCACCAGAATGTGCCCCGGCCCCATGAGATGACTGCCACTTTTCGACCTGGGCCACCCACCAAGGGACCCTGCCTTGATCTCCAAGCCCAGGGACTCCTGCTTCTCATTACTACTGTCCGAACATGAAGCAACGACCACAAAGAGGAAAGCTCAGTGTGCAGCAGAGGTGGCGACACCTGGAACCGGCTTCCATGGGGGCCGATCTGGTGTGGTGGGTGTCTCCAAAGTTTTCTGTGGTGAATCATATCCCAAGACAAATGTCCAGGAATGTGGCTAAGAAACCCCAAGAAAGCCAAGCACAAGAAATTCACATCTGTGATCTGAAGAGGGCCTGTGCCAGAATCCATGCCTCCTTTGGAGATTCCTGCCAGAGGAGCCTGGAGGAGCCTGCAGAAGGGCAAACCACCGCAACCCCCACACCAGAATCACTACCCGCCACCTGGCATGCACCCAGCCAGCCCCAGTAGCTTTAGCTCCGTGAAATCCCTGACATTCAACAGGTTCAGTGTTGATAAGACCTGTAGGTCCTACAGCAAAAAGACCTCAATCAAACTCATATCAAACACACACACACACACACACACACACACACACACACACACACACATTAGTTCTGATAAATACTAATTGGCTTAATCCTACAGTAAAAAAGACCTGAGTCAATCTGGTATTTCAAGGACAATTAGTAAGTCACAGCAAATACTCATACAGGTTTAAATAATTATTAAGAGAATTACAAGCTGTCTATGATTTTAACTACAGTTTCAAATTAATCATCCTCAACTCCATCCTCAACTCCATCCTCAACATCCCCAATATTTTCTTGAATTAAATTCTTCTTCATTATAGAAGATTGCTATTGTTTTCTTTATTTATGTTGTGTCATTTACACTATTGTATTAGACTCATGCTTGGGGTGTCATTTTTGCCATATTGCAAAAGTTATACAGCAGTCAGAATTATTCGTGTGTATCTCCTGAACATGGAACTACTTAGTACTTTACCCTATATTTTTGGAAACTTAACTTTCAGGATAGCTCCCAAGACATTCTTCATAAACTACGTCAAAAATATTACACAATTACTCTCAAATTTTTTAGATTTGTTGAAGACTTTCTCTTTCTCTACTATAAATTTCACTCAATCTTTCTCACTGGTGGTATGAAAAAAACGCATAACATTTAAGACTTCATGCTATTCTTTGAGAAATTAAAAGAAGTGACATTCTCAATAATGAAAATAGGTGACATAATTTTGGAGCAAATATTTAAAAACCTAACAGCAACCAATATATTTGTTTTATCAAAACTGCTTTGCAAAGCGTGCATTCATCTTCCAGAGTTTAACTGATGTATGCATGCAGTAGTTTAGAAACACTTTTTCTGTAGTATCTAAAAATCAGCATTTCAACAAAACCCCAGGCTATGGGAAAAACCAGAAAGATTGACTATATAACCCAGAAGAAAGATGTCTCTGAAACTACTCTGCTGTGTGTCTATTCAACAAAGACCATTGAACCCATGTTTTGATTCAGCATGCTGGACAAAAATTCCGTGTAAAACATAGAAACAAACATTTCAGACCAAATCCAGGCCTTTAGGGAAAAGGCATATATCTCAGCATAAAAACTAAAAGGAAATTATCTGTGAAACTGCTTTGCAATGTGTCCATTCACCTTACATAGTTAAACTGATGTATGCAGCAGTTAAGAAATACTCTTCCTATAGAATCTAAAACCAGATAATTCCAATGAAATTGGAATGACTGGCTGTAAAACACAGAAGAAAGATATATTTGAAACTGCTTTGCTGTGTCTTCATTCAACTCAGAGAGTTGAACCTATGTTTTGATTCAGCATTTTAGACACACACTTTGTATAGAAACTAAAAAGGGACATTTCAGACTGAATTGTGTCCTATGGGAAAAAGACAACTATCTAACCATAAAAACAAAAAGAATCTATTTGTTAAACTGCTTTGCAAAGTGTGCATTCACCTTCCACAGGTTAACTCATGTGTGTATGCAGCAAAATAGAAACACTCTTTGTGCAGTGTCTGAAAACCGGTATTTGCATCAAAACCCTGGCCTATGGGAAAAACCAGAAAGACTAGCTGTAAAACCCAGGAGGAAGATGTTTTTGAACCTGCTCTGCTGTGTGTTCATTCAACAAAGACAGTTGAATCCATGTTTTGATTCAGCATTTTGGACGAAAAGAAATTTCTTGTGAAATATAGAAAGGAACATTTCAGACTCAATCCAGGCCTATGTGTAAAGGACAAATATCTCACCATAGAAACTAAATGGAAAGTATTTGTGAAACTGCTTTGCAATGTGTACATTGACTTTACAGAGTTAAACTGATATGTGTATGTGACAGATTGGAAACACTCTTTGTGTAGAATCTAAAAACAGCTATTTTCAGTGAAGCCCCAGCCTATGGGAAAAACCAGAAAGACTGGCTGTAAAACTCAGAAGAAAGATGTATTTGAAACTGCATTGCTGTGTCTTCATTCAATGAGGAAAGTTGAACCTATGTTTCAATTCAGCAGTGTAGAAACACACTTCTTATAGAAACTAGAAAGGGACATGTGAAACCGAATTGTGGACTATGGGGAAAAGACAAATATCTCACCATAAAAACTAAAACAAATGTATATTGCTCCTATGAAACAGGCCTCTCGGGATAAGGATGTCACTGAAACCCATCCTGGTCCAACTCAGCTCCCTGCCCACATTTCCTAGGGCTTCACAGACACAAGCTCTAACCACTGGGGAAACGACTGATGACTGGTGAGGCAACTGAGGCAGAGACATGGGGAGAGGCTCAGCAAAAGAGAGATGTTTGTGCAATAAGCCACCATCAAGTGAACAGGGCATATGTGTCACCAAAAACACCCACAGATACACGGACACACACAGATGAAGCGAGTCAGAAAAAGGAGGAGGAAAGAAAAGAGAGAAATCAGAGAGAGACATACAGGCTCACACACACAAACAACACCCCTTCCACACACAGAGACACCACAGTGGCACAGTATCACTCACTCCCAGGAAACCCCTGAAGCTGCAAGGTTGTGTTGTCCATCATAAAGACCCTTGAGTGAGAGAGCAGCCCATGTTAACACAGGCAGAGGTGTCCTGGAGATGACCAGGGCATGAGAATTTGGGAGACTCACCTGTACATGGTCAGTGAAGATCTGAGACAGGGATTCTGTACTGATCCCCTGGCACTCACTTCACATGAGATTTCTATTTCCTGACCCACCTTCAGCGAATCCTGTCCTCCAAAGACTATCCTGTGGACATTCTGGAGAGAAGGGGCCTGAGTACCATTCTTGACACACTGCCACACGGGGTTCCTCTTCGTGACGTCTCAGGAACCCATCACCAGGGCAATAGTGAACATCACTATGACCCAAGGAGTGGCTTGTGCTTCATGCCTGCCCACTGGTGAGGTGGACTTGACTCCCACCTGGCCCCAAAACGTCAGACTGCAGTACATTTAAGAAATGGCTGGAGCGGACTTGGTGGTCGAAATAGCGGCAGCAAAAGTGGAGGGTTCTGGGAAGCCTGGAAAAAGGGTGTGCATTGACGAAGCCAGGATCTAACCATAGGACTCGTGTCCTTGGGGCTTCCATAAGCAAGCAGTCTTCTGCTTCAGCTCCCAGCAGAAGAGATTCAGATTGCCCAGTGTGCTCTCTGGACTCCTCCTCCAATCCTGTTTAGATCCTACCTGGGTAAGCAGAAATGGGATTACAATGGAGACAGGTGGAAAGGGCCTCACTGGGTCTCAGAAAGATCCCATGATCCCCAAGGCCTGGTTTTCCAAACCTGCCACACAGCAGGTACCCCTGACACAACCTAATGCTGCACCATGCAATACCCAATCCCATTGGCTTGCTCCCTGGCGTCCAAAAGATTCAGTGCTGGAAGGCACTTTCCCAGGAGAAGAGGAGCTAGATGGCCCTCAAGAATGAGAGAGCAAGGGAAAGTGAATTGCAGCACCACCATGTTGATAGGGTAAAGGCCAGCCAGGCAGCCATCCAGTGGCACATGGCTACCTAGAAAGTGTCCCTGTCCCACTTGGTGTTGGAAGCCCAAAGCTCCACAAACATGGCACCTGCCCAATCATCCAGAAACGAGTTTGGAGCAGGAAACGAACATCCCCATGATGTTGTTTCCCTCTGCTGATGTGGAGTGATCTTTACTGAAGACAGTTAGGTAGACCAAGAAGCCTCTACAGAGAAAGACGGAGGACAGAGCCTAGGCCAGAGTTCAGGCCAAATACAGCAAAATGACACCTCCATGGTCATCCGGGGTAGGGGTAGTGCAAAATGGATTACTTGGCCAGAAAGACCAGCATTGGAGTGACAGAGATCCTTGCCACAAGCCCTGTGTTGAACTGTGGCTAGATTAATCTGTGAGGGGAAAGGCCAGAGAAGTGAGAACCATGTTTTAAGTTGGTGGGCAGCCCTCCTGCAGCTGGACAGTGAGCTGTGTTGAGGCTTTTGTCCATGGCTGTGGGTGTCATCATCTTTGTCCTAAGAAAGAAGCAGCTCAGGATGGGGAGGTGACTGAAATGCATGCTGGTTCGACGCAGCTCCCTCCCCATATTGCCCAGGCCTTCACAAAGGCCAGTTTGAGCCACTAGGGAATCAACTAATAACCAGCCACGTGACCAAGGCAGAGACACATGGAGAGGCTCAGCAAAAGATAGGCTGTTGTGCAAGAAACCACCCTCCGGCCCACAGGGCACACACGTCCCAACACACACACACACACACACACACACACACACACACACAGAGCGAGTCAGCAAGTGGGAGAAGGAAAGAAGAGAGAGAAACCAGAGAGTGACATACAGGCATACACACACAAACACCCCTTCAACATACATAGACACAACAGTGGCCCAGTATCACTCACACCTGTGCAGCCCCTAAAGTTGCAGGGTTCTGTTGTCCACCTCCAGGAAACTTGGGTGAGAAAGCAGCCCATGGGCTCACAAGCAGAGGTGTCCAGGAAATGACCAGGGCGTGACAATTGGGGAGATTCACCTGTACACTCTTGACAGAGACCTGAGACTGGGATTCTCCATTCTTCCTCTGGCACTCCTTCCTCCTGAGGTTTCTTCCTCCTGGACCATCTTTAGCGAATCCTTGCCTCTGATGACTATCCTATGGATGTTCTGGCAAGAGGGGCCTGAGCACCATTCCTGACACACTGCCACAGGGTGCTCCTCCTTTGTGACTTCTCAAGAATCCATCACTGTAGCAATGGTGAATGTCACTATGATCCGAAGAGCAGGTTATGCTTCATGCATGCACACTGGTGTGGCAAACTCTACTCACGCCTGGCTCACAGAAGTCAGGCTACCGCCCCTTTAAGAAATGGCTGCAGAGTATGTGGCAGCAGAGAAAGCAGTGGTGAAAGCTGCAGGTTTGGGGAGGTCTGGGAAAGGGGCATGTGTGAGACCAAAGTAGGGTCAAACCCACAGGACTCATGTAATCCAGGCCTCCAGGAGCGAGCAGTCTTCTGCTTCAGCTCCAAGCAGAAGAGGAGATTCAGGGTGCCTGATGGAATCTCCAGACTCCTCCTAGGATATCATTTTGGATAACACCTGCATAAGTGGGAATGGAATTACAATGGAGGGAGGCAAGAAGGCCATCACTGGGGGTCATAAAGAGCCCATGGGCCCCAAGGCATGATACACCACCCTGCAACCCGTCAGGTACTCCTGACATAACCTCCCCTGAATGCAGGGAAACCCAATCCCTTTGTCTCTCTCCCTGGCTTCCCGGGCAGCCAAAATATTCAGTGCTTGAAGGCGCTTTCCCCAGGAGCAGAGGAGCCAAACAACCATCAAGACTGAGAGGAAACAGGTTTGGAGCGGGGAAACAGACATGACACACATCCCAACCAAGCTTCAACCTGCTGGACTGGGGAGTGTTGTTTGTTGAAGACACTGAGCCAGACCAAGAAACCTCTAGGCTTTTCAGAAATGGGGTGGAAAATGAAAGAGGGAGGACAGAGCCTAGGCCAGAATCCAGGCCAAATACAGCACAATGCCATCTCCATAGACATTGAAGTGGGGGAGTGCCAATCGGTTGATTTGGCCAGAAAGGCCAGCTTTGGAGTGCCAGTGATGCTTGCCACATCCTGTTCTTGGCACCCTATTCCAGCCCTGTGTTGAACTGTGGCTAGATTTCTCAATGAGAGTAAAGGTGAGAGAAGTGAGAACCATCTTCCTTGAGGTCAATGGACAGCCCTGTGGTGAGGACTTTGTCCATGGCTGGGGAGTGTGATCATCTTGGTCCTAAGAAAGAGGCCGCTCAGTATGGGGAAGTGACTGAAATTCATGCTGGAATAATGCAGCTCGCTCACCATGTGCTCAGGCCTTCACAAAAGCCAGCTGGAACCACTGGGGAAATATCTGATGACTGGCCACCCAACCCAGGCAGAGACACAATGAGATACTCAGCAAAAGTGAGGCCATTGTGCAATACCACCTTGTGGAGAGGGCAAAGGCCAACCCGGCAGTCATCTCTGGGGCACAGAATGATCCCAGGGGCCCCAAGGTCTGTGCCCCAACCCACCACCCAGCAGGCACACCTGATGCAACCTCCCCTGAAGCCAGCAAAACCCAATCCCTTTGGCTCATCCTTGGCATCTGTGGCAGCCAAAAGATTTAGTACTTGAAGGCACTTTTCTCCAGGAGCAGAGCATCCAGATGGCCCTCAAGAATGGGAGAGGAAGGGCAGGTGAATTGCAACACTGTGGTGTGGAGAGGGAAAAGGGCTGTGAGAGAGAAACCAGAGATAGACATACAGGTGCACACACACAAACAATACCCCTTTCACACACAGAGAAATACAGCAGTGAAAGAGTATAACTCACCCCCAGCAGCCCCTGAAGCCTTGTCTACCACTAGGGCACTCAGGTGAGAGAACAGCCCATGGGCACATAGAAAGTGGTGTCCTGGAGATAACAAGGGCACGATATTTGGGGAGACTCACCTGTACAACGTCAGTGCAGGCCTGAGACTAGGATCACTGCTGCTCCCCTGGCACTTCCTCCTCCTGAAGATTCTTCCTCCTGGCCCATCTTCAGTGAATCCTGGCCTCCAAAGAATATTCCTGCACACTGTATGTCTCTTTCTGGATTCTCTCTCTTTTCTTTCCCACTTTCTGAGCCAGAAGCCAGGTGGCAGTCGAGTCCTCCTTGATAAGTGCACATGCAGGAAAGCACGAGCGGCTCCATGAGTCATAGTGACATTCACTGTGCCCTGGTGATGAGTTCCTGCGATGTCACAAAGGAGGAGCCCCCTGTGGCATTGTGTCAGGAATGTATCTCTGCCTGGGTCACATGGCCAGTCATCAGTCATCTCCCAGGCTGATAGATTTGGCATTTGTGAAGGCCTGGGCAACTTGGAGAGGGAGCTGCATCTGACCAGCATGGGTTTCTGTCACCTCCCCATCCTGAGAGGCCTCTTTCTTAGGACCAAGATGCTGACACCCTTCAGGAATGTAAAAAAGCCTCACCACAACTCACTGTCCACCTGCAATAGGGCTGTCCACTAACCTCAAAAAGAATGTTCTCAATTCTCTCACCTTTGCCTTCATTGAGAAATCTTGCCACAGCTTGACACAGAGCTGGAACAGGTCGCCAAGAATGGGATGTGGCAAGTGTCTGTCACTTCAACAATGGCCTTTCTGGTCAAGGCAACAGTTTGGCACAATCCCCTGAATGCCTGTGGACATGTCATTCTGCTGTATTTGGCCTGGACTCCGGCCTAGACTCTGTCCTGTCTCTTTTTCTGCCCCATTTTTTAGAAGCCTAGAACTTTCTTGGTCTGGCTCAGTGACTTCAACAAAGAACACTCCAAATTCCAGCAGTGGGAAACAACTTTGTGGGGATGTTTTCATGTCTGTTTCCCCTTCCAAACATTTTCCTGGGCAGGTATGACGATCATGGAGCTCTGGGCTTCCATCCACATTTGGGCAAGGATGCTCTCTCAGTCTCAGTGTTCACTGGATGGCTGCCTGGCTGTCCTCTGCCTTCTCCACAAGGTAGCAATGCAATTCACCTGCAATTCCTCTCTCATTTTTGAGGGCCATCTGGCTCCTCTACTCCTGTGGAAAGTACCTTCAAGGACTGAATCTTTTGGTGGCCACAGATGCCAGGAGCCAGTGGAAAAGATTGGGTTTTGCTGGGCACAAGGGAGGTTGCCTCAGGGGTACCTGACTGTTGTCGGGGTTGGGGCTCCATGCCTTGGGGCCCATAGAATCTTTCTGTGTCCCAGCAAGGTCCTTTCTACCTCTCTCCACTATAATACAATTTCTTCTTCCCCAGTTTGGATCCTAAATGGGATACAATGAGGAATCCTGAGAGCCTGTTGGCCTCCCTGCATCTCCTGTTTTACTGGGAGTTGAAGCAGAAGACTGCTCACTCATGGAGGCCCTGAGGACATGAGTCTTATTGGTTTAACCCTGACTTGGTCTCACACATGCTCCTTTACCAGACCTCCCCAAACCCGCCACTTTTGCCACAGCTTTCTCTGCCACCACCTCTGCCTCTGCCATTTATTAAAGGGGATGCATCTGGACTTCCTGGAGCTAGGCGCAAGTTGAGTTCTTCTCACCAATGTGCAGACGCAAACCATGAGCCACTCCTTGAGTCACAGTGATGTTAATGGCCAGGAATCGTGGAACGTGGGCCAGGAAGAAGAAACCTCAGGCTGAGGGAGCTCCGGGTGAGCAGCAAAAAGTCCCAGTCTAAGGCCTGTGCTGACGGTGTACAGGTGAGTCTCCCCAAATGTCATGCCCTGGTCATCTCCTGGACACCTCTGCCTGTGTGCCCATGGGCTGTTCTCGCACCCAAGCATCCCAGTGGTAGACAACAGAACGCTGAAGCTTCAGGGGCTGTCTGGGGGTAATACTCTGCCACTGCTATGTGTCTGTGTGTGTGGAATTGGTGTTTTCTGTGTGTCTGCCTGTATGTCTCTGGTTTCTCTCTCTGCTTTCCCAATTGTTCTCTTTCTCATTCTCTTCTTCTGTGTGTGTGTGTGTGTGTGTGTGTGTGTGTGTGTGTGTGTGTGTGTGTTGGGAAGCATGTGCCCTGAGCGCTGGAGGGTGGTTTCTTGCACGATGACCTCTCTTTTGCTGAGCCTCTCCCTGTGTCTCTGCCTGGGTCAGGTAGCCGATTATCAGTCGTTTCCCCAGTGGATCCAGCTGGTGTTTCTGAAGGGCTGTGCAAAATGGGGAGGGAGCTTCATCCAACCAACATGGTTTTCAGTCACCTTCATGCTCTGAGTGGCCTCTTTCTTAGAACCAAGATGATCACACCACCCCAGCCATGGACAAAAACCTCACCGCAACTCACTGTCCACCTGCAGGAGGACTACCCACAGACTTCAGAAAAGGTGTTTCTAATTTGCCTCGCCTTGGCCCTCATTGAGAAATCTAGCCACAGATTGACACAGGGAGGAAACACACCTCCATGAATGGGATGTGGAAAGAATCTCTCACTCCAATGCTGGCCATTATGGCCAAGTCAACTGTTTGGCACTCCCCCAACCTGGATGGCTGTGGAGGTGGCAGAGTGCTGTATTTGGCCTGGAATCTGCCCTAGGCTCCGTCTTCCATTATTCTATGTAGAGGCTTCTTGTTCTGGCTTAGTGTCTTCAACAAAGAGCACTCCTCAGTTCAGCAGGGGGAAACTGCATGGCTATGTGTTTCCTGTCAGTTTCCCCTTCCAAACCTGTTTCTGGATGATTGGGCAGGTGCGATCATCATGAAGCTCTGGGCTTCCATCCCAGTGTGGGACAGGGACACTCTTTCTGTCTCCATGTCCCACTGGATAGCTGCCTGGCTGTCTTTTGACCGCTCCAAAAGGTGGTATTGCAATTCACCTGCCCTTCCTCTCTCATTCTTGAGGGCCATCAGGCTCCTGTGATCCTGGGGAGAATGCCATCAAGCACTGAATCTTTTCAATGCCATAGATGCCGGGGAACAAGCCAAAGAAATTGGATTTTGCTGGGTGCAGGGGAGGTTGAGTTAGGAGGACCTTCTAGATGGCAGGATGAGACACCATGCCTTGAGGCCCATGGGATCTTTCTGAGCCTCAGTGAGAGCCTTCTCACCTCTCTCCATTGCAATCCCATAACTGCTTACCCAGGTGGGTTCCAAAGTGATATCCTAGGGAAAGTCCAGAGAGCCCATCAGATACCCTGAATCTCCTCTTCCACAGGGAGCTGAAGCGGGAGACTGCTCGCTCGTGGAGGCCCTGAGGATATAAGCCCTATGGGTTTGACCCTGACTTGGTCTCCTGCATGCCCCTTTTCCAGGCCTCCCCAAACCCCCACTTTCACTGCTCTTTCTCCACCATCACCTCCACTGCACACATTTCTGAAACTGGCCGCAGCCTGACTATTCAGAGCCAGGCTGGAGTCAAGTCCACCTCTCCAATGTGCATGTGCAAAGCACCAGCTGTTCCTCAGGTCATAGAGAAGTTCATCGTTGTCCTGGTGATGGGTTCCTGAGACATCACATTGGTGAAGCTCCCTGTGGTAGTATGTCAGGAAAGGGGCTCAGGCCCTTCCTCACCAGGACTTCCACAGGATAGTCTCTGGTGGCTAGGATTAGCTGAAGGTGGGCAAGAAGGAGGAAACATCAGGTAGAGCGAGCACCTAAGGAGCAGTTCGGAATTCCAGAATCAGGTCTCCACTGATGATGTATAGGTCAGTCTCCCCAGTTGTCATGCCCTGGTCGTCTCCTGGACAGCTCTGCCTGTGAGCACATTGGCTACTCTCTCACCCTAGTGTCCTAGTGGTAGACAACAGAATCCTGCAGCTTCAGGGACTGCCTGGAGTTGACTGATACTGTGCTGTAGCTGTGTGTCTGTTTGTGGAAGGGCTGTTGTTTATGTGTGTGCACCTACATGTCTCTGGTTTCTCTCTCTCTTCTTTCCGGCTCCCTCTCTTTCTCACCCTCTGCATCTATGTATGCCTGTGTGCATGTGTGCATGCATGTGTGTGTGTCTGTGTGTGTGTGTGTTGGGACACATGTACCCTGTGCTTCGGAGGGTAGTTTCTTGCATGACAGCCTCTCCTTTGCTTAGCCTCTCCCTGCGTCTCTGCCTGGGTCAAGTGGCAAGTCATCAGTCATTTACCAGGCCGTTCCAGCTGGAATTTGTGAAGGCTTGGGCAATGGGTACAGGAAACTGTGTCAAACCAGCATGGGTTTTAGTCACCTCCCTATCCTGAGGGCCCTCTTTCTTAGAACAAAGACAATAACACCCCCCAGCCATGGATGAAAGCCCTCCATCACAGCCCACTGTCCACCTGCAGGATGGCTTCCCAGCGACCTGAAAGAAGATGGTTCACACTTCTCTATTCTTTGCCCTCATTGAGAAATCTAGCCACGGCTCGACATAGGGCCTGAACAGGTGCCAAGAATGAGATGTGGTAAGCATCACTGTCAAACCAATGCTGCACTTTCTGGCCAATTCAACCATTTGGCACTCCCGACCTGGATGTCTTTGGAGGTGGCATTGTGTTGTATTTGGCCTGGACTCAGGCCTAGGCTATGTTCTTCCTCTTTCTCTGTCTGCCCTGTTGCTGAGAAGCCTAGAGGCTTCTTGGTCTGGCTCAGTGTCTTCAACAAAGAACACTCCCCAGTCCAGAAGTAGGAATCTTCATGGGGATGTATTTCCTGTCTGATTTCCCCTCCAAAAATGTTTCTTGATGATTGAGCAGGTGCAAAGATCATGGAGTTCTGGGCTTCCATCCCCATGTGGGACAGGGATGCTCTCTCAGTCTCCATGTCCCACTGGATGGATGCCTGCTTGGCCTTTGCCCTCTCCACAAGGTGGTGTTGCAATTCACCTGCCCTTCCTCTCTCATTCTTGAGGGCCGTCTAGCTCCTCTGGTCCTGGGGAAAGTGCCTTGAAGCACTGAATCTTTTGGCTGCTATTAATGCCAGGGAGGGAGCTAAAGGGATTGGGTTTTGCTGAGTGCAGTGGAGGTTGCCTCAGGGGCACCTGCCAGGTGGGGACACCATGCCTTGTGGCCCATGGGATCTTTCTGATCCCAGCAAGGTCCTTACCACCTCTCTTCATTGTAATCCCATTCTCGCTTACCCCCATGGGATCCAAAATGGGATACAAGGAGGAGTCCAGCAAATGCATCGGGCACCCTGAATCTCCTCTTCTGCTGGGAGGAAAGGCAGAAGACCACTCCTCGTGGAGGTGCTCAGGACAAGAGTCCTATGGGTTTGGCCCTGGCATGGTGTCATGAATTCCCCTTTCCCAGGCCTCCCCTCACCTGCCTCTTTCTCTGCTGCTTTCTCTGCTGCCACCTCTACTACAACATTTCTAAAAGGGCCACCGCCTGACTTCCATTCAACCACCTGAGTGTGCATGCACTAAGCACGAGCCACATCTCTGTTCATAGTGACATTCACCTTTGCCCCAGTGATATGTTCCTGAGATGTCACAAAGGAGGAGCACCTTTTGGCAGTGTGTTAGGAATTGTGCTCAGTAACCTCATTTCCAGGATGTCCACATGATAGTCTCTGGAGGCCAGGATTCACGGAAGGTGGGCCAGGAGAAAGAAACCTCAGGCAGAGTAAGTGCCAGGGGAGCAGGGCGGAATTGCAGTCTCCGGTCTCTGCCAACAGTTTACAGGTGAGTCTCCCGAAATGTCATGCCCTAGTCATCTCCGGGACACTTCTGCCTGTGTTCCTGTGGGCTGCTCTCTCACTCAAGGGTCCTAGTGGTAGACAACAGAATGCTGCAGATTCAGGGGATGCCTGAGAGTGAGTGATAATGTGCTACTTCTGTGTGTCTGTGTGTGTGGAAGTTGTGTTGTTTGGGTGTGTGCACTTGTATGTCTCTGTTTCCTCCCTTTCTTCTTTCTCACTCCCTCTTTCTGATTCACTGTGTGTGTGTGTGTGTGTGTGTGTGTGTTGGGACACATGTGCCCTGTGCATCAGAGGGGTGATTTTTGCATTATGGCCTCTCTTAAGCTGAGCCTTTCCCTGCATCTCTGCCTGGGATGCGAGGCGTGTTTTCAGTTGTTTCCTTGGCAGTTAGAGCTGGCCTTTGTGAAGGCCAAGGCAACTTGGGGAGGGAGCTGTGTTGGACTAGCATGGGTTTCAGTCACCTCCCCATCCTGAGCGGCCTCTTTCTTATGACCAAGATGATCACACCTCCAAGCCATGGACAAAAGCCTCACCACAGCTCACTGTCCACCTGCAGGAGGAATGGCAACTGACCTAAAAGAAGATGTTTCTCACTTCTCTGGCCTTTGCACTCATTGAAAAATGTAGCGACAACTCAACACAGAGATGAAACACAGTGCCAAGAAGTGGATGTAGCAAGTGTCTCTGTCACTCCAATGCTGGCCTTTCTGGACAACCCCACCATTTGGTAGTCCCCAAACCCAGATGCCTGTGGAAGTGGCATTTGCTGTATTTGGCCTGGAATCTGCCCTAGGATCTGTCCTTCATCTTTCTCTGTAGAGCCTTCCTAGTCTGGCTCAGGGTCATCATCAAAGAACACTCTGTAGTCCAGCAGGTGGAAACTTAATTAGGATGTGTGTCATGAGAATTTCCCCATCCAAACTTGTTTCTAGATGATTGAGCAGATGAGATGCTCATGGAGCTCTGGGCTTCCTTCCCTGGGTGGGACAGAGACACTCTCTCAGTCTCCATGTACCATTGGATGGTTGTCTGGCTGGCCTTTGACCTCTCCAGAAGGTGATGTTGAAATTTACCTACCCTTTCTCTCTCATTCTTGAGGGCCATTTGGCTCCTCTGCTCCTGGGGAATGTGCCTTCAAGCACTGAGTCCTTTGACTGCCATGGATGCCAGGGAGCAGGTCAAAGTGATTGGGTTTCCCAGGGTGAAGGGGAGTTTGCCTGAGTACTTGCTGGGTTTTTGGGTAGGGAACCATACCTTGGGGCCCATGGGATCTTTCTTAGCCCCAGCAAGGTCCTTCCCGCCTTTCTCCATTGTAATCCCATTCCCACTTACCCAGGTGAGATCCAAAATGGTATCCTAGGTGGACTCCAGAGAGCTCATTGGGCACCCTGAATTTCCTCTTCCACTGGGAGCTGAAGCAGAATACCACTCTCTCATGGAGGCCCTGAGGACACGAGCCCTATGGATATGACACTGGTTTGGTCTAGCTCACGCCCCTTTTTCAGACCTCACGGAAACCCCTTCCCTTTTGCTGCAGCTTTCTCCACTGCCATCTCAGCTGCAGCCACTTCTTAAAGGGGCTGCAGCCTGATATTCGGGAGCCAGGCACAAGTCAAACTGGCCACACCAGTGTGTATGCAGGAAGCCCAAGCCCCTCCTTGGGTCATAGTTATGTTCACTGTTGCCCCATTGATGAGTTCCTGAGACATCACAAAAATGGAGTCTACTGTGGCAGTGTGTCAGGTATGGGGCTAAGGTCAGAATTCGCTGAAGGTGGGCCAACAGAAAGAAACCTCAGGTGGATGGAGCACCAGGGGAGCAGAGCAGAATCCCAGACTCAAGCCTGCACCTATGGTGTACAGGTAAGTCTTGCCAAATATTGAACAATGTTCATCTCCAGGACAACTCTGCCTATGTGCCCATAAACTGCTCTCTTACCTGAGGGTCCTAGTAGTAGACAACAGAATACTGCAGCTTCATGGGCTGCCTGGGGGTGAGTGATACTCTGCCACTGCTGTGTCTGTGTGTGTGGAAGGGGTGTTGTTTGTGTGTTTGAGCCTGTATATTCCTATCTGGTTTCTCTCTCTCTTCTTTCCCACTACCTCTCTCGCTGACTCTGTTGTGCATGTGTGTGTGTTTTTTGTTTGTGCGTGTTGAGATGTGTGTTCCCTGTTCGCCAGAAGGCTGTCTCTTGCACAATGGGCTCCCTTTTGCTGAGCCTCTCCCCACATCTTTGCCTGGGTCAAGTGGCAGGTTGTCAGTCATTTTCCTGGTGATTGCAGATGGCATTTGTGAAGGCCTGTGCAACATGTGGAGGAAGCTGCATCAAACCAGCATGGGTTTCAGTCACCTCCCCACCCTGAGCGGCCACTTTCATGGGACCAAGACTATCGCAAACCACAGCCATGGACAAAATCTTCACCACAGCTCACTGTCCACCTGCTGGAGTGCTGACCACCAACTTCTAAAAAGATGGTTCTCACATCTCTCACCTTTGCCCTCATTGAGAAAGCTAGCCACAGGTTGAAACAGAGCCAGAAAAAGCACCAGGTATGGGATGTGGCAAGCATCTCTGTCACTCCAGTGCTGGCCATTCTGGTCAAGTCAACCTCTTGGCACTCCCCCCACAGATGCCCGTGGAGGTGACATTGTGCTGTATTTGGCCTGGATTCCAGCCTAGGCTCTGTTCTTTCTCTTTCCCTGTAGAGGTTTCTTGGTCTGGCTCAGTGTCTTCAATGAAGAACACTCCCCAGTCCAGCAGGGTGAAACTATGTGGGGATTCTTTTCATTTCCATTTTCTCCCCCAAACCTGTTTCTGGATGATTGGGCAGGTGCAATGTTCATGGACCTCAGTGCTTCCATCACAATGTGGGGCAGGGACACTCTTTTGGTCTCCATGTGCCACTGGATGGCTGCCTGACTGACCTTTGCCCTCTCCATAAGGTGGTTTTGCAATTCACCTGACCTTCCTCTCTTATTCTTGAGGGCAATCTGGCTCCTCTCCTACTGGGGAAATTGCCCTCAAGCACTGAATCTTTTGGCTGCCACAGATGCCACAGAGTGAGCCATAGGGATTTGTTTTTTTGGGGCACAGGGAAGGTTGAGTCAAGAATATCTGCCAGGTGGCAGGGTGGGGACACCATGCCTTGGGGCCCTTGGAAACTTTCTGAGCCCCAACGAGTGTCATCTGCCTCTCTCCATTGTAATCCCATTTTCGCTTATGCAGGTTGGATCTAAACAGGATCCGAGGAGTCCCGAGTGCCCATTGGACTCCCTGAATCTCCTCTTCTAACAGTAGCTGAAGAAGAAGACTGCTAGCTTGTGGAGTCCCTGAGGACACAAATCCTATGGGTTTGACCCTGGCTTGGTGTCACACAGGCCGCCTTCTCAGGCCTCCCCAAACCTGAAGCCTTTGCTGTGGCTTTCTCCACTGACACTTTTGCCACAGCCATTACTTAAGGGTAAAGCAGCCAGACTTTTCAGAGGCAGGCGGGAGTCAAGACCACCTCACAAGTGCACATACATGAAGCACAATCCACTCCTCAGGTCATAGTGATGTTCAACATTGCCTCACTGAGGGGTTCCTGAAACATCACAAAGGAGGAGCCCGAAGTGGCAGTGTGGTGGGAATGGTGCTCAGGCCTCTCCTCGCCAGGATGTCCACAGGATACTCTCCAGAGGCCAGGATTCACCAAAGGTGGGCCAGGAGGAGGAAACCTCAGGTGGAGGGAGCGCCAGGGGAGTATCGTGGAATCCCAGCCTCAGGTCTCTGCCAAACATGTACAGATTAGTCTCCCCAACTGTCATACCCTAGGCATCTCCAGGACACCTCTGCCTGTGTGTCCATGAGCTGCTTTCTCACCCAACGGTCCTAGTGGTGGACAACAGACACTGCAGCTTCATGGACTGCCTTGGGGTGAGTGATAAAGTGCCACTGTTGTGTGTCTGTATGTGTGGAAGGGGTGTTGTTTGTGTATGTGTGCCTGTATGTCTCTGTCAGTTTTCCCTCTATCTTCTTCCCCACTTACTCTCCTTCTCATACTTTGGGTCTGTGTGTGTGTGCATGTATGTGTTGTGTGTGTGTGTGTTGGGGTGTGTGTGGCTGTGTGCTGGAGGGTGGTATCTTTCATGAGGGCCTCTCTTGCTGAGCCTCTCCCCATGTCTCTGCCTGGGTCATGTGGGTGGTCATCTGTTGTTTCCCTGGTGGTTCCAGCTGGTGTTTGCTAAGTCCTGGGCAATGTGAGGAGGCAGCTGCATCGGACCAGCATGGGTTTCAGTCACCTCCCAATCCTGAGCGACCTTTTTTTAGGACCAAGATGATCACACACCCAGCCATGGACAAAAGCCTCACCACAGCTCACTGTCAACCTGCAGGAGAGCTGCCCACCAACCTCAAAGAAGATGGTTCTCACTTCTCTGGCCTTTGCTATCACTGAGAAATCTAGCCACAGTTCGACACAGGGCTGAAACAGGGTACCAGGAACAGGATGTCACAAGTGTCTCTGTCACTCCAATGCTGGCCTTTCTGGCCAAGTCATCAGTTTTGCACTCTGCCCTCCCCATCCTGGATGCCTGTGGAGGGACCATTGTGCTGTATTTGGTCTGGACTCTTGCCCGGGCTCTGTCCTCCCTCTTTCTCTTTAGAGCCTTCTTGGTCTGCTTCAGTGTCTTCAGCAAAGACCACTCCACAGCCCAACAGCGGGAAACAACTTCGTGAGAATGTCTATCATGTCCGTTTCCCCCTTCAAACTTGTTTCTAAATGATTTGGCAGGTGCCATGATCATGGAGCTCTGGACATCCAACACCATGTGGAACAGGGACGCTCTCTCAGTCTTCATGTGCCACTGGATGCCTACCTGGCTGGCCTTTGCCCTCTCCACAAGGCAGTGATGCAATTCACTTGCCCTTCCTTTCTAATTCTTTTTTCTTTTTTTTTTTTGAGAAAGAAAGAGGAAGAGAAAAAGGGAGAGAGAACAGGAGTCTTGCTTTATTGCCCACGCTAGAATGCAGTCTAAAAATAGGTATTGAAAACCTCTTTTATGCCAATAATTGTGCTTAACAATGGAGACAGAAAGGAATAAGGGAGGAAAATAACAAACAAGCAGCCAACCAATATTTCATTTAAACCTGTGAAATGCTATGCGATTACTGAGGGGTGATTTACTTCCAATTATGTAGTCACTTTTAGAGTAGGTGTGATGTGGTACTGATAAGAATGTATGTTTTGTGTTTTTGGGGTGGAAAGTTCTATAAATGTTTATTAAGTTTACTTGTTCCGGGTCTGAGTTCAACTCCTGGATATTCTTGTTAATTTTCTGTCTTGTTGTTCTGTCTGATATTGACAACGTGATGTTAAAGTCTCCCACTATTATTGTGTGGGAGTCTAAGTCTCTTTATAAGTCATTAAGAACTTGTCTTATGTATTTGGGTGCTCCTGTATTGGGTGTGTATATATTTAGAATCGTTAGCTCTTCTTGTTGCATTGATCCTTTTACCATTTTGTAATGTCGTTCATTGCCTCTTTTGATCTTTGTTGCTTTAAAGTCTATTTTCTCAGAGGCGAGAATTGCAATTCCTGCTTTTTATTTATTTATTTATGCTCTCCATTTGGTTGGTAAATCTTCCTCCATCCCTTTGTTTTGAGTCTTTGTGTATCCTTGCATGTGAGATGGGTCTGGATGCAGCATACCAATGGGTTTGGCTTTTTATACAATTTGTCTCTCTGTGTCTTTTGATTAGGGGATTTAGTTGATTTAAATTTAGGATTGATAATAATATATGTGAGTTTAATACTGCCATTTGATACATGCTGGCTGTTTTGCCCATTAGTTGATGTAAATTATTCATTATGTTGATGCTTTTTACCTTTTGGTATATTTTTGGAAAGGCTGATACTGGTTGTTCCTTTCTATGTATAGTGCATCTTTCAGAAGCTCTTGTAAAGCAGGCCTGGTAGTGATAAAATATCTGAGCACTTGCATGTTCACAAAAGATTTTATTTTTCCTTTGCTTATGAAACTTAGTTTGGCTGGATATAAAATTCTGGGTTGAAAGTTCTTTCCTTTAAGGATGTTGAATATTGGCCCCCACTCTCTTCTGGCTTGTAGGGTTTCTGCTGAGAGATCTGCTGTGAGTCTAATAGGCTTCCCTTTGTGGGTGACCTGACCTTTCTCTCTGGCTGCCCTTAGCATTTTCTCCATTTTGACCCTGGTGAATCTGATGATTATGTGCCTTGGGGTTGCTCTTCTTGAGGAATATCTTTGTGGTGTTCTCTGTATTACCTGGAGTTGAATATTGTCCTGCCTTGCTAGGTTGGGAAAGTTTTCCTGAATAATATCCTGAAGAATATTTTCCAGCTTGAATTCATTCTCTTTGTCACATTCAGGTATACCTATCAAATGTAGATTAGGTCTTTTCACATAGTCCCATATTTCTTGGAGACTTTGCTCATTCCTTTTTATCCTTTTTTCTCTAATCTTGTCTTATCATTTTATTTAATTGATTTGGTCTTCGACCTCTGATATCCTTTCTTCTGCTTGATCAATTCGACTGTTAAAACTTGTGCATACTTCACGAAGTTCTCGTGTTGTGTTTTTCAGCTCCATTAATTAACTTACTCTCTAAATTGTCTATTCTTGTTAGTATTTCGTCAAACCTTTTTTCAAGTTTTCTTAGTTTCTTTGCATTGGGTTAGAACATGTTCTTTTAGCTCACAGAAGTTTCTTATTATACACTTCCTGAAGCCTGATTCTGACAATTTATCACACTCATTCTCCATCAGGCCTTATTCCCTTGCTGATGAGGAGCTGCGATCCCCTGAAGGAGGAGAGGCATTCTGATTTCAGATGTTTTCAGCCTTTTTGCACTGGTTTCTTCCCATCTTTGTGGATTTATTCACCTGTCGTCTTTGTAATTGCTGACTCAGATTGGGTCTCTGCATGGACGTTCAGGTTGTTGGTGGTGATGTTATTTCTGTTTCTTTGTTTTCCTTCAGCAGACTCACCTCCCCCAAAAAGCTGGACCTTCCCGGGTTCAGCTGTGCTTGCTGTGAAACTCTCAACCTTCAGCGTTTCCAATTGCTGTTTTTTTGTGTGGGGTTGGGACCAGCAGAGCCCAATCACCTGGCTCCCCATCTCAGAGTGCCCTTTTTTTCTTTTCCTAATTGAATTGTCGATTATCTCCCAGGTGACCCAGTCGCCCACTGAAGAAAAGGCACCAGGATCTATGCAATTACTTGTGCGGTGACCACACCAGCTGAAATAGTGGCACTGAGATTTGTGGTGCTTTTCTGCCCAGGAATCTCCCAGTCTGGTTCCAGGCTTCAGTCCCCCTCTCAATCAGCTGAATGGGTAACTCTGCCTTCTTGGAACTCCAAATGCCAACTAAAAAAGGACCCAGTCCCACATACTCTGCACTGAGAACTGCTGCACTGGGACACCAGCAAAACAGCCATGCCTGCCAAAAGAGTCATGCTGGTGACCCGTGGGGCTCCTCCGCTGGGAATCTCCTGGTCCATAGGCAACAAAAATTCATCTGGAAGTCTGGCGTCAACTCACTCCTTGTGCCTTCACTGGGAGTTAAAACCCTGAGCTGCTGCTAGATGACCATCTTGGATCTCTTCCTTTCTAATTCTTGAGGGCCATCTGTCTCCTCTGGTCCAGGGGAAAGTGACTTCAAGCACTGAATCTTTTGGCTGCCATGGATGCCAGGGATAAAGCCAAAGGCACTGTGTTTTGCTGGGTTCAGGGGAGGTTGTGTCAGTGGTACCTGCTGGATGGCAGGTGGGGCAAAACGCCTTGGGGCCCATGGGATCTTTCTGCGCCCCAGTGGTTTTCTTTATGCATCTCTCCATTGTAATCCCAGTCCACTTTCCCAGGTGGGATCTAAACGGGATCCTAGGTGGTGTTGGGAGAGCCCATCGGACGCTCTGAATCTCCTCTTCTGCAGGGAGTGGAAACTGAAGACTGCTTGCTCCTGGAGGCCCTGAGGACAAGAGTCCTAGGGGTTTGACCCTGGCTTGGTCTTGTGCATGCCCCTTTACCAGGCCTCCCCAAACCAGAGACTTTCACTGCAGCTTTCTCGACAACCATCTTCGCCACAGCCGTTTCTTAAAGGGGCCACAGTCTGACCTCTGGGAGCCAGGCACAAGCTGAGTCTGCCTCACCAGTGTACATGCACAAAGCATGAGATGCTCCTGAGGTGATAGTGACATTCACTACCGCCCCAGTGATGGTTTCCCAGTGATGGGTTCCTGAGACGTCACCAAGGAGGATGTGTCAGGAATGGTGCTCAGGCCATTCCTCACCAGTGTCCAGAGGCCAGGATTTGCCTAAGGTGTGCCGGAAGAAAGAAACTTCAGGTGGAGCAAGTGCCAGGGGAGCAGCACAGAATCCCAGTCTCAGGTCTCAGTGGATGGTGTACAGGTGAGTCTCCCCAGTTGTCATGCCCTGGTTACCTCCAGGACACCCCTGCCTGTGTGCCCATAGGTTTCTCTCTGAATCAAGGGTTTTTAGTGGTGGAAACCTGCAGCTTCAGGGGCTGCCTAGGGTTAGTGATACTCTTCCACTTCTGTGTATGTGTGAAAGGCGTATTGTTTGTGTATGAGCCTGTATGTCTCTCTCTGGCTTGTTTCTCTCTTCTTTCCTGCTCCTCTTTCCGACTAGCTGCATCCGTGTGTGTGTGTGTATGTGTGTGTGTGTGTGTGTGTGTGTGTGTGTGTGTTCAGTCGCTGTGTGCCCTGTGCACCAGAGGGTGGTTTCTTGCATGACGACCTCTCTTTTGCTGAGCCTCTCCCATGTATCAGCTTGGTTCACATGACTTGTTGTCAGTCCTTTCCTCGAAGGTTCCAGCTGGCATTTGTGAAGGCCTGTGCAACCTAGGGAGGGAGATGAATCAGACCAGCATGGGTTTCAGCCACCTCCCCATCCTTAGTGGCCTTTTTTTAAGACCAAGATGATCACACACACACCATACCCTGGACAGAAGCCTCACCACAGCTCACTCTCCAACTGCAGGATGGCTGCCCACTGACCTCAAAGAAGATGGTTCTCACTTCTCTGGACTTTGCACTCACTGAGAAATCTAGCCATAACTAGACACAGGGCTGGAACAGGGAGCAAAGAAGGGGATGTGGCAAGCATCTCTGTCACTCCAACACTGGCCTTTCTGGCCAAGTCATCCATTTTGCAATGCCTCCCACCCTGGATGCCCGTGGAGGTGGCATTGTTCTGTATTTGGCCTGGCCTCTGGCCTAAGCTCTGTCCTCCCTCTTTTTCTGTAGAGGCTTCTTGGTCTGGCTCAGTGTCTTCAGCAAAGATCACTCCACAGCCCAGCAGGGGAAACAACTTCATGGGGATAATTTTCATGTTCCCATCCCCTCCCAAACTCTTTTCTGGATGATTGGGCAGGTGCCATGTTTGTGGAGCTCTGGGCTTCTATCATCGTGTGGGACAAGGACACTTTCTAGGTTGCCATATGCCACTGGATGGCTGCCTGCCTGGCCTTTGTCCTATTCACATGGTGGTGTTGCAAGTCACCGGCCCTTCCCCTCTCATTCTTGAGGGCCATCCAGCTCCTCTTCTCCTGGGAAAGTTCCTTCCAGCACTGAATATTTTTGCTGCAACGGATGTCAGGGAGTGAGGCAATTGGATTGGGTTTCACATGTTGCATGGTTAGGTTGCCTCTGGGGACCTGCCTTGTAGTGGGTTGGGGAAACCAGGCCTTGGGGCCTGTAGGATCTTTCTGAGCCCCAGCAAGGCCCTTCCCGCCTCTCTCC
Source organism: Leontopithecus rosalia (assembly GCA_028533165.1). Classification (NCBI taxonomy): domain Eukaryota; kingdom Metazoa; phylum Chordata; class Mammalia; order Primates; family Cebidae; genus Leontopithecus; species Leontopithecus rosalia. The sequence goes on from CM052670.1 coordinate 50,895,475, forward strand.
ATTGTAATCCTATTCCTACTCACCCAGGTGGGATCTAAACAGGATCTGAGGAGGAGTCCAGAGAGCACACTGGGCAACCTGAATCTCCTCTTCTGCCAGGAGACAAAGCAGAAGAGTGCTCCCTCATGGAGGCCCTGAAGACATGAGTCCAACAAGTTTGACCCTGGCTTGGTCCACACACATCCCTTTCCCAGGCCTCCCTGAACCCCCTGCTTTCACTGCTGCTATTTCCACCACCACCCCTGCTACAGCCATTTCTTAAGTGGACTGCATCTTGACTTTTCGAGGCCAGGAGGGCGTCAAGTCCACCTCACTGGTGCACATGCATGAAGCACAAGCCACTCCTCAGGTCATAGTGACATTCACTGTTGCCCTGGTGGTGGGTTCCAGAGATGTCACAAAGGAGGAGCCCCCTGTGGCAGTGTGTCAGGAATGGTGCTCAGGCCCCTCCTCACCAGAATATCCACAGGATAGTCTCTGGAGGACAAGATTTGTTGAAGGTGGGTCAGAAAGTAGACACCTCAGGTAGAGGGAGCACTGGGGAATGAGTGTGGAATCCCAGTCTCAGGTCTCTGTTGACCGTGTACAAGTGAGTCTCCAAAATTGTCATGCACTGATTATCTCCAGTACATTTCTGCCTGTGTTCACATGGGCTGCTCTATCACCCAAGGGTCCTTGTGATGGACAAAAAACACTGCAGCTTCACAGGTTGCCTGGGAGTGATACTGTGCTGCTGGGATATCTGTGTGTGTGTGTGGAAGGGGTTGTTTGTGTGTGTGTGCATCTGTGTGTCTTTCTCTGATTTCTTTCTCTTTTCATTCATGCTCCTTTTTCTGACATGCTTCATCTGTATGTATGCATGTGTCTGCAGGTGTGTGTTGTGATGCCTGTTCCCTGTGCACTTGAGGGTGGCTTCTTGGACAATAGCCTCTCTTTTGCTGAGCCTCTCTCCACATCTCTGCCTGGGTCCCCTGGCCAGTTGTCAGTTGTTTCCCCAGTGGTAAGAGCTTGCATTTGTGAAGGTCTGGTCAATGTGGGCAGGGAGCTGAGTTAGACGGGAATGGGTTTCAGTGACTTCCCCAACCTGAGTGGCCTCTTTCTTAGGACTAAGATGATCACACCCCTCAGTCATGGAAAAAACCTCACCACATCTCACTGTCCATCTGGAGGAGGGCTGTCCACTGACCTAAAAGACGATGATTCTCACTTCTCTGGCTTTTGCCCTCATTGAGAAATGTAGCCTCAGCTCGACACCATGCTGGAACAGGGTGCCAAGAATGGGTTGTGACAAGCATCTCTCACTCCAATGCTGGACTTGCCGGCCAAGTCAACCGTTTGGCACTTCCCCAACCCAGATCCCCGTGGAGATGGCATTGTGCTGTATTTGGCCTGAAATTTGCCCTAAGTTCTGTCTTCCATCTTTCTCTACAGAAGCTCCTTGGTCTGACTCAGTGTCTTCAACAAAGAATACGACACAGTTCAGCAGGGGGATACTTCGTGGGAATGTGTTTCCTGCCAGTTTTCTCCTCCAAAACAGTTTGTGTATGATTTAGCAGGTGTGATAATCATGGAGCTGTGGGCTTTCATCCCTCTGTTAGACAGGGACACTCTCTCTGTCTCCATGTCCCAGTGAATGGCTGCCTGGTCGTCTTTTGCCCTCCCCACAAAGTGGTGTTGCAATTCACCTGCCCTCTCATTCTTGATGGCTATCTGGCTCCTCTGCTCCTGGGTAAAGTGCCTTCAAACACTGAATCTTTTGGCTGCCACAGATGCCAGGGAGCAATCCAAAGGTTTTGGATTTTGTTGGGTGCATGGTAGGTTGTGTCAGGAGTACATGCTGGATGGCCAGGTGGGGATATTACACTTTGGGGCACGTTGAACCCCAGGGAGGTTTCAAGATTACACCTTGAACCCCAGCAAGGTACTTCCTGCTTCTCTCCATTGTAATCCCATTTGCACTTACCCAAGTGGGATGTAAAATGGTATCCTATGTGAGTCCAGAAAACACAACGGGTGCCCTGAACCACCTCATCTGTCAGGATCTGAAGCAGAAGACCGCTTGCTCGTGGAGACCCTGAGGATATGAATTCCATGGGTTTGACCCTGGCTTGGTTTCACACACACACGTCATATCTGGGCCTCTCCAAACACAATGCTATTGCCACCGCTTTCTCTGCTGCCACCTCTGCTACAGCCATTTCTTAAAAGGCCACAGCCTGACTTCCAGGAGCTAGGTGTGAGTCCAGTCAGCCATGCCAGTGCACATGCGTAAAGAATGAGCTGCTCCTCAGGTCATTGTGATGTTCACCATTGCCCTGGTGATGGGTTCCTGAGAGGTCACAAAGCAGGAGCCCCCTGTGCCAGCGTGTCAAGAATGGGGCTCAGGTCACTCCTTTCCCAGACATCCACAGGACAGTCTCCAGAGGCCAGGATTTGCTGAAAGTCAGCCAGGATGCAGAAACCTCAGGCAGAGGGAGCACCCAAGGAGGAGTGTGGAATCCCAGTCTAGGCATGCACTGATAGTGTACAGGAGAGTCTCCCCAAATGTGGTGCCCTGGTCATATCCAGGACACATAAGCCTGTGTGCAGGTGGGCTTCCCTCTCACCCAAGTGTCCTAGTAGTGGACAACAGAACACTGCAGATTCTGGGGCTTCCTGGGGTTAAATGATACAGTGCCACTGTTGTGTGTCTGTGTGCGTGGAAGGGGTGTTGTTTATGTGTGTGCCCCTGTATGTCTCTCTTTGGCTTCTCTCTCTCTTCTTTCCCACTTACTGTCTTTCTCTCCATCTGAGTCTGTGTGTTTGTGTGTGTGTGTGTGTGTGTGTGTGTTGTGACCAGTGTGCCCTGTGAGCTGGATAGTGGTTTCTTGCATGATGGCCTCTGTTTGCTGAGCATCTCCCTGCATCTCTGCCTGGGTTACATGGCTGGTAGTCAGTCATATCCCCAGCGGTTAGAGCTTGTGTTTGTGAAAGCATGGGTGACATGGGGACGGAGCTGGATCTGATAAGCATGGTTTTCATTCACCTCCCCATCCTCATCGTCTTCTTTCTTAGGACCAAGATGATCACACCCCCCAGCCAGAACAAAAGCTTCATCACTGCCCGCCATCCTCAAAGAAGATGGTTCTCACTTCTCTCACCTTTTCCTTCACTGGGAAATGTGGCCACATCTTGACAGAGGGCCAGAACAGGGCATGAAGAAGAGGATGTGGCAATCATCTGGCACCCCAACGCTGGCCTTTCTGGTGAAGTCAACCGTTTGGCACTTCCCCAACCCAGATGCCCATGGAGGTGACATTGTGCTCTCTTTGGCCTGGAATCTGCCCTAGGCTCCCTCCTCCATCTTTCTCTGTAGAGGCTTCTTGGTCTGGCTCAGTGCCTTCAACAAAGAATATTCCACAGTCCAGGAAGGGTAAATTTCTTTGGGATGTGTTTCATGTCAGTTCCCCTTCAAACCTGTTTCTGGATGATTGAGGAAATGTGTTGATCATTGAGCTTTGGGCTTTCATCCTTGTGTGGGACAGGGTCACTCTCTCAGTCTCCCTGTCCCACTGGGTGCCTGCCTGGCTGTTTTTTGCCCACTCCACTAGGCAGTGTTGCAATTCACCTGCTCTTCCCCTCATTCTTGAGGACCATCCAGCTTCTCTGCTGGAATGGAGAGGTGACTGAAACTCATGCTGGTCCATCACAGCTCACTCCCCACATTGCTCAGGCCTTCACATACACCAGCTGGAACTGCTGAGGAAGTGACTGATGACCAGCCATGCGAACCAGGCAGAGATACAGGAGAGGCTCAGCAAAACAGAAGTTGTCAGGCAAGAAACCACCTTCTGGTGCACAGAACACACCCCTACCAAACCCAGGCACACAGGCACATACAGACACAGAGTGAGAAAGAGAGGAAGCAGGATAGAAGAAGGAAAGAAACCAGAGAGAGACATACAGGCACTCATAGAAAAACAACACCCCGGTAAATTAGGAGGAAGATGGTGCTGTAGAAGCAACTCACCACTGCAGCTCTCAGTCAAGACGCAGAGGGTAAGCAAACACCGCATTTTCAGACGGATCCTTATAGCCCACAGAGCGGGGGAAAAAGCCCAGGTGAAAAAGGCACGCAGGACTCAAGCGCAGCGCTCTCCGCTGGCGCGGC
>CM052670.1:50900124-50940571 GCA_028533165.1 Leontopithecus rosalia
AGAAATGCCAAATATGGGTGAGGGGGCAGAAGGCAGCAAAACACACTGCCACGTGTGTACCTATGCAACTATCTTGCATGTTCTGCACATGTACCCCAAAACCTAAAATGCAATAAAAATTAAAAAAAAAAATAAAAGTAAATTAAAGAAAAAAGAAAAAAGAAAAACAACACCCCTTCCACACACACAGACACACAGCAGTGGCATAGTATCACTCATCCCCATGCAGCCCATGAAGCTGCAGGGTTTAGTTGTCCACCACTAGGACCCTTGGCTGAGAGAGTAGTCTATGAGCACACAGGCGGCGGTGTCCTGACAATGATAAGGGCATGACATTTGGGTAAACTCACCTGTACACTGTAGGCACAGGCCTGAGACTGGGATTCCACGCTGCTCCTGTGGTGCTCATTTTGCCTGAGGTTTCTTCCTCCTGCCCCACTTTAGGTGACTCTTGGCCTCTGGAGACTATTCTGTGGACATACTGGCAGGGAGGAGCCTGAGCGCCATTCCTGACACATGAACACATGGGGCTCCTTCTTTGTGATGTCTCAGGAACTCATCACCAGGGCAATGGTGAACGTCACTATGACCCAAGGAGTGGCTCGTGCTTACTGCATGCACACTGCCAAGGCGTACTTGACTCCTGTCTGTCTCTAAAAAGTAAGAAATGGCTGCAGTGGAGGTGGTGGAGGAGAAAGTGGCAGAGAAAGCAGCAGGTTTGGGGAGGCCTGGGAAAGGGGTGTGCAGGAGACCAAGCCAGAATCAAACCCATAGGACTCATGTCTTCAGGGCCTCCAGGAGCTAGCAGTCTTCTATTTTGGCTCCTGGTGGAAGAGGACATTCAGGGCATCTGAAGGGGTCTCTGGACTCCACCTAGAATATCATTCTGGATCCCACCTAGGTAAGCAGGAATGGGATAACAACGGAGAGAGGCTGGAAGGCCATCACTGGTGCTGTGAAAGATCCCATGGACCCAAGGTGTGGTGCTCCACCCCGATGCATAGCAGGTTCTCCTGATGTCACCTCCCCTGTACACAGAGAAACCCAGTCCTTTTGTCTCACTCCCTGGCATCTGTGGCAGCCAAGAGATTCAGTGCTTGCAGGCACTTACCCCAAGAGCAAAGGAGCCTGCTGGCCCTCAAGGATGAAAGGAAGGGCAGGTGAATTGCAACATCGCCTTGTGGATAGGGCAAAGGCCAGCCAGGCAGCCATCCAGTGGCACGTGGAGACTGAGAGAGCATCCATTTCCCACACAGGGATGGAAGCCTGTGGAAGCTCCACGATCATTACATCTTCCCAGTCATCCAGAAATAGGATTGGAGGTGGAAACAGACATGACACACATTCCCGCAGTTTCCCCCTGCATGTTTGAGGACTGTTCTTTGTTGAAGATGGTGAGCCACACCAAGAATTTGTACAGAGAAAGATGGAGGACGGAGCCTAGGGCAGATTTCAGTCCAAATATGGCAGAATGCCACCTCCATAGGTATCCGGGTTGGGGGAGTGCCAAACAGTTGACTTGCCCAGAAAGGCCAGCTTTGCAGTGACAGATATGCTTGCCATTTACCATACTTTGTGCAGTGTTTCATCCCTGTATAGAGCTGTGGCTAGATTTCTCAATGAGGGCAAAGGCATGAGAAGTGAAAACCATCTTCTTTGAGGTCAGTGGGCAACCGTCCTGCAGGTGGACAGTGAACTGTGGTGAGGCGTTTTTCTATGGGTGAAGAGAGTGATCATATTCATCCTAAGAAAGAGGCCACTCAGGATAGGGATGTGACTGAAACCCATGCTGGTCCGATGCAGCCTCCTCCCAACATTGCCCAGGCCTTCAGAATCACCAGCTGTAACCGGTGAGAAAACTACTGTCAACCGGCCATGTGACCCAGGCAGAGACGCAGGGGAGATGCTCAGCAAAAGAGGAACTGTCGGGTAAGAATCCTCCCTCCAGTGCACAGGGCACACGTGTCCCAACACACACACACACACACACACACACACACACACACACACACACACACAGCTAGTGAGAAAGAGAGAGAGCAGGAAAGAAGAGAGAGAGAAACCAGAGCGACATACAGGCTCACACACACAAAAAAACACCTGTTCCACACACACAGACACACAGCAGTAGCAGAGTATCATTTCATCTCCAGGCAACCCCTGAAGCTGCAGGGTTCTGTTGTTCACCACTAGAACCCTGGGGTGAGAAAGCAGCCCATGGGCACACAGGCAAAGGTGTCCTGAATATGACCATGGCACCACATTTGGGGAGACTCACCTGTACACTGCCGGCACAGGCCTGAGACTGCAATTCCACCCTGCTCTCCTGGTGCACCCTCCACCTAAGGTTTATTCCTCCTGGCCCACATTCAGTGAATAATGGCTTCCAGAGATTCTCCTGTGGATGTTCTGGTGAGGAGGGGCCTGAGCCCCATTCCTGACACACTGCCACAGGGGGATCTTCCTTTATGTCATCTGAGGAACCCATCACTGGGGCAACAGTAAATGACAGTATGACCCAAGGAGCCACTCATGCCTCTCTCATGTACACTGGCAAGGCAGACTTGACTCCCACCTGGCTCTGGGAAGTCAGGCTGTGTCCAATTTAAGAAATGGCTGTGGCAGAGGTGATGGTGCAGAAAGAAGTGGCAAAAGCAGTGGGTATTGGGAGGCCTGTGAAAGGTGTGTGCACAAGACAAATCCAGGGTCAAATCATTAGGGCTCATGTCCTCAGGACTTCTACCAGCTAGAGGTCTGTTTCAGCTCCTGGTAGGATAGGAGATTCATGGCGCCAGATGGGTTCTCTGAACTCCACCTAAGATACCATTTTGGATCCCACCTGGGTAAAGAGGAATGGAATTACAATGGAAAGATGCCACAAGGCCCTCACGGGGGCTCAGAAAGATTCCGTGGGCCCCAAGGGATGGTTGTTACCACTCTGCCACCCAGCATGTACCCTTGATGCAACCTACCCTTCACCCAGAGAAATCCAATCTTTTTACCTTGCTACCTGGCATCTGTGCCAACCAAAAATCCAGTGCTTCAAGGCACTTTCCCCAGGAGCAGAGGAGATGGATAGCCCTCAAGCATGAGAGGAAGGGCAGGTGAATTGCAACACCACCTTGTGGAGAGGGCAGAAGCCAACCAGGCAGGCATTGAGTGGGATATGGAGATTGAGATAGAATCCCTGTCCCACATGGGGATGAAAGCCCAGAGCTCCACCATCATTGCATCTTCCCCACCTTCCAGAAACAGGTTTGGATGGGGAAACAGACATGAAATGCATCCCCACCAAGTTTCCTCTTGAAGAACTGGGGAGAGTTCTTTGTTGAAGACAATGAGCCAGACCAAGAATCCTCTATGCTTCTCAGGAAGGTGGCAGATATAGAAAGAGGGAGGACAGAGCCTAGGCCAGAGTCCCGGCCAAATACAGAACAATGCCACCTCCATGGGAATCTAGGGTGGGAGTAGTGCCAAACGGATAACCTGGCCTTAAAGGCTAGCATTGGAGTGACAGAGAAGCCTGCCACATCCCATACCTGGTGCTAGGTTTTGGCCATGTGTCAAGTTGTGGCTCTCACCTGGTGGGATCTTTCTGAACCCCAGGGAGGGACTTCCTGCCTCTCTCCCTTGTAATACCATTTTACTTTACCCACGTGGGTTTCAAAATGGGATCCTAGGCATAGTCTGGAGAGTCCATCAGATGCCTTGAATCTCCTCTTCCTCCTAGGAGCCAGAACAGAAGACTTCGTGCTCCTGGAGGCCCTGAGGACATGAATCATATGGGTTTGACCCTGGCTTGATCTCCTGCACACCTCTTTCCAGGCCTTCCCAAACATGCCACTTTCTCTGCCTCTTTCACTACCGCCACCTCATCCACAGTCATTTCTTAAATGAGCCACAGTCTGACATTTTGAAGCCAGGAGGGAGTCTAGTTTGCCATGCCAATTCACATGCAAGAAGCATGAGCCACTCCTAGGGTCATAAAGACATTCATCGTTGCCCAAGTGATGGGTTCCTGAGACATCACAAAGGAGGAGCCCCCTGTGTCAGTGTGTCAGGAATGGGGATCAGGCCCCTCGTCGACAGGACATCCACAGGATAGTCTCCAGAGGACAGAATTTGCTGAAGGTGCGTCCGGAGAAATAAACCTCAAGCAGACGGAGCACCAGGGGGGCAGTGGGGAATAACAGTCTCAGGCGTGTGCCGATGGTGTACATGACCCAAATGTTGTGACTTGGTCATCTCCAGGACACCTCTGCCTGTGTGCCCATGGGCTGTTCTATCACCCGAGTGTCCTACTGGTGGACAACGGACACTGCAGCCTTAGGGTGAGTGATACTTTGCCCCTGCTGTGTGTCTGTGTGTGTGGAAGGGGTGTTATTTGTGTGTATGTGCCTGTATGTCTCTCTGGTTTCTCTCTCTCCTTTCCTGCTCCATCTGTTTCTCACTCTCTGTGTCTGTGTTTGCCTGAGCACGTGTATGTGCCTGTTTGAGTGTTTGGAGAGGTGTGCCTTGGGTGCCAGTGGGTGGTTTCCTGCATGACGAGTTTGCCATGCCAATTCATGCTGAACATTTCCCCGCATCTCTGCCAGGGTTGAGTGTCCTGTCATCAGTCATTTTCCCAGTGGATAGAGCTGGCATGTGTGAAGGCCTGGGAACGTGGGGAGGGAGCTGCATTGGACCAGCATGGTTTTCAGTCACCTCCTCATCCTGAGCAGCCTCTTTCTTAGGACCAAGATGATCACACCCCCAGCCATGCACAAAAGCCTCACCACAGCTCACTGTCCACCTGCAGGATGGATGTCCATTGATCTCAAAGAAGATGGTTGTCACTTCTCTAGCCTTTGCCCTCATCGAAAAATCTAGCCAGAGCTCATCACAGTAAGAACATGGCATCAAGTATGGCATGTGGAAAGCATCTCTCACTCCATCGCTGGCTTTTCTGGCCAACTCAATGTTTGGCACTCCCCCAACCTGGATGCCCATGGAGGTGGCATTGTGCTCTATTTGGCCTGGCAGCTGCCCTGGGCTCCATCCTCCATCTTTCTCTGTAGAGGCTTATTGGTCTGGCTCAGTGTCTTCAACAAAGAACACTCCACAGTCCAGCAGGGAGAAACATCTTGGGATACTTTTCATGTTTGTTTCCTCCTCCAAACCTGTTTCTTGATAACTGGGTAGGTGTGATGATCATGGATCTCTGGGTTTCCATCCCTGTGTGGGACAGGAATACTCTCTTGGTCTCCATGTCCCACTGGATTACTGCCTGGCAGTCCTTTACCCACTCCATAAGGTGGCATTGCAATTCAACAGCCTTCCTCTCATTCTTGAGGGCCATCTAGCTCCTCTACTCCTATGGAAAGTGCCTTCAAGCCCTCAAACTTTTGGCTCCCAAGGATTCCAGGGAGTGAGCCAAAGAAATTGAGTTTCCCTGAGTGCAGGGGAGGCTATGTCAGGAGTACTTTCTGGTTGACAGAGGAGGCTACATCAGGAGTACTTTCCTTGGGGCTCACAGGATCTTTCTCAGCCCCTGTGAGGTCCTTTCCGAGTCTCTCAATTGTAATCCCATTCCCGCTTACACAGGTGGGATCCTATGTGTTATCCTAGGTGGAGCCCAGAGAGCCCATCAGGTGTCCTGAATGTTCTCTTCCACTGGGAGGCAAAGCAGAAGACAGCTCGCTAGTGGAGGCCCTGAGGAAACGAGTCCTATATGATTGACTCTGGGTTCATCTCATGCACACTTCTTTCCTAGGCCTCCCCAATCCCACTGCTTTAGCCTCAGCTTTCTCCACCACTAACTTCACTGCAGCCCTTCCTTAAAGAGGTTATGCCTTTAATTCTGGGAGCCAAGCATGAGTAGATTCAGCCATGCCACAGCACATGCATGAAGCATGAGCCACTGCTCTGGTCATAGTGACATTCACCATGGCCTCAGTGATGGGTACCTGAGATGTCACAGAGGAGGCCCCTAAGGCAGTGTGTCAGGAACAGATCTTAGGCTCCTCTTCACCAGGACATCCACAGGATAGTCTCTACAGTCCAGGAAATGCAAAAGGTGGGCCAGGAGGAAGAAACCTCAGGTGGAGGGTGCACCGGGGGAGCGGCAGAATCCCAGTCTCAGGTCCCCACTGATGGTGTATAGTTGAGTCTCCCCAATTATCATGCCATGGTCATCTCCAGGACAACTCTGCCTGTGTGCCATGGGCTGCTGTCTCACCCAAGGGTTCTAGTGGTGTACAACAGAACCCTGTATCTTTGGGGGTTGTCTGGGGGTGAGTGATATTCTGTGATTGCTCTGTGTCTGTGTGTGTGGAAGGGGTGTTAGTGTGTGTATGCCTGTATGTCTCTCCCTGGTTTCTCTCTCTCTCTTCTTTCCTGCTCCTTCTCTTTCTGACTCAGTGTATCTGTGTGTGAGCGTGTGTGTGTGTGTGTGTGTGTGTGTGTGTGTGTTGGGTTGCCTGTTCCCTCTGCATCAGAGGGCAGTTCCTTGCATGACGACCTCTCTTTTGCTGAGCTTCTCCCCGCCTCTCTGCCGGGGATGCATGGCCGGTCAGCAGTCATTTTCCCAGCTTTTCCAGCTAGCATTTGTGAATGCCTGGGCAACATGGGGAGGAAGGTGCATTGGACCAGCTTGGATTTCAGTCACCTCCCCATCCTGAGGGACCTCTTTCTTAGGACCAAGATGATCAAACCCCCAGGCATGAACAAAAGCCTTACCACAGCTCACTGTCCACCAGCAAGAGCACTGCTCATCAACCTAAAAGAGGATGGTTCTCACTTCTCTGAACTTTGCCCTACCTGAAAAATCTAGCCACAGCTCTACACAATCAGAACAGGGTGCTAAGTGTGGGATGTGGAAACACCTCTTACTCCAAAACTGGCCTTTCTGGCCAAGTCAACTGTTTAGCATTCCCCAAACCAGATGCCTGAGAAGATGGCATTGTGCTGAATTTGGCCTGGATTTTGGTGTAGGATCTATCCTCCATCTTTCTCTGTAGAGGTTTCTTGGTCTGGCTCAGTGTCTTCAACAAAGAACACTTCACAGTCCAGCAAGGGGAATCTTCTTAGGGATGCATTTCATGTCTGTTTCCCCCTCCAACCCTGTTTCCAGATGGTTGGGCAGATGTGATGATCGTGGAGCTGTGGGCTTCCATCGCTGTGTGGGAAAAGGAGGCTCTCTCAGTCTCAATATACCACTGGATGGCTGCCTGGCTGTCCTTTGCCCTCTCCACAAGGCAGTGTTGCAATTCGCCTGCCCTTCCTCATTCATTCTTGAGGGCCATCCAACTCCTCTGCTCCTGAGCAAAGTGCCTTCAAGCACTGAATCTTTTTTCTACTACGGATGCCAGGGAGTGAGGTATAGGTATTTGGTTTTGCTGGGTACAGGGGAGGTTGCATCAGGGGTACCTTCCTGGTGGCAGGGTGGGACACCACACCTTGTTGCCCTTGGGATCTTTCTTAGCTCCAGCAAGGACCTTCCTGACTCTTTCCATTGTAATCCCATTCCCGCTTACCCAGGTGGGACCCAAAATGGGATCCGAGGAAGAGTCCAGGCAGCCTATCAGCACCCAGAATCTCCACTTCTGCCAGGAGCTGAAGCAGAATACCTCTTGCTCACGGAGGCTCTGAGGACACGATTCCTATTGGTTTGACCCTGGCTTGGTCTCCCACATGCCCCTTTGTCAGGCCTCCCCAAACCTGCTGCATTTGCCCCCGTATTCTCCCCAACCACCTCTGCTGCAGCCATTTTTTAAAACAGCTGCATCCTGACTTCCAGGAGCCAGGCGGGAGTTGAGTTCTCCTAGCTGGTGCCCACGTGTGAAGCATGAGCAGCTCCTCATGTCATAGTGGCTTTCACCATTGCTCTGGTGATGGGTTCCTGAGACTTCACATAGGAGTAGACTCTTGTGGCAGTGTCAGGAATGGTGCTCAAGACCCCCCTCACCAGGATGTCCACAGGATAGTCTCTGGACAGGATTGTCTCCAGACTCCAGGATTCATGGAAGTTGGGCCAGGAGGAAGACACCCCAGTCAAAGTAGCCCCAGGGGGAGCAGCACAGAATCCCTGTCTCAGGCCTTTGCCAACGGTGTATAGGAGAGTCTCCCAAAATGTCATGCCCAGGTAATCTCCAGGACACCTCTGCCTGTGTGCCCTTGGGCTGCTCTCTCACCTGAGGGTCTTAGTGGTGAAAAACAGAAACCTGCAACTTCAGGGGCTGCCTGGGGTGAGTGATACTCTGCCACTGCTCTGTGTCTGTGCATGTGGAAGAGGTGTTGTTTGTGTGTGTATACCTGTATGTCTCTCTGATTTCTCTCTCTCTTCTTTCCCACTCCCTCTCTTTCTCACTGTCTGCCTCTGTGTGTGTGCATGTGTGTGTGTGTTGGGACACATGTGCCCTGTGTGCTGGAGGATTGTTTCTTGCAAGATGGCCTTTGTTTTGCTAAGCCTCTCCCCGTAGCTCTGCCTGGGTCATGTGACTGGTCATCAGTTGTTTCCCTGGTGGATAGAGCTAGTGTTTCTGATGGCCTGGGCAATGTGGGGAGCGGGCTGTGTCAGACTGGCCTAGGTTCCAGTCACCTCCCTATCCTGAGTGGCCTCTTTATACCAAGATGATCGCACAGTCCAGCTATGGACAGAAGCCTCACCAGAGCTCACTTTCCACCTGCAGAAGGGCTGCCCACTGACCTCCAAGACGGTTCTCACTTCTCTCACCTTTGCCCTCCTTGAGAAATCTAGCCACAGCTCAACACAGGGGCAGACCTTGGCACCATGGATGGAATGTGGCAAGCATCTCTCACTCCAACACTGGCCTTTCTGGCCAAGTTAACCATTTGGCACTCTCCCAACCCAGATGCCCATGGAGGTAGCTTTGTGTTGTATGTGGCCTGGAATCTGCCCTAGGCTCCATCCTTCTTCTTTCACTTAGGGGCCTTCTTGGTCTGGCTCAGTGTCATCAGCAAAGAACACTCCAGGTCCAGCAGGTGGAAACTTGGAGGGGATGCATTTCAGGTCTCTTTCCCCCTCCAAACTTGTTTCTGAATGATTGGGCAGGTGCAATGATAGCGAAGCTCTGGGCTTCTATCCTTATGTGGGACAGAGATGCTCTCTCAGTCTCCATGTCCCACTCGGTGGTGGCCTGGATGACCTTTGCCTGCTCCACAAGGCAGTGTGGCAATTCATCTGCCTTTCTTCTCTCATTCATTATGGCCATCCAGCTCTCTGGCTCCTGAGCAAAATGTCTTCAAGCACTGAATATTTTAGCTGCTACAGATGCCAAGGAGTGAGGTATAGGTATTTGGTTTCACTGGGTACAGGGGAGGTTGCATCAGGGGTTGCAGCCCTTGGGATCTTTCTTAGCTCCAGCAAGGACCTTCCTGGCTCTCTACATTGTAATCCCATTCCAGTTTACCCAGGTGAGATCCAAACTGGTATCCTAGGTGGAGTACAGAGAGCCCTTCAGGGGCCCTTAGTCTCCTCTTCTGACAGGAGCTGAAGCCAAAGGCCACTCACTGGTGGAGGCCCTGAGGACACGAATACTATGGATTTTACCCTTTCTTGGTCTCATGCATGCCCATTTCCCAGGCCTCCTCAAACCTGCCACTTTCGCTGCCTCTTTCTCTGCCACCACCTCCATTGCAGCCATTTCTTAAAGGTGCCACAGACTGACTTCCCAGGGCCAGTCAGGAGTCAAGTTGGCCACACCAGTGCACTTCCATGAAGCATGAGCCATTCCTTGGGTCATACTGACATTCACCCTTGCCCCAGTGATGTGTTCCTTAAATGTATCAAAGGAGAAATCCCCTGTGGCAGTGTGTCAAAAGCTGTGCTCAGGTTCCTCCTCTCCTAGACATCCACAGGATAGTCTCTGGATGCCAGGATTCTTAAGAGGTAGGCCAGGAGGAAGAAACCTCAGGCAGAGGGAGCACCAGGGGAGCATCGTCAAATCCCAGTCTCAGGTCTCTGCCAATGGTGTACAGGTGAATCTCTCAAATTGTCCTGTCCTGGTCATTTCCAGGATACTTCTTCCTGGATGCCTGTGGGTTGCTCTCACACCCAAGGGTCCTAGTGGTGGACAAAAGAGTGTTGTAGCTCCAGGAGCTTCCTGGGGGTGAATGATACTGTGCCACTGTCGTGTGTCCATGTGTGTGGAAAAGGTGTTGTTTGTGTGTGTTCACCTGTATGTCTCTCTCTGATTTCTCTGTCTCTTCTTTCCCGCTCCCTCTCTTTCTGACTCACTGCGTCTATGTCTGTATGTGTGTGTGTTGGGACGTGTGTGCCCTGTGAGCAGAAGGGTCGTTCTTTGCACTAAAGCATCTCTTTTGCTGAGTCTCTCTCTTCGTCTCTGTCTGTGTGGCATGGCCAGTGGCTGCCCACCGACCTCAGAAAAGATGATTCTCACTTCTCTCACCTTTGCCCTCACTGAGAAATCTAGTAACAGCTCAACACAGGGCCTGAGATGGGTTCCAAGAATGGGATGTGACAAGCATCTTTGTCACGCCAACCCTGGCCTTTTTGGCCAAGTGAACCATTTGGCACTCCACCAACCTAGACGCCCTTGGAGATGGCATTGTGCTGTATTTGGTCTGGACTCTGGTCTAGGCTCTGTCTTTCCCCTTTCTCTGTAGAGTCTTGGTTTTAGTCCCCTGCCTACCCTGAGCACCTCTTTCTAAACACCAAGATGATCACACCCCCTGCCATGGACAAAAAGCCTCACCTCAGCTCACTGTCCACCTGCAGGAGGGCTGCCCACTGACCTCAAAGAAGATGGTTCTCAATTCTCTGGCATTTGCCCTCATTGAGAAATTTAGCCAAAACTTTACACAGGGCAGAAAACAGCACCAAGAATGGGATGTGCCAAGCATCTCTGTCACTCCATTGCTGGACTTTCTGGCCAACTAAACCATTTGGCACTCCCGCAACCCAGATGCCCATAGCAGCGGCATTTTGCTGTATTTGGCCTGGAATCTGCCCTAGGCTCCATCCTCCATCTTTCTCTGTAGAGGCTCCATGGTCTGGTTTAGTGTCTTCAACAAAAAACACTTCACAGTCCAGCTGGGGAAACTTGGTAGGGATGTGTTTCATGTCAGTTTCCCCCTCCAAATCTGTTTCTGGCTTACTGGGAAGGTGTGTTGATCTATGGTCTTCCATCCCCGTTTGGGACACGGATGCTCTGGGTCTCCATGTCCCACTGGATGGCTTCCTGGGTATCCTTGGCCCTCTCCAGAAGGTGATTTTGCAATTCACCTGCCCTTCCTCTCATTCTTGAGGGCTACCTGGCTCCTCTGCTCCTTGGGAAAGAGCCTTCAAGAACTGAATCTTTTGGCTACCATGGATGCCAGGGAGCAAGCCATAGGGATTGTGTATCCCTGGGCGCAGGGGAGTTTGGGTCAGGAATTCCTGCTGGGTGGTGGGGTAGTGCACCACGCCTTGAGGCCCTTGGTATCTTTCTGAGCTCCAGTGATTGCCTCCTCACCTCTCTCCATTGTAATCCCATTTATGCTTTCCCAGATGGGATCGTGAATGGTATCATAAGTGGAGTCCAGAGGGCCCATCTGGCACCCTGAATATTCTCATCTGCTGGGAGCTGAAGCAGAAGACTGCTCACTTGTGGAGGCTCTGAGGACATCAATCCTATGGGTTTGACACTGGCTTGGTCTCATATATGGCCCATTCCCAAGCTTCCCCAAACCCGCCGCTTTCACCACTGATTTCTCTGCTGCAAGGTCCATCACAGTCATGTCTTAAAAGGGATGCAGCTTGACTTCCAGGAGCCAGGCGTGAGTCAAATCAGCCATGCCTGTGTGCATGCACGAACACTAGTTTTTCCTCCGGTCATAGTGGCATTCACCATTGCCCTGGTGATGGGTTCCTGAGAGGTCGTAAAGGAGGAGGCCCCTGAACAATGTGTCAGGAACGATGCTCAGACCCCTCCTCACCAGGACATTCACAGGATAGTCTCCAGAGGCCAGCATTGTCTGAAGGTAGGCCAGGAGGAAGAAACTTCAGGCAGAAGGAGCGCTGGGGGATCAGCGCAGAATCCCTGTCTCAGGTCGCCACCGATGGTGTGCAGTTAAGTCTCCCCAATTGTCATGCCCTGATTATCTCCAGGACACCTCTGCCTGTGTGCCTGTGGGCTGCTGTCTCACCCAAGTGTCCTAGTGGTAGACAACAGATCCATGCAGCTTCAGGACCTGCCTGTGTGTGAGTGATATCATGCCACTGCTGTGTGATATCATGCCACTGCTGTGTGTCTGTTTGTGTGGAAGGGGTTTTTCTGTCTGTGTGTGTTTCTGTATGTCTCTCTGGTTTCTCTCTCTCTTTGTTCTCACTCCCTCTCTGACTCACTGCCTCTGTGAGTGTGTGTGCATTTTTGTGTGTGTTGAAACGTTTGTGCCCTGTTCACTGGAGGGTGGATTCTTGCATGACAGACTTTCTTTTTTGAGCCTCTCCATTCGTCTCTTCCTGTGTCGCCTGTTCGGTCATCAGTCATTTCCCTGGTGGTTTCTGCTGGCATTTGTAAAGGCCTAGGAAATGTGGGGAAGGAGCTGTGTCAGAAAATCATGCGTTTCAGTCATCTCCCCATTGTGAGTGGCCTCTTTCTTAGGATCAAGATGAACACACCCCCACCCATGGACAAAAGCCTCACCACAGCTTACTGTCCACCTGCAGCAGAGCTGCCCACCAACCTCTAAGAAGATGGTTCTCACTTCTCCTGCCTTTGTGCTTACTGAGAAATATAGCCACAGCTAGACATAAGGCTAGAATAGGGTGCCCAGAAAGTTATGTGGCAAGCATCTCTGCCATTCCAATGCTTGCCTTTCTGGCCAAGTCATCCACACGCCCGGATGCCTATGTAGGTGGCATTGTGCTTTATTTTGCCTGGGCTCCCCCCTAGGCTCTGTTCTCCCTCTTTCTCTGTAGAGGCTTCTTGGTCCACCTCAATGTTTTCAACAAAGAACACTCCACAGTCCAGCAGGAGGAAACTCCATAGGGACGTGTTTCATGGCTGTTTTCCACTCCAAACTTGTTTCTGGATGATTGGGCAGGTGCTATGATCATGGAGAGCTGAGCTTCAATCATTGTGTGGCAATGGGACACTCTCAGTCTTCATGTGCCACTGGATGGCTACCTGGCTGTCTTTGCCCTCTGTACAAGATGGTTTTGCAATTCACCTGCCCTCCTTCTCTCATTATTGAGGGCCAACTGGCTCCTTTGCTCAAGGGAATGTTCATTCAATCACTGAATATTTTGACTGACACGTATTCTGAAGAATTTAAAACCAGACAGTTCCAGGAAAGGCCTGGCCTATAGGAAAAACCATAAAGACTTGGTTTGAAACTCAAGAAACATATCTTAGAAACTGCTTTACCGTGTGTCATTTCAAGTCAAATAGTTGAACCTATGTTTTCATTCAGCACCTTAGAAACACATTTCAGGCAGAATATAGAAAGGGATATTTCAGACTGAGTGAAGGTCTATGGTGAAAATACAAATATCTCAAAATAAAAACTAAAAGGAAGCCATATGTGAAACTGATTTGCAATGTGTGCATTCAGCTTCCAGAGTTAAAATAATTTTAATATTCAGCAGCTTAGAAACACTCTTAGTGGAGATTTTAAAAACAGATATTTCCAAGGAAAGCCTGGCTTATGGGAAAAAACAAAGAATGGCTGTCAAACCCAGAGGAAAGATATCTTTGAAACTGCTTTGCTGTGTGTCCATTCAACTTAGAGAGGTGAAAGTATCTTTTGATTCACCAGTTTAGAAGCACACTTCATGTAGAATCTAGAAAGGGACATTTCAGACTGAATGGAGGCCTATGGTGAAAAGAAAAATATCTCACCATAAAAAATAAAAGGAAGCTATTTCTGAAACTACTTTGCAATGTGTGCATTCACCTTCCAGAGTTTAACTGATATTTGTATTCATTCAGCCCAGAAACACTCTGTGTTGATTTATAAACACAGATATTGCAAAGAGAACACTGGCTTATGGGGAAAACCAGAATCACTGGCTTTGAAACCAAGAAGAAAGATATCATTGAAACAGCTTTGCTCTGTGTCCATTCAACTCAGGGAGTAGAACTAAGGTTTTAATTCAGCAGTTTAGAAACACACTTTGTGTAGCATCTAGAAAGGGAAATTTCAGACTGAATGGAGGCCTATGGTGAAAAGAAAAATATCTCACAATAAAAACTAAAAGGAAGCTATTTGTGAAACTGCTTTGCAATGTGTGCATTGGCCTTTCTGAGTTTAACTGATGTTTGTATTCAGCAGCATAGAAACACTCTTTGTGTAGATTCTAAAAACAGATATCTCCAATGAAACCCCAGCCCTTTGGAGAAACCAGAAATACTGGCTTTGAAACACAGAGGAATGATATCTTAGAAACCACTCTCTGTGTCGCCATTTTACTCCGAGAGCTGTTTTGATTCAGCTACTTAGAAACACACTTCATGTAGAATCTAGAATGGGACATTTCAGACTGAATGGAGGCCTGTGGTGAAAAGATAAACATCTCACAATAAAAATCAAACAGATTCTACTTGTGAAACTGCTGTGTAATGTGTGCATTCACCTTCCAGTGTTTAACTGTTGTTAGTATTCAGCAGTCTAGAAACCCTCGTTTTTAGAATTTAAAAACAGATATTTCCAATGAAACCTTGGTTTATGGGAAAAACCAGATAGACTTGCTTTGAAACCCAGAAGAAAGATGTCTTTGAAACTGCTCTGCTATGTGTTCATTCATCTCAGAGAGTGGAAACTATATGTTGATTCAGCAGTTTAGAAACACACTTTGTATTGAATCTAGAAAGGGACATTTAAAACTGAATGGAGGTTTATGGCAAAAATTCAAATATCTCACAATAAAAACTAAAAGGAAGCTATTCGTGAAACTGCTTTGCAATGTGTGCATTTACCTTCCAAAGTTTAACTGATATTTGTATTCAACAGATTAGAAACACTCTTTGGGTAGAATTTAAAAACAGATGTTTCCAACAAATCCCAGCCTATGGGAAAAACCAGAACTGACATTGAAATACAGAAGAAAGACAGCCTTTAAACTCCTTTGATGTGTTTCTGTCCAACTCAGAAAGGTGAACCTATATTTTATTTCAGCAATTTAGAAGCTCACTTCATGTAGAATCTAGAAAGGGGCATTTTAGACTGATTGGAGGCCTATGGTGAAAAGACGAGTATCTCACACTAAAAACTAAGAGGAAGCTATTTGTTCAACTGCTTTACAATGTGTGTAATCACCTCCCTGAGTTTAGCTGATGTTTGTATTCAGCAGCTTAGAAACACTTCTTGGGTAGATTTCAAAAACAGACATTTCCAACTAAAACCCGTTCAATGGGAAAAAACAGAAAGACTCTTTGATACTACAAGGAAAGATATCTTTGAATCTGTTTTCTGTGTTTTTGTTGAACTCCCGGAAGTTGCAGGATTTCATTGTCTACTACTAGAAACTCGGATGAGAGAACAGCACATGGACACACAGGGAGAGGTGTCCTGGAGATGAACAGGGCATGATATTTGGCAGACTGACTTGTACACCTTCGGCATAGGCCTGAGACTAGGATTCCTTGCTGTTCTTCTGTTGCTCCCTTTGCCTGAGGTTTCTTCCTGCTGTCCCACCTTCAGTGAATCCTGGCCTCCAGAGACTATCATGTAGACATCCTGGTGAGGAGGGTTCTGAGCCCCATTCCTGACACACTGCCACGGTGTAATACTCCTTTGTGACCTCTCAGGAACTCATCACCCAGGCTACGGTGATTGTCACTATGACCCGAGGAGCTGCTGGTGCTTCAGGCATGCACACTGGCGAGGCGGACTCAATTCCAGCCTGGCTCTGAAAAGTCAGGCTGAGGCTGGTTTAAGAAATGAATGTGGCAGAGGTTGTGCGTCAAAAGTGGCAGGTTTGTGGAGGCCTAAGAAAGAGATGTGCACGAGACCAAAGCAGGGTCAAACCCAAAAGACTCGTGTCCTCAGGGCCTCCCTGAGCAACCGTTATGCTGCTTCAGTTCCCAGCAGAAGAGGAAATTCAGGATGCCTGATGGGCTCTCCATACTCCTTCTTGGATCCCATTTAGATCTCACCTGTATAAGCAGGAATGGGATTACAATGGAGATAGGGGTTAAGGACTTTGCTGGGGCTCAGAAAGATCCCATGTGCCTCAAGGCATGCCTTCCCACCCCACCACCCTGCAGGTACTCCTGAAGCAAACTCCGCTGTGCCCTAAAAAACCCAATCCCTTTGGTTTGCTCCATGGCAACCATGGCAGCCTGAAGATTCAGTGCTTGAAGGCACTTTTCCCAAGAGCAGAGGAACCAAATGACCTTTAAGAATGAGAGAGGAAGGGCAGGTGAATTGCAACATGGCCTTGTGGAGAGGGCACAGGCCAACCAGGCAGTCATCCAGTGGCACATGGAGACTGAGAGAGCATACCAGTCCCACACAGGGATGGAAGCCCAGAGCTCCACGATTATTGCACCTGCCCAATTAGCCAGAAACAAGTTTTGAGGGGAAGACAGACATGAAACACATCCCCTCCAAGTCTCCCCCTGCTGGACTGAGGAGTATTCTTTGTTGAAGACACTGAGCCAGACCAAGAAACCTCTGCAGGGAAAGAGGGAGGACAGAGCCTAGGCCAGAGTCCAGGTCAAATACAGCACAATGCAAACTCCATGGTCATCCAGTGTGGGGAGCGCCAAATGGTTGACTTGGACAGAAAGGCCAGCATTGGAGTGACAAAGATGCATGCCACATCCCGTTTTGGGCTAGATTTCTCAGTGAGGGTTAAGGGGAGGGAAGTGAGAACCATAATCTTTGAGGTCTGTGGGCAGCCCTTCTGCAGGTAGACAGTGAGCTGTGGTGAGGCTTTTGCCCATGGCTATGGGGTGTGATCACCTTGGTTCTAAGAAGGAGACCACTTAGGATAGGGAGGTGACTGAAACCTATCCCCGTATGATGCTCCTACCCACCAACGTTGCTCAGGCCTTCACAATCAGTAACTGGAACCACCAGGGAAACAACCAATGACCAGCCACGCATCCCAACACACACACACACACACACACACACACACAAGCACACACACAGAGGCAGTGTGTCAGAAAGAAAAGGAACATGAAAGAAAAGAAAGAGTCCATACACACAGACACACAGCAGTGGCAGAGTATCACTGACCCCCAGGAAGACCCTGAATCTGCAGGGTTCTATTGTCCACCACTATTATCCTTTATTGAGAGAGCTGCCCATGGGCACACAAGCAGAGTTGTCCTTGAGATGACCACAGTACAACATTTGGGGAGACTCTCCTGTACACCAATGGGTGCAGACCTGAGATTGGGATTCTGCTCTGCTCCCTCTTCCCTCCCTCCACCTGTTTCTTCCTCCTGGCCCACCTCCTTCGAATCCTGGCCTCCAGAGACTATCCTGACCAGAAACTATCATGTGGACATCCTGGAGAGGTGGAGCCTGAGCCCCATTCCAGACACACTGCCACAGGGGGCTTTTCCTTTCTGACATCACAGGAACCCATCACCAGACAACAGTGAATGTCACTATGATGCAATGAGCTGCTACTTCTTCGCACATGCGCACTTGTGTAGTGAACTTGACTCCTGCCTTTCTCCAGGAAGTCAGGCTGTGGCCCATTTAAGAAATGGCTGTGGTGGAGGTGGCAGAGGAGAAAGCAACAGTGAAAGTGGCCAATATGTGGGAGTCTGGGAAAGGGGTATGCAAGAGAACATGCCCCCGTCAAACCCACAGGACTCATGTCCTCAGGGCCTCCATGAGCAAGTGGTCTTCTGCTTTATCTCCTGGCAGAAAAAGAGATTCAGGGCATCCTATGGGCTCCAGGACTCCTTGGATCTCAATTAGGATCTCACCTGGGTAAGTGGAAATGAGATTACAATAACTAGAGGCAGGAAAGACCTCACTGGGGCTCAAAAAGATCTTATGGCCCCATGGCATGGAGTCCCCACCCTGCAACACGGAAGGTACACCTGATGCAATTTTCCCTGCACCCAGTGAAACCCAATCTCTTTCACTTACTCCATGACATCCATAGAAGCCAAAAGATTCAGCACTTGATGACACTTTCCCCAGGAGCAGAGGAGCAGGATGGCTCTCAAGAATGAGAGAGGAAGAGCACATGAAGATCAGGTCCT
The DNA here is from genome assembly GCA_028533165.1 of Leontopithecus rosalia. Taxonomy (NCBI): domain Eukaryota; kingdom Metazoa; phylum Chordata; class Mammalia; order Primates; family Cebidae; genus Leontopithecus; species Leontopithecus rosalia. The sequence goes on from CM052670.1 coordinate 50,918,301, forward strand.
ATGGGTATGACCCTGGGTTGGTCTCTAACACGATCCTTTCCCAGGCCTCTCTGAACCCACCATTTTCATCACTGTTTTCTCTGCCACCATCTCCATCTCAGCCATTTCTTAAATGGGCAGCAGCCTGACATTTCAGAGCAAGGCGGGAGTCGATTCCACCTCACCACTGTACACACACAAAGCATGAGCCACTCCTTGGGTCATAATGACATTCAGCATTGCCCCAGTGATGAGTTCCTGAGAAGTCACAAAGGAGAAGTCCCCTGCGGCGGTGTGTCAGGCAAGTTGACTCAGACCTCTCCTAGCCAGAACATCCAGAGGAATGTGTCTGGAGGCCAGGATTCACCGAAGGTGGGCCAGAACTAAGAAACCTCAGGCAGAGGGAGCACTAGGGGAGCACTGCAGAATCCGTCTCAGGCCAGTACCGATTGTGTACAGGAGAGTCTCCTCAAATATAGTGTCCTGGCAATTTCCAGGACACCTTTGCCTGTGTGCCTGTGGGCTGTCCTCTCACCTGAGTGTCCTAGTGGTGGATAATGGAACCCTGCAGCTTCAGGGGCTGCTTGGCAGTGAGTGATACTCTACCACTTCTGTGTGTCTGTGTGTGTGTGGAAAGCATGTTGTTTGTGTGTGTGTGCCTGTATGTCTTTCTGGATTATCTCTCCTTCTTTCCCACTCCCTCTCTTTCTCACATTCTGTGTCTGTGTTTGCCTGTGTGCATGTATGCCTGTGTATGTGTGTGTGTGTGTTGAGACACATGTGCCCTGTGTGCTGGAGGGCAGTTTCTTGCACTACAGCCTCTCTTTTGCTGAGCTTCTCCCTACATCTCTGTCTGGGTCCCATGGCTGATCATCATTCATTTCCTGGCAGTTCCATCTAGTGTTTGTGAAGGCTTAAGCAAGGTGGGTAGGGAGCTACATCAGACCATCATAAGTTTCAGTCACCTCCACATCCTGAGCAGCCTCTTTCTTAGGACCAAGATGATCACATCCCCAGCCATGAACAAAAGCCTTACCACAGCTCACTGTCCACCTGCAGGAGGGCTGCCCACCGACCTTGAAGAAGATGTTTTTGAATTCTCTGTCCTTTGCCTTCATTGAGAAATCTAGCCACAGCTTGACACATGGCCGGAACACAGCACCTAGAATGGGATGTAGCAAGCATCTCTCACTTCAATGCTGGACTTTCTTGCTAAGTCAACCGTTTGGCACTCCCCCAATCTGGATGCCTGTGGAGGTGGCCTTGTGTTGTATTTGGCCTGTTATCTACCCTAGGCTTCATTCTCTGTCTATTTCTGTAGAAACTTCTTGGTCTGGCTCAGTGACTTCAACAAAGGACACTCCTCAGTACAGCAGGGGTAAACTTCCTGGGGATGCATTTCATGTCAGTTTCCACCTCCAAACCTGTTTCCAGATGACTGGGCAGGTGCGATTATCTTGGAGCTCTGGGCTTCCATTCCCGTGTGGGACAGGGATGCTCTCTCTGTCTCCATGCCCCACCAGATGGCTGCTTGGCTGCCTTTTGCCCTCTCCACAAGGCAGTGTTGCAATACAACTGCCCTTCCACTCATTCTTGAAGGCCATCCGGCCCTCTGCTCCTGGGGAAAGAGCCTTCAAGCACTGAACCTTTTTGCTGCCATGAATGCCAGGAAGTGATGCAAAGGATTGGATTTCCCTAGGTGCAGGGGCAGTATCATCAGGAGTACCTGCTGGGTGACAGGGTGGGGCATCAAGCCTTGGGCCCATGGGATTTTTCTGAACCCAGCAAGGGGCTTCCCACCTCTCTCCATTATAATTCCGTTCCTGCCTACCCTGCCACGATCCTAAATAGTATACTAGCAGAGTCCAGAGAGCCCATAGGGTGCCCTGAAATTCCTCTTCCACAGGGAGATGAAGCAAAAGACTGCTCACTCATGGAGGCCCTGAGGACACAAGTCCTATGGGTGTTACCCTGACTTGGTCTCATGCACGCCCCTTTCCCAGGCCTCCACTTACCTGCCTCTTTTGCCACCATGCTCTCTGCCACCACCTCTGCTGCAGCCATAACTTAAAGGGCTGCAGCCTGACTTCTGGGAGACACGGGTGAGTCTAGTTGGCCATGGCAATGTGCATACATGAAGCACTAGCCTCTCCTTGGGTCATAGTAATATTCACCATTGCCATGATGATGGCTTCCTGAGATGTCACAAAAGAGGAGCCCCCTCTGGCAGTGTGTCAGGAATGGTGCTCAGGCCCCTCCTCATCAGTACATTCACAGGATAGTCTCTGGAGGGCAGGATTTGCCCAAGGTGGGCCAGGAGGAAGAAAACTCAGGCAGAGGGAGCACCAGGGGATCAGCTAGAAATCCCAGTCTCAGGTCTCTACTGACAGTGTACAGGTGAATCTCCCCAATTGTCATGCACCGGTCATCTCAAGGACACCTCTGCCTGTGTGCCCATGGTCTGCTCTCTCACCCAAGTGTCCTAGTGGTAGACAACAGATCCCTGCAGTTTCGGGTGATGCCCTGAGGTGAGTCATACTGTGCCACTGCTGTGTGTCTGTGTGAATGGAGTGTAGTTTGTGTCTGTCTGCCTGTAGGTCTCTCTGTGGTTTCTCTCTCCCTTCTTTCCAGCTCTCTGTCTTTCTGACTCACTGCATCTGTTTGTGTTTGTGTGTGTCTGTGTGAGTGTTGTGACTTGTGTACCCTGTACACTGGAGGGCTGTTTCTTGCTTGATGTCCTCTCTTTTGCTGAGCATCTTCCTGCATCTCTGCCTATGTGGCATGGCCTGTCACCAGTAATTACCCTGGCAGGTCTAACTTGCATTTGTGAAGGCCTGGGCAAAGTGGAGAGGGAGCAGCATTGGAACAGCATGGGTTTCAGTCACCTCCCCATCATGAGTGGCCTCTTTCTTAGGACCAAGATGATAACAACCCCCAGCCAAGGACAAAAGCCTCACCACAGCTCACTGTCCACCTGAAGCAGGGATTCCACTGACATCAAAGAAGATTGTTCTCATTGCACTGGCCTCTGCACTCACTGAGAAATCTACGCACAGCTCGACACAGGGCCAGAGCAGGGTGCCAGGAATATTATGTGGCAAGAATCTCTGTCACTTCAAGGTTTGCCTTTCTGGCCAAGTCAACCATTTGGCACACCCCCCTGAATGCCAGTGGAGGTAGTATTGTGCTGTATTTGGACTGGACTCTGGCCAAGAATACGCCCTTCCTCTTTCTATATAGAGGCTTCTTGGTCTGGCTCAGTGTCTTCAACAAAGAACACTCCCCAGTCCAGCAAAGGGAAACTTCATAGGGATGCATTTTATGTCTGTTTCCCCCTTCAAACGTGTTTCTGGATGACTCTACAGGTTCAATGATCATGGAGGTCTGGGATTCTATGACCATGTGGGACAGGGACACTCTCTCAGTCTCCATGTGCCATTGGATGGCTACCTGGTTGGGCTTTGACCTCTCCACAATGTGGTTTATTATTTCACCTGGCCTTTGTCTCTCATTCTTAAGAGCCAACCAGCTCCTCTGCTCCTGGCAAACATATATTCAGGGGCTGAAAATTTTGGCTGGCACTCTTTCTGTAGAATTTAAAAATAGATATTTCCAAGAAAGCCCCATCATATAGGAAAATCCAGAAAGACTGGCATTGAAACCCAGGGAAAAGAAATCTTTTGAACTACCTTAACTACTTTACTGTGGGTCGGTTCAACTCAAAGAGTTGAACTTACGTTTTTATTCAGCAGTTTAGAAACACTCTTCTTGTAGAGTCTAGAAAGAGACATATTAGAATGAATCGTGGCCTATGGTGAAAAGACAAATATCTCACAATAAAAACTAAAAGGAAGCTGTTTGTGAAACTGCTTTGCCATGTGTGCATTCACATTCCAGAGTTTAACTGATGTTTGTATTCAGCAGCTTAGGAACACTCTTAGTGTAGATTTTAAAAACATATATGTAAAACAAACCCCAGCCTGTGGTAAAAATTAGAAAGACTCTCTAGGAAACTAAGAGTAAAGTATCTTAGATACTGATTTGCTGTCTAATTTTTCAACTCAGAGTTGAAACTATTCAATAGTTTAGAAACACCCTTTGGGTAGAAACTATAAACAGTCATTTCAGACTGAATGAAGGCCTATTGTGAAAAGACAAATATCTCACAATAAAAACTAAAAGGAAGCTCCTTGACAAACTGCTTTGCAATGTGTGTATTCACTTTCCAAAGTTTAACTGTTTGTATTCAGCAGCTTAGAAACACTGTTTGTGTAGAATCTAAAAACAGATATTTCCAAAGAAACCCCAACCTATGGGAAAAAACAAAAAGACTGGATTTCAAACCCAGAGGAACTATATCTGTAAAACTGCTTTGCTGTGGGTTCATTGGACTCAGTGAGTTGAACCTATGTCTTGATTCAGCAGTTAAACAATACAATTCTTATAGAAACTAAAAAGGGACATTTAAGATTGAATGGTGACCTATGCTGAAAAGACAAATATCTCACCATAAAAACTAAAAGAAGCAATTTGTGAAGCTGTGTATCAAAGTGTGTATTCACCTTCCAGAGGTTAACTGATGTATATGTTCAGCATCTTAGAAACCCTCTTAGTGTGGAATCTAAGTACAGATATTTCCAACGAAATCCCAGCCTATGGAAAAAACTGAAAAGATAGGCAGTAAACTCAGAAGAAATAAATTTTTGAAATTGCTTTGCTCTATGTCCATTTAACACAGAGGGTTGAACCTATGTTGTGTTTCAACAGTTTAGAATTACACTTGGTGTAGTATCTAGAAAGAGACACTTCAGATTGAATGGAATCCTATGGTGCAAAGAAAAATATCTCACAATAAAAATGAAAGGGAGCAATTTAAGAAAGGGGTTTACTATGTGTGCATTCACCTTTTAGAATTTAACTGATATTTGTATTCAGCAGCTTAGAAACACTCTTACAAGGGGCAAATGTGACATGGTAAAAGCCCCATAAAACTACATACCTCAACCATACCTCAGCTTTCTATTGAAACTGCTCTCTGTAATCCAAATGTGACAGCCAAGCAGTCCAAACCCATGCCATCTTGGCCCCTGAGACTTGCAATTAAGGACTGTAATTTTCACCCTACCCAGACAATGTGTAAACAAATGCTAATCTTGACTTTTGTGAACCACTTAAGTAACAATCAGAATGTGAAAAGTCCCCTGGCCCTTGGAATGTCTGGAGCCCCTCACCCTTGTCTCCACCCAGGAGAATCCACTAGCCCTCAGAATATCTGAAGCCCCTCACCCCCACCCCTGCCCCTCACCCTCACTCCAGAGGTGGTTTTACGGGTATAAAAGGTCTTGACACCCTCCTTTCAGGGCCACAGGTTGGAGAGACGTGAGTCCTCCGTGGCCATCGGCAACAAAGACCCTGCAATTTGGCATTAAAAAAAAGAAAAAAGAAACACTCTTTGTGTGCCATCTACAAACAAATATTTCCAATGAATGCAGGCCTGTGGGAAAAACGAGAAAGACTCCCTTTGAAACTAAGAGGAAAGATGTCTTTGAAACTGCTTTGCAGTTTGTTTGTTCAACTCAGAGAGTTGAACCTATATTTTCATTTGGTAGTTTAGAAACACAATTCATGTAGAAACTACAAAGGGACATTACAGACTGAATGGAGGCCTATGGTGAAAAGACAAATATCTCACAATAAAAACTGAAAGGAATCTCTTTGTGAAAATACTTTGCAATGTGTGCATTGTCTTCACAGAGTTTAACTGTTGTTTGTATTCAGCAGCTTATAAACACACTTTGCGTAGATTTTAAAAACAGATATTGCCAACACAACCACAGCCTATGGGTAAAACCAGAATGACTGGTATTGAAACCCAAAGAAAAGATGTCTATGAAAATACTTTGCTGTATGTTCATTCAACTCAGAGAGTTGAATATAAGTTTTGATTGAGTAGTTTAGAAACACAGTTCATGTAGAATCTAGAAAGGGACACTTCATACTGAATGGAGGCCTATGGTGAAAAGACAAATATTTCACAATAAAAAACTAAAAGGAATTTATTTGGGAAACTGCTTGGCAATGTGTGCATTCACCTTCCAGGGTTTTACTGATGTTTGTACTCAACAGTTTAGAAACACTTTTTGTGTAGATTTTAGAAACACATATTTCCAGCGAAACCCAGGTTTATGGGTAAAACCAGAAAGACTATCATTGAAATTAAGACGAATAATATCTTTGAAATGCTTTTCTATGTATCCCTTCAATTGAGAGAGTTGAAACTATGTTTTGATTCAGTAGTTTAGAACCACACTTCTTGTAAAATCTAAAAGGGCACACTTTAGACTGAATGGTGGCCTATGGTGAAAAGACAGATATCTCACAATTAAAATTGAAGGAAATTATTGGCAAAACTGATTTGCAATGTGTGCATTGACCTTCAAGAGTTTAACTGATGTTTGTATTCAGCAGCTTAGAAACACTCTTTGTGTAGAATCAAAAAACAGATAATTCAAATGAAACCCTGGCCTATGGGAAAAACCGGTAAGACTCACTTTTTATCTCAAAGGAAAGATATCCTTGAAATTGCTTTGCTGTGTGTCCATTCAACTCAGATAGTTAAAGCTAACTTTTGATTCAGCATATTAGAAACACACTTAGTGTAGAATCTAGAAAGATACATTCCAGACTAAATGAAGGGCAATGGTGAAAAGCCAAATATCTCACAATAAAAACTAAAAGAAACCTGTTTCTGACACTGCTTCACAATGTGTGCATATACCTTCAAGAGTTTAACTGATGTTTTTATTCAGCATCTCAGAAACCCTCTATGTGTAGAATCTAAAAACAGATATTTCCAATGAAATCCTGGCCTTTGGGAAAAACCAGAGACACTGGCTTTGAAACCCAGAAGAAAGGTATCTTTGAAACTGCTTTGTAGTATGTATTTTCCACTCAGAGAGTTGAACCTATGTTTTGAATCAGCCATTTAGAAAGAGAAGTCACAGTGGCTGAATATACACAACTCTGGTGCACAACACCCAGCAAGAGACTCGCAGAAATACAGAGATCTCCTAGCTCCAACCGAGGTACCACTTGCATTTCAATGGATCTGGTATGACGGTGAGCAAAGTCCAGGCAGGGTAGACCAAGATGGGAGGGGTGACGCTTCCCCAATGAAGTGCATCTGACCAGTGAGTTAGAAGTTCCTCCTTTGGCACTCCAGTCCAGATACAGTGCTTCCCCCAAAGCTTCAGCAATGCACAGAACAAGGGATGTTTGTCAGTCAAGCATCACCAGGAATTACAAGTGCAGGGTTGAATAATAATCCAGGACAGTGTTCTGGGTTGGCACACAAATCTAAGCAAACATATAAGCCGAAGAGCTAGCTGGGAGAGCCTGCAAACTGAGCTATCACGCCCTCCCCCTGCCCAGAGAGAGAGGGAGCTGGAAGCCAGAGGATGGACAGAGCAGCTGGGCGGGCCCCTCCCTCATGACTGGAGAGAGAGGAAGCTGAAAGTGGGGAGATGGGCTTTGTGGCTGGGCAGGTCCCTAACCCCCACAAATGCCAGAGGGCTAATGTACTAACTCTAGTGGGTTGCCCAGCCAGTGCCACAGTCTGAGCTGTACCCTGAATGATCCAGCCCAGTGGAGGCAAAACACAACCCACCATTAAAGAGGTGGGACTAGGCTACATGTTTTAACAAAACACACAGGAAGCCTATGAAGCAACCAGAAGTGTTCTTGACCACCTAGCAGCACCTCCAGGCCAGCAGAAGAGGAGGGCCTAATCTCCCAGTGCACAAAACTGAAAGACACAGGAAGTTTACCTAGTAACCTGGAGTCCCTAGAAACCCAGTAGCATCTTGAAAGGAAGACAAGTGACCTCATCAAGAAGCTACCTAATACCACAGCCAGGTAAATACATGAAGATGGGAAAGAACAGTACAGAAAAGATGAAACCACCAAAGACCAGAACATCTCTTCTCCTTCAAGGGATCACAACTCCTCAATAACACGGGAAGACAACATGACCAGGAAAGAGTGTCATGAATTGACAGAAACACGCTTCAGAAGGTGGATAATAACAAACATTTCTGAGCTAAAAGAACATGTTCTAACTCAATGCAAAGAAACCAAAACCAAGAAGTATGGGATTATGTAAAAAGACCTAATCTAAGCTTAATCTGAGTACCTGAATATGAAGAGGAGAATGAATTCTAGCTCGAAAACAAGCTCCAGGATATTATCCAGGAGAACTTCCCAAGCTTAGCAAGGCATTCCAACATTCAAATTTAAGAAATACAGAGAATTCCACCAAGATATTACTCAAGAAGAGCAACCCCAAGACACATAATTGTCAGATTCATCAGGGTTGAAATGAAGGAAAAAATGCTAAGGGCAGCCAGAGAGAAAGATCAGGTCACCCACAGAGGTAAGCCAATCAGACTCACAGTGGATCTCTTGGTAGAAACCGTACAAGCAAGACCAGAGTGGGGGCCAATATTCAACATCTTTAAAGAAACGAACTTTCAACCCAGAATCTCATATCCAGCCAAACTAAGCTTCATAAGTGAAGGAGAAATAAAATCTTTTACAGACAAGCAATTACTGAGAGATTTTGTCACCACCAGACTTGCCCTATAAGAGCTCCTGAAAGAAACAGTCAGCACAGAAAGGAACAACTACCAGCCACTGCAAAAGCACACCAAATGGCAAAGACATAAATGCAATGAAGAAAATGAGTCAACTAATGGGAAAGAAAACCAACCAGTAACAAAATGGCAGGATCAAATTCACAAATAACAATGTTAACATTGAATGTAAATAGCCTAAAGGCCCCAATCAAAAGACATAGATTGGCAAACTGGATAAAAAGTCAAGACCCATCAGTGTGCTGTATTCAGGAAACCCATCTAACATACAAAGACACACATAGACTCAAAATAAAGGGATGGAAGTAGAATTACCTAGAAATTGGTGAACAAAAAAATAGCAGGGGTTGCAATCCTAGCCTCTGATAAAATGGATTTCAAATCAATAAAGATCAAAGGAGATTTTTTAAAAGGGCATTACATAATGGTAAAATGATCAATCCAACAAGAAGAGCTAACTATCCTAAATATGTACACACCTAACACAGAAACACCCAGATACATAAAGCAAGCTCTTAATGACTAAGACCAGATTTAGAATCCCACACAGTAGTGGGAGACTTCATCCCTCCACTGTCAATATTAGACAGACCAATGAGACGGAAAATTAACAAGGGCTTCCAGGACTTGAAGCAGAGCTGGTACAAGCGGACCTAATAGACATATACAGAATGCTCCACCTCAAATCCACAGAATATACATTTTTCTCAGCACCACATCACACTTACTCTAAAATTGACCACATCGTTGGAAGCAAATTACTCCTCAGCAAATGCAGAAGAACAGACATCATAATAAACAGTTTCTCATATCACAGCTCAATCAGATTAGATCTCAGGATTAAGAAACACACTCAAACCCACAAAAACACTTGGAAAATTAACAGCTTGTTTCTGAGTGTTGACTGGATAAACAATGACATGAAGAGAGAAATAAAGATGTTCTTTGAAACCAATCAGAATGAAGACACAACTTACCAGAATTTATGTGACACCTTTAAAGCAGTGCAGAGAGGGAAATCTATAGCAATAAATGTCCACATGAGAAACAAGGAAAGACCTAAAATTGACACCCTATCATCAAAATTGAAAGAGCTAGAGGAGGAGGATCAAAAAAACTCAAAATCTAGCAGAAGACAAGCAATAACTAAGATTAGAGCCGAACTGACAGAGATAGAAACACAAAAAAAACCCTTCAAAAAATTAAAAAATTCAGGAGCTGGTTATATGAAAGGATCAACAAAACAGAAAGACCAGTAGCCAGACTAATAAGAAAGAAAAGAGTGAAGAATCAAATAGATACAATAAAAAAGATAAAGGGGATGACACCACAGATCCCACAGGAATACCAACTAACATCAGAGATTAATACAAACAGCTCTATGCACATAAAACAGTAAACCAGGAAGAAATGGATAAATCCTGGAAACTTGTACTCTACCAAGATTAAACCAGCAGAAAGTTGGAACCCTGAATAGACCAATAACAAGGGCTGAAATTGAGGCAGCTATCAGTAGCCTACCAAACAAAAAATGTCCAGATTCAGACTGGTTCTACCAGACATACAAAGTGGAGCTGGTCCCATTCCTTCAAAAACAGTATCAAACAATACAAAAGCAGGGAATCCTCCCTAATTTATATTATGAGACCAACATCATCCTTATACAAAACCAGGCAGAGACTCAACTATGGCCAATATCCATGATGAACTTCAAAGCAAAAAATTTTCATAAAATATGGGCAAACCGATTGCAATAGAACATCAAAAAGCTTATCCTTGATGATCACATAGGCTTCAGCCCAGGTATGCAAGTCTGGTTCAACATACGCAAGTCCATAAGCGTAATCCAACTCATAAACAGAACTGTAAACAAAACCACATGATTATCTCAATAGATGCAGAGAAGACCTTCTACAAAATTCAACAGCCCTTCATGTGAAAAACTCTCAATAAACTAGGTATTGATGGAATGTGTCATAAAAAGATAAAGACCATTTACAACAAACCTACAGCCAATATTATACTGAACAGGCAAAAGCTGGAAGAATTCCCTTTGAAATCAGGCAGTAAACAAAGATGTCCTTTCTCACCACTGCTATTCAATATAGTATTGGAAGTTCTAGCCAGAGCAATCAGGTTAGAAAATAAATAAATAAATAAAGCGTATTCAGTTAGGAAAGAAGGAAGTCAAGCTGTCTCTGTTTACAGACAACATGACTGTATATTTGAAAGACCCCATCATCTCAGACCAAAATCTTCTTAAACTGATAAGCAACTTAAGCAAAGTCTCAGGATACAAAAACAATGTACAGAAATCACAAGCATTCCTATATACCAGTAACACAGAAACAGGGAGCAAAATTAAGAGTGAACTCCCTTTCACAATTGCTACAAAGAGAATAAAATACCTAGGAGTACAACTGACAAAGGGTGTAAAGTACCTCTTCAAGGAGAACTACAAACCACTGCTCAACAAAATAAGAGAGAACACAAACAGATGGAAACACATTCCAGGCTCTTGGTTAGGAAGAATCAATATCGTGAAAATGGCCATACTGCCCAAAGTAATTTATAGATTCAATGCTATAAATTGAATCTCAAGCTGCCAATGGCCTTCTTCACAGAACTGGAAAAAAACACTTTAAACTTCATATGGAATCACAAGAGAGCCTGCATAACCAAGACAAACCTAAGTAAAAAGAACAAAGCCAGAGGCATCACACTGCAGGACTTCAAATTATACTACAATGATACATTAATCAAAACAATGTGATACTGGTACCAAAACAGAGGCATAGACCAATGGAACAGAACAGAGGCCTCAGAAGCAACACCACACATCTACATGAATTTGATCTTTGACAAACCTGACAAAAGCAAGCAATCAGAAAAGAACTCCATGTTTAATAAATGGTGTTGGGAAAACTGGCTACCAATGGGCAGAAAGCAGAAACTGGACCACTTCCTGTCCCCTTACACTAAATTAACTCCAGATGGATTAAGTATTTAAACCTAAAACCTAACACCATAAAAACACTAGAAAAAAACATAGGCAAAACCATCCAGGACATAGGCATAGGCAAGGACTTCATGACTAAAACAGCAAAAGCAATGGCAACAAAAGCCAAGATAGACAAATGGGATCTAATTAAAATTCAGAGCTTCTGTACAACAAAATAAACCATTATTAGAGTGAACCAGCAAGCAACAGAACGGAAAAAAATTTTGCCATCTACCCATTTGACAAAGGGCTAATCCACAATCTACAAAGAACTAAAACAGATATACAAGAAAAAAAAAACTAATTCAAATGTGGGCGAAGGATATGAACAGACACTTTTCTAAAGAAGACCTATATAGGGCCAACAAACATATGGAAAAATGCTCATCATCACTGGTCATTAGAAAAATGCAAATCAAAATCAATTTGAGATACCATCTCACGCCAGTTAGAATGCAATCATTAAAAAAATCTAGAGAAAACAGATGCTGGAGAGGATGGGGAGAAATAGGAACACACTTATACAGTTGGTGGGAGTGTATATTAGTTCAGCCATTGTGGAAGACAGTGTACTGTTTTCTCAAGGATCTAGAAATAGCAATTCCATTTGACTCAGCAATCCCATTACTCGGTATATATCCAAAGAACTAGAAATCATTCTACTATAAAGATATGTGCACATGTGTGTTCATTGCAGTGCATTGTACAATTGCAAAGACATGGAACCAACCCAAATGCCCATGAATGACAGACTGGACAAAGAAAACGTGGCACATATACACCATGGAATACTAAGCAGCCATAAAAATCCATGAGTTCCTGTCCTTTGTAGGAACTTGGATGAATCTGGAAACCACCATTCTCAGCACATTGACATAAGAACAGAAAATCAAACAGTGCATGTTCTAATTCATAGGTGGGTGTTGAACAATGAGAACACATGGACTCATGGAGAGGAGCATCACACACTCGGGGAATTTGGGGGGTAGGGGAGGGATGTCATGGGGAGGAGAGGGTGTGGGGGGTGGGAGCGATAATATGGGGAGAAATGCAGGATATAGTATCCACCTAAAGTTAAAAAATATATATAAAATAAACAAATAAACAAATAAATAAAATAAAAAAAGAAACACACTTCATGTAGAATCTAAAAAGGGACATTCAGAATGAATGGAAACCTATGGCGAAAAGACAAATATCTCACAATAAAAACTAAAAGGAAGCTATTTCTGAAACTGCTTTGCAATGTATGCATTCACCTTCCAGAGTTTAACTGTTTTTATGCAGTAACTCAGAAACATATTTTCTGTAGAATCTAAAAACGAATATTTCCAACGAAGCCCAGGCCTATGAGAAAAAACAGAAAGACTGGCAGAAAATCCATCAGAAAGACATCTTTGAAACTGCTTTGCAGTGTGTTCTTCCAACTCAGAGAGTTGGACCTATGTTTTGATTAACAGTTTACAAACACACTTTGAGTGGAATCTAGAAAGGGATATTTCAGACTGAATGAAGGCATATTGTGAAAAGAAAAATAACTCACAATAAAAAGTAAAAGGAAGTTATTTGTGAAACTGCATTGAAATTTGTGCATTCACTTTCCAGAGTTAACTGATGTTTGTAGTAAACAGCTTAGAATCCCTCTTTGTGTAGATCTTAGAAACATATTTCCAACAAAACCCAGGCCTAAGGGAAAAATAAAAAAGACTGGCTTTGAAACTAAGGGTCCACCTCACCAGTGCACATGTTCAAAGTACGAGTTGCTCATCGGGTCATAGTGACATTCACCGTTAACCTGGTGATGGGTTCCTGAGAAGTCACGAAGAGGAGCCTCCAGTGGCAGTGTGTCACAAATGGTGCACAGGCCCCTCTTCGCCACGAAGTTCACAAGATGGTCTCCCGAAAGGATAGCCTCCAGTGGTCAGGATTTGTGGAAGGTGGGCCAGGAGGAAGAAACCTCAGGTGGAAGGAGTGCTGGGGAAGCAGAGTGGAATCCCAACCTCAGCCCTGCAATGATGGTGTATAGGTGAGTCTGTCCAAATGTCATGCCCTGGTCATCTCCAGGACACCTTTGCCTGTGTCCCCATACTCTCTCAACCAAAGATCCTAGTGGTGGACCACAGAACCCTTCAGCTTCAGGAGCTGCCTGGGGGTGAGTGATACTCTGACACTGCTGTGTGTCCGTGTGTGTGTAAAGGGTCTTGCTTGTTTGTGTGTTCCTGTATGTCTCTCTCTGATTTCTCTCTCTTCATTCCCGCTCACTCTCTTTCTCCCTCTGTGTGTGTGTGTCTGTGCATATGTGTGTGTGTGTTGGGTTGCTTGTGACCTGTGAGCCGGAAGTTCATTTCCTGCATGACGGCCTCTCTTTTGCTAAGCCTCTCCCAGTGTCTCTGCCTGGGACAAGTGACCAGTGGCCACTCATTTCCCCAGCGGTTCCAGCTGGTGATTGTGAAGTCTTGGGGAGGGAGTTGCATCTGAACAGCATGGGTTTCAGTCACTTTCCTATCCTTAGTGGCCTCTTTCCTAGGATCAAGATGATCACACTCTCCAGCCATGGACAAAAGCCTCACCACAGCTCACTCTCCACCTGTAGGAGGGCTGCCCACCAACCTCAAAGAAGATGGTTCTCACTTCTCTTGTGTTTTCTCTAACTGAGAAATCTAGCCACAGCTTGACACAGGGCCAGAACAGGTTGCCAAGAGTGGGATGTCCCAACAATCTCTGTCACTGCAATGCTGGCCTTTCTGGACAAGTCAACCATTTAGCACTCCCACCCACCAGATGCCCATAAAGGTGGCATTGTTCTGTGTTTAGCCTGGACTCTGGCCCAGGCTCTGTAGAGGCTTCATGGTCTGACTAACTGTCTTCCACGAAGAACACTCTGCAGTGCAGCAGAGGGAATCTTCACTGGTATGCGTTTCATGTCTGTTTCCCCCTCTAAACCTGTTTCTGGATGATTGGGCAGGTGCAATGGTCATGGAGCTCTGGGCTTCCATCCTCAAGTGAGATAGGGACACACTTTCAGTCTCCATTTCCCACTCGATGGCTGCCTGGTTTGTCTTTGCCCTCTCCACAAGGCAGTGTTGCAATTTACCTGCCCTTCCTCTCTCATTCTTGAGGGCCATCCAGCTCCTCTGCTCCTGGGGAAAGTGCCTTTAAGCACTGAATCTTTCAGCTGCCACGGATGCTAGGGAGTGAGCCAAAGGGATTGGGTTTCGCTGGGTGCAGGGTTGGGTTGTGTCAGTGGTACCTGCCAGATGGCAGGGTGGGGCACCATGCCTTGGGGCACATGGGATTTTTCTGAGCTCCAGGGAAGCTCTTCCCACCTCTCTCCATTGTAATCTCATTACCACTTACTCAGGTGGGATCTAAAAGGGATCTGAAGAGGAGTCTAGAGAGCCCACTGGGCCACCTAAATCTCCTCTTCTCCCGAGAGGCAAAGCAGACCACTTGCTTATGGAGGACTGGGTTTCAGTCACCTACCCATTCTGAGAGTTCTCTTTCTTAGCACTAAGACGATTATACCCCCCAGACATGGACAAAAGCCCCACCACAGCTCCTTTCCACCTGCAGTATGGCTTCCCAGTGACCTCAAAGAAGATGGTTCTCAATTCTCTCACCTTTGCCTTCATTTAGAAATCTAGCTACAGCAAGACACAGGGCTGGAACAGGGCACCAAGAACAGTATATGGTAATCATCTCTGTCAATCCAATGCTGGCTTTTCTGACCAAAGCAAGAGTTTGGCACTCCCCCCACCACCTGGATGCCCATGGATTTGGCATTGTGCTGTATTTGTCCCAGACTCTGACCTGGGCTATGTCCTCCCTCTTTCTCTGTCTGCCCAATTTCTGCAAAGCCTAGTGGCTTCTTGGTCTGGCTCAGTGTCTTCAACAAAGAATACTGCAGTCCAACAGAAGGAAATAGTAGGGACGGGTTTCATGTCTGTATCCCCCTCCAAACCTGTTTCTGGATGAGTGGGCAGGTGCGACAATCATGGAGTTCTCGGCTGCCATACCCATGTGAGACAGGGAAACTCTCAGTCTCCATGTCCCACTCAATGGCTACCTGGTTGGCCTTTCCCCTCTCCTCAAGGCAGTGTTGTAATTCACCTGCCCTTCCTCTCTCATTGTTGAAGGCCATATGGCTCCTCTTCTCCTGGGGAAAGTGCCTTCAAGCACTGAATCTTTTGGCTGCCTGGGATGCCATGGAGTGAGCTAAAGGGATTGGGGTATGCTGGGTGCAGAGTTAGGTTGTGTCAGGGGTACCTGCTTGGTAGCAGGGTTGGGACACCATGCCTTGGGGCCCACGGGATCTTTCTGAAACCCAGCAAGGCCCTGCCCACCTCTCACCATTGTAATCCCATTCCCACTTATCCAGGTGGGAGAAAAAATGGAATCTGAGGAGGAGTCCAGAGAGCCCGTTGGGCGCCCTAAATCTCCTCTTCCACCGGAAGACAAAGCAGAAGACCACTCGCTCATGGAGGCCCTGAGGACACATCTCCTATAGGTTCACCCTGTCTTGGTCTCACTCACAAAGGTTTCACCAGCCTCCCAAAAACCCGCTGCTTTCATCATCGCTTTCTCTGTCACCTCTGTGGCAGGCACTTTAAGGGCTGCAGCCTGACTTCTGGGAGCCAGGCACGAGTGAAGCCGGCTACACCAGTGAGCATGCATGAAGCACGAGCCCCACCTCTGGTCATAGTGATATTCACCATTGCCCCGCTGATGGGTGCCTGAGATGTCGCAGAGGAGAAGCCCCCTGTGGCAATGTGTCAGTAATGGGGCTCAGGTGCCTCCTCACCAGGACATCCACAGGAGAGTATCTGGAGGCCAGGATTCACCGAAAGGTGGGCCTGGAGTAAGAAACCTCAGGTGGAGGCAGCACCAGGGGAGCATTGCAGAATCCCAGTCTCAGGCCTGTGTTGATGGTGTACAGGTGAGTCTCCCCAAATGTTGTGCCCTGGTAATCTCCAGGACACCATTATCTGTGTGCCCATGGACTGTTCTCTCACCCAAGTGTCCTAGTGGTAGACAATGGAAAACTGCAGCATCAGGGGCTGCCTGGGGGTGAGTGACACTCTGCCACTGCTGTGTGTCTGTGTGTGTTGAAGGGGTGTTGTTTGTGTGTGCACCTGTGTGTCTCTCTCTGGTTTCTCTCTCTTCTTTCCCACTCCCTCTCTTTCTCACTCTGTGTGTGTGTGTGTGTGTGTGTGTGTGTGTGTGTGTGTTGGGATGTGTGTGCCCTGTGTGCTGGAGGTTGCTTTCTTGCATTGTGACCTCTCTTTTTCTGAGCCTCTCCCCCTGTCTCTGCCTGGGTGATGTGTCTGGTAATCAGTCATTTTCCCAGCGATGCCAGGTGGGGTTTGTAAAAGCCTGGGCAGTATGGAGAGGGAGCTGCATTGGACCAGCATGGGTTTCATTCACCTCCCCATCCTGAGCGGCCTTTTTCTTAGGAACAAGACAATCACACCCACCAGCCATGGACAAAAGTTTCACCACAGCTCACTGTCAACCTCACCAACCTCAAAGAAGATGGTTCTCAATTCTCTCGTCATTGCCTTCATTGAGAAATCTAGCCACAGTTTGACAAAGGGCCAGGACAGGGTATGAAGAACAAGATGTGGCAAGCATGTCTCACTGGTCTTTCTGGCCAAGGCAATCATTTGACACTCCTCCAACTCTCAGATGTCCGTAGAGGTGGCATTGTGCTGTATTTGCCTTGGTTTCTGGCATAGGCTCTGTCCTCACTCTTTCTCTGTCCACCCCATTTCTGAGACTTCTTGGTCTGGCTCAGTGTCTTCAACAAAGAACACTCCACTGTCCAGCATGGGGGGAACAACTTCGTGAGGATGCTTTTCATGTTCGTTTCCCCCTTCAAACCTCTTTCTGGATTACTGGGCAGGTAAGATGATTGTGAAGCCTTGCCAGTGTGTATGCCTGAAGCATGAGCCTTTCCTCAGGTCATAGTGAAGTTTACCTTTGCCCTGATGATGGGATCGTGAGACTTCACAAAGGAGGAAAGCCTGTGTAAGTGTGTCAGGAATGGGGCTCAGGCCCCTCCACTCTAGGACGTCCACATGGTAGTCTCCAGAAAGGATAGTCTCTGGAGGCCAGGATTCATGGAAGGTGGGCCAGGATGAAGAAACCTCAGGAGGAGGGATCACCAGGGGAGGAGTACAGAATGCTAGTCTCAGGCCTGTTCCAACAGTGTACAGGTGAGCCTCACCAAATGTCATGCCCTGGTCAATTCCAGGACATCTGTGCTTGTGTGCCACTGGGCTGCTCTCTCACCTGAGTGTCCTCATGGTGGACAAAAGAACCCTGCAGCTTCAGGGGCTGCCTGGGAGTGAGTGATATTCTGCCATTGCTTTGTGTCCATGTGTGTGGAAAGGGTGTTGTTTGTGTGTGTGCACCTGTATGTCTCTCTGCTTTCTCTCACTCTTCTTTCCTGCTCCTCCTCTTTCTCACTCTGCTTCTGTGTGTGTGTGTGTGTGTGTGTGTGTGTGTGCATGTGTGTTGTGACGCATGTGCCCTGTGTGCCAGAGGGCAGTTTCTTGCATGGCAGCCTCTCTTTTGCTCAGCCTCTCCCTGCATCTCTGCCTGGGTCACATGACTTGTCATCAGTCATATCTCCGGTGGTTCCAGCTGGCATCTGTGAAGGCCTGGGCAACGTAGAGAGGGAGCTGCATTGGAACACCATGGGTTTGAATCACATCGCCATCCTGAGTGGCCTCTTTCTTAGGACCAAGACCATCACACCCCCAAGCCATAGACAAAAGCCTCACCACAGCTCACTGTCCACAGAGGGCTGCCCACTGACCTCAACAAAGATGGTTCTCAATTCTCTCACCTTTGCCTTCATTGAGAAATCTAGCCATAGCTCCACACATGGCCGCAATAGGACACCAAGAATGGGATGTGGCATCTCTGTCACTCCAAAACTGGCCTTTCTAGCCAAGGCAACTGTTTGGCACTCCCCCCACAAATGCCTGTGGAGGTGACATTGTGCTGTATTTGGCCTCGACTCTGGCATAGGCTCTGTCCTCCCTTTTTCTCTGTAGAGGCTTCTTGGTCTTGCTCAGCGTCTTCAACAAAGAACACTCCACAGTGCAGCAGGGGAAACAACTTTGTCAGGATGCTTTTTATGTTATTTTTCCCCTCCAAACCAGTTTCTGGATAATTGGGCAGGTAAAATGGTTGTGGGACTCTGGGCTTCCATCCCTGTGTGGGACAGGCCCCCTCTCTCAGTCTCCACATGCCACTGGATGGCTGCCTGCCTGGCCTTTGCCCTCACCACAAGGTGTCATTGCATTTCACCTGCCATTCCTCCCTTTCTTGAGGGCCATCCGGCTTCTCTGCTCCTGGGCAAAGTGCCTTCAAGCACTGAATCTCTTGGCTGCTAGGGAGTGAGCCAAATGCTTTGGGTTGTGCTGTGTGCTGGGAAGGTTGCATCAGGGGTACCTGTCCAGTGGCAAGGTAGGGCACCATGCATTGGGGCCTACGGGATCTTTCTGTGCTCTAGAGAGTTCCTTCCTGCCTCTCTCCATTACAATTCCATTCTTTTACCCAGCTTGGATCCTAAATGGGATCTGAGGAGGAGTCTGCAGATCCCCCTGGGTGCCCTGAATCTCCCATTCTGCTGGGAGTCAAAGCAGAAGACCGCTTACTCTTGGAGGCCCTGAGAACACGAGTCCTATGGGATTGACCATGGCTTGCTCTCGCACATGCCCTATTCCCAGGCCTCCCTAAACCTGCCGATTTTGCTGCAGCTTTCTCTGCTACCACCTTTGCCACAGCCATTTCTTAAAAGGACCACAGCCTGACTTCCTGCTGCCAGGTGCAAGTAAAGTCCACGTCACCAGTGCATATGTGTGAAGCTCCTCGGGTCATAGTGAATTTCACCACTGCCCTGGTGATGTGTTCCTGCCACTTCACAAAAGAAGAATCCCTGTGGTGATGTGTCAGGAATGGGGTTCAACCTCCTCCACTTCAGGACGTCCACAGGACAGTCTCTGGAGGCAAGGATTCACCAAAGGTGGGTTGGGGGGGATAAACCTCAGATGGAGGCAGCACCCGGGGAGCAGCATGGAATCCCAGTCTCAGACCTGCACCAACAGTGTACAGGTGAGTCTCCCCAAATGTGGTGCCCTCGTCATCTCCAGGACAACTCTTCCTGTGTGCCCATGTGCTGCTCTCCCACCCAAGGGTCCTAGTGGTGGACAACAGAACCCTGCAACTTTAGGGGCTGCCTGAGGGTGAGTGATACTGTATCACTGTTGTGTGTCTTCGTGTGTGGAAGTGGTGTTGTTTGTGTGTGTGCACCTTCTCTCTGGTTTCTCTCTCTTTAGTGCTCCTCTTTCTGATTCACTGCATCTGTGTGTGTGTGTATGTGTGTGTGTGTGTGTGTGTGTGTGTGTGTGTGTGTGTGTTGGGATGTATGTGCCCTGTGTGCCAGAAGGTGGTTTTTGCATGACAGCCTCTCTTTGGCTGGGCCTTGCCCCATGTCTCTGCCTGGGTCAAGTGGCCGGTCATCAGTCGTTTCCCCAGTGGTTAGAGCTGCCGTTTGTGAAAGACTGGGCAACATGGGGAGAGAGCTGTGCAGGAACAGCATGGGTTTCAATCACCTCCCTAAGCTGAGATGTCTCCTTCTGAGGACCAAGATAATCACACCCCGCAGCCATGAACAAAAGCTTCACCACAGTTCAATGTCCACCTGCAGGAGGGCTGCTCACTGTCCCCAAAGAAGATGGTTCTCACTTCTCTCACCTTTGCCCTCATTAGCAAATCTAGCCACAGCTTGACACAGGGCCAGAACAAGGCACCAAGAACGGGATGTGGAAAGCATCTCTTACTCCAACGCTGGACTTTCTAACCAAGGCAACCATTTGGCACTCCCCCAACCCAGATGCCTGTGGAGGTGACATTGTGCTGTACTTGGCCTTGAATCTGCCTTAGCCTCCTTCCTCTGACTTTCCCTGTAGAGGCTTTTTGGTCCATCTCAGTGACTTCAACAAAGACCACTGTGCAGTTCAGCAGGAAGAAACATCGTGGAGATGTGTTTCATGTTGGTTTCCCCCTCCAAACCTGTTTTTGGATAATTAGGAAGGTGAGATAATCGTGGAGCTCTGGGCTTCCATCCTCTTGTGGGACAGGTACACTGTCTTGATCTTTGTGTCCCACTGAATGGCTGCCTGACTGTCCTTTGCCCTCTCCACTAATTGGCATTGCAATTCACCTGCACTTCCTCTCATTCTTGAGGGCCATCCGGCTCCTCTGCTCCTGGGAATGTGCCTTCAAACACTGAATCTTTTGGCTGCCATGGATGCCAGGGATCAAAACAAAGAGATTGGTTTTCCATGGTTGCAGGGGAGGTTGTATCAGGAGTACCTGCCAGGTGACGGGGTGGGACACCACTGTTTGGGGCAAATGGGATCTTTCTGAACCCCAGCAAGGGCATTCCCATCTCTCACCATTTTAATCCCATTCCCGCTTACCCAGGTGGAATCCTAAATGGAATCCTCAGTGGAGTATGAAGAGCCCATCTGTCACCCAGAATCTCCTCTTCATCTGGGAGCCAAAGTAGAGACCGCTCACTCTTGGAGGGCCTGAGAACATGAATGCTATGAGTTTGACCAAGGCTTGGTCTTGCACATGCCCCTTTCCAGGCCTCCTGAAACCCTCCACTTTTGATGCTGCTTTCTCCACCACCAACTCTGCCACAGCCATTTCTTAAAGGGTCCACAGCTGGACCTCTGGGAGCTGGGCAGAAGTCGAGTCGTCCATGCCAGTGCACATGCATGAAGCACGAGGTGCTCCTCGGGTCATAGTAACATTCAACATTGCACTGGTGGTGGGTTACTGAGACTTCACAAAGGAATGTGTAAAGTCTGTGTGACAGTGTGTCAGGAATGGTGACCAGGACCCTCCTCGCCAGGACATCCACAGAATAGTCTCCAGAGGATAGGATTCACCAAAGGTAGGCCAGGAGGAAGAATCATCAAGCAAATAGAGCACTGGGGGAGCAATGTGGAATCCTAGTCTCAGTTCTCTGCTGACTGTGTACAAGTAAATCTCCCCAGTTGTCATGCACTGATCATCTCCAGGACACCTCTGCCTGTCTGCCCGTGAGCTGTTCTCACTCTCAGGGGTCCTAGTGGGGGACAACAGAACCCTGCAGCTTCAGGGATTACCAGGGGTGAGTGATACTGTGTCACTGCTGTGTGACAGTTTGTGTGGAAGGGGTGTTGTTTCTGTGTGTGCACCTGTATGTCTCTCTCTAGTTTCTTTCTCTCTTCTTTCTTGCTCCCTCTCTCTGACTCTCTGCACATGTGTGTGTGTGCAAATATGTTGGGACGTGTGTGCCCTGTGCCCTGGCAAGTGGATTCTTGCACGTTGACCTCTCTTTTGCTGAGCCTCTCCATGGGTCATGTAGCCTGTAGTCAGTCATTTTCCTGGCTGTTCCAGCTGGTGTTTGTTAAGGCCTGTGCCACAAGTTAGAACTTGTTCTAACCCAATGTAAAGAAACTAAGAACTTTGAAAAAAGGTTCGACGAAATGCTAAAAAGAATGGACAATATAGAGAGGAATATAAATGAACTAACAGAGTTGAAAAATACAACACGAGAACTTAGTGAAATATGC
>CM052670.1:50941071-50958361 GCA_028533165.1 Leontopithecus rosalia
TATCTTTGTCCCAGAATGATGCTCGCCAAATATCAGTCTGATCAGTCCTTTTTGAGGTGATTCTTTGGGTATACAGGGATCAGGGAGCTGTTTGAGGAGACGATCTGTACTTTAGAGGAGCTCAAGTTTTGTTCTGTGAGCTCCATTGTTCATTCAGTGTTGCTAGGCAAGTACATTTAAGTCTGTTGTGGCAGAACTCATGAAACCATTTTTTTTCCTGAGATGCTCTGTCTCGGGGAGTTAGGGCTTTATTTGTGAGTATCTGTTGCACTGTCCTGCCCAGCTAGGAGGCAGTCTAGTCACTATTTGGCTGCCGAGGCTCCGCCCTGCTGGTGTGAGGTCTGCCCTTTTGCTGTGGGCTCCGTCCTGCTGTTTTGGGCTCCGCCCTACTGACATAGGCTCCGCCCTGCTTATGTGGGCTCTGCTCTGTAGGTGGAGTCTCTCTGTTATTGCGGGTTGCCTTGGCAATGGCTGACTGCGTCAGCAGTGGGCGGGTACCTCAGTAGGGGCTGAAGCTCTAGGCAATGGCAGACGCCCCTCCCCCACCGAGCTGCACAGTCATGTGTTCAGCTCTTCCCGCAGTGGAACTCTCAATCCCTGGCACTCCGAATTGCCTTATTGCTTGTCCCTGTGGGGGTGGGACCTATGGAGCCTGATCACTTGGCTCCCTGCCTCCGAGCCTTTTTGCTTTTTGTTTTCTTTTTAAGTTGTAGGGTTGACTCTCTCCCAGGTGCCTCAGCCGCTGGCTGAAAGGGCACTGGGTTCTGCGTGATTTCCCCTGCAGCCACCCGCTGCGCTGGTTCACAATTCACCTTCCAGAAATCTCCTGGTCTAGTTCACCGTCCAAAACCCGTTCAATCAGATGAACATAGCAATCTCCCCTCCCACGTCTCAAATTGCCAGTTTAACAGTGCACCCAAACCTGTGTGTTTTGTGTGCCGTGCAGCTGCGGCGGCGCTGGCTGCCTGGCTGCACCAGCGGAGAGCGCTGCACTTGAGTCCTGCGTGCCTTTTACACCTGGGCTTTCCCCCCGCTCTGTGGGCTATAAGGATCCGTCTGAAAATGCTGTGTTTGCTTACCCTCTGCGTCTTGACTGAGAGCTGCAGTGGTGAGTTGCTTCTAGAGTGCCATCTTCCTCCCCCTCTCTATAGCAAAGTATTTTCAAAGATATCTTTCTTCTGAGTTTTAAAGCCAGTCATTGTGGTTTTTCCCATAGGGCAGGTTTTTGTTGGAAATATCTATTTTTAGATTCTATACAGAGAGTGTTTCTAAGCTGCTGAACACAAATGTCAGTTAAACTAAGGAAGGTGAATGCACACTTTGCAAAGTGTTTCACAAATGTCTCTATTTTACTTTATATGGTGAGATACTCATATTTTCAGCATTGGTCAGCATTTATTCTGAAATATCCCTTTATAGTTCTTATACAACTTGTGTTTCTAAACTGTTGAATCATAACGTAGGTTCAGCTTTCTGAGTTGAATGGACACACAGCAATGTCATTTCAACAATATCCTTTTCTGGGTTTTATAAGCATTCATTCTGGTTTTTTCCATAGGCCAGTGTTTCATTGGAAATATCTGTTTTCATTTTCTGCATAGAGTGCTTCTAAGCTGCTGCATACACACATCAGTTTTACTCTGTAACTTGAATGCATACATTGCCAAGCAGTTTCACAAATAGCGTCCTTTTCCTTTCTATGGTATATTTGTCTTTTCCCAGTAGGCCTACATTTGCTCTGAAATGTCCCTTTCTACATTCTACATGAAATGTGTTTGTAAACTACTGAAAGAAAACATAGTTTCAATGCTCTGAGTTGAATAGACCCATAGCAAATTAGTTTCAAGGATATCTTTCCTCTGGGTTTTACAGACAGTCATTCTGCTTTTCCCCATAAGCTTGGGTTTCGTTGGAAGTATATATTTTTCAGTTCTTCACAGAGAGTGTTTCTAAGCTGGTGAACACACACATCAGTTGAACTCTTGAAGGTGAATGCATGCTTTTCAAAGCAGTTTCACAAGTAGCTCCCTTTTCCTTTTTATAGTGAGATATTTGTCTTCTCAGCATTGGCCGGAATTCAGCCTGAAATGTACTTTTCTAGTTTCTACAAGAAGTCTGCTTCTAAATTGCTAAATGAAAACGTAGGTTCAATGCTCTGAGATGAACGAACACACAGCAAAGAAATTTTAAAACATCTTTATTCTCAGTTTTACAGCCAGTATTTCTGATTTTTCCCATAAGCCAGGGTTTCATTGCAAATATCTGTTTTTATATTCTGCACAAAGAGTGCTTCTAAGCTGCTGAGCAGATACATCTGTTTAACTCTTTAGGGTGAATGCACACATTGAACAGCAGTTTCACAAATAGTTTCCTTTTAGTTTTTGTGGTGAGATATTTGTCTTTTCCCCATAGGCCTGCATTTGCTATGAAATGTCCCTTTCTATATTCTACATAAAGTGTGTTTGTAAAATGCTGAATCAAAACATAGGTGAAACTCTTTGAGTGGAACAGACGCACAGCAAAGCACTTTCAAAGATATCTTTCTTCTGGGTTTTAAAGCCAGTCATTCTGATTTTTCCCATAGGCCAGGGTTTCATTGGAAGTACCTACATCTTTCTCTGTAGAGACTTCTTGGTCTGGCTCACTGTCTTCAACAAAAAACACTCCACAGTCCAGCAGGGGAAAACATCGTGGGGATGCTTTTCATGTTATTTCCCCCTCCAAACCTCTTTCTGGATCATTGAGCAGGTGTAATGACCGTGGAGCTCTGGGCTTCCATCCCAGTGTGGGACAGGGATGTTCTCTCTCTCTTCAAGTCCCATTGGATGGCTGCCTGGCAGTCTTTTGCCCTCTCCACAAGGCAATGTTGAAATTGACCTGGTACTTCCTCTCATTGTTGAGGGCCATCCAGCTCCTCTGCTCCTTGGGTAAGTGCCTTAAAGCACTGAATCTTTTGGCTGCCACAAATGCCACGGAGCGAGCCAAAGAGATTGGGTTTCTCTGGGTACAGTGAAAGTTGCATCAGGAGTATTTGCTGGGTGCAGTGGGGCAGCAGGCCTTTGGGTCCATGGGATATTTCTGAGCCCCAGTGAGGGCCTTGCCTCCTCTCTCCATTGTAATTCCATTCCTGCTTACCGGGGAGGGGGTCCAAAATTTTATCCCAGGCAGAGTCAAGAGAGCCCATCAGATAACCTGAATCTCCTCTTCCACTGGGAGCTGAAGCAGAAAACTGCTCACTCGTGGAGGCCCTGAGGACACGAGTCCTGTGTGTTTGACCCTGGCTTGGTCTCATGAATGACCCTTTCCTAGGTCTCCCTAATCCCACCACTTTAGCTGCAACTTTCTTCCTGGTCACCTCAACTGCAGCCATTTCTTAAAGGGGCCACACCCTGACTTCTGAGAGCCAGACGCGAATGGAGTGGGTCACGCCAGTGCTCATGGATGAAGCATGAGCCACCCCTAGGGTTATAGTGATATTCACCATTGCCTCAGTGATGGGTTCCTGAGATGTCACAAAGGAGGAGGCCCCTGTGGCAGTGTGTCAGGAACAGTGCTCTGGTCCCTCTTCTATAGGACGTCCACAGGATAGTCTCCAGAGTAAAGGATTCACTGAAGGTGGGCAAGGAGGAAGAAACCTCAGGAAGAGAGAGTGCTGGGGGAGAGGCGAAATCCCAGTCTCTTGTCTCTGCTGATGGTGTACAGGTGAGTCTCCCCAATTGTCATGTCCTGGTCATCTCCAGAAACCCTCTGCCTGTGTTCCCTTGGGCTGCTCTCTCACCGAAGGGTCCTAGTGGTGAACAACAAAACCCTGCAGCTTCAGGGGCTGCCTGGGTGTGAGTGATACTGTGCCACTCCTGTGTGTCTGCGTGTGTGGAAGGGGTGTTGTTTGTGTGTGTGCACTTTTATGTCTCTTTCTGGTTTCTCTTTCTCTTCTTTCCCGATCCCCCTCTTTCTGACTTGCTGTGTGTGTGTGTGTTGGGATGCCTGTGCCCTGCATGCAGAAGGGCAGTTTCTTGCAAGATTGCCTCTATTTTGCTGAGCTTCTCCCTGCATCTCTGCCTGGGTCTCCTGGCCAGTCATTGGTCATTTCACAGGCAGTTAAAGCTGGCATTCGTGAAGGCCTGGGCAATGTGGGTAAAGAGCTGCATTAGACCAGCATGGATTTCAGTCACCTCTCCATCCTAAGAGGCCTCTTTCTTAGGACCAAGATGATCTTACCCCCTAGCCATGGACAAAACCTCACCATAGCTCACTGTCCACCTTCAGGAGGGCTGTCCACCAACCTCTAAGAAGATGGTTATCACTTCTCTGGCTTTTGCCCTCACTGAGAAATCTAGCCACAGTTTGACACAGAAAGAGAACAGGGTGTCAAAACGGGATGTGTCAAGAATTTCTGTCACTCCACTGCTGGGCTTTTGGAAAAGTTAACCATTCCACACTCCCCCGGATGCCTGTGGAGGTGGCATTTTGCTATATTTGGCCTGGACTCTGGCCTAGGCTCTGTCCTCCCTTTTCCCCTGTAGAGAATTCTTGGTCTGGCTGAGTGTCCTCAACAAAGAACACTCCACAGTTCAGCAGGGTGAAATGTCATAGGGATGTATTTCATGGAAGTTTCTACTTTCAAACTTGTTTCTGATTGATTTGGTAGGTGTGATGATTGTGAAGCTCTGGGATTCCATCCTCGTGTGTTACAGGGACACTCTCTCAGTCTCTGTGTCCCAGTGGATGGTGCTTGGGTGTCCTGTGCTATCTCCAGAAGGCGATTTTGCATTTCACCTGCACTTCCTCACATTCTTGTGGGCTATCTATCTCCTCTGCTCCTGGGGAAAGTGCCTTCAACCACTGAATCTCTTGGCTGCCACAGATGCCAGGGAGTGAGTCAAAGGGATTTCATTTCCCTGGGTGCAGAAGATGTTACATCAGAAGTACCTGTCAGGTGGGAGGGTGGGGCACCATGCCTTGGGACCCGAGGGATATTTCTGTGCCCCAGAGAATGCCTTTCCTCCTTACTACACTGTAATCCCATTCCCACTTACCCAGGTTAGATCCTAAATAGTAAACTAGGCAGTCAGGAAAGTCCATTGGGACTCTGAATTTTCTCTTCTGCTGGAGGCTGAAGCAGAAGACCGTTCACTTGTGGAGGACCTGAGGACATGAGTCCTATGGGTTTGACCCTGGCTTGGTCTTTTGCACACCTCTTTCCCAGGCCTCCCCAAACATGCCATTTTTACCACCACTTTCTCTGCTGCCACCTTCGCTGCAGCATATCTTAAAGGGGCTGTAACCTGACTTCTTGGAGCCAGGTTCGAGTGAGGTTAGCCATGCCAGTGCTCATGCCCGAAGCACTAACTGCTCCTCAGATCATAGTGACATTCACCATGGCCCTGGTGATGGGTTCCTGAGATGTCACAAAGAAGGAGGCCCTGTGGCACTGTCAGAAATGGTGCTCTGGCCCCCTCTCACAAGGACATTCACAGGATAGTCTCCAGAGGCCAGAATTCACCAAATGTGTGCCCGAAGAAAGAAACCTCAGGTGGAGGGAGCACCAGGGGATCAGCGTGGAATTCCAGTCTCAGGTCTCTGCCTATAGTGTACAGGTGAGTCTCCCTACTTGTCATGCCCTGGTCATCTCCAAGACACCTCTACCTATGTGCCTGAGGGCTGCTATCTCACCCAAGGGTCCTAATGATAGAAAACAGATCCCTGCAGCTTCAGGTGCTGCCTGGGCATGAGTGATGCTGTGCCACTTCTGTGTGTCTGTGTTTGTGGAAGGGGCGTTCTTTGTGTTTGTGCACTTGTAAGTCTCTCCTTACTTTCTCTATCTCTTCTTTTTCACTCCCTCATTTTCAGAATCTCTGCATCTGTGCCTGTACTTGCGTGTGTGTTTTGAGACTTGTGTGCCCTGTGCACCTGAGGGTGCTTTCTTGCATCGTGGCCTCTCTTTTGCTGAGCATCTTCCTGCCTCTATGCCTGTGTGGTGTGACCGGTCATTAGTCATTTTCCCCGGCAGTTCCAGCTGGCATTTGTGAAGGCCTGGGCAACTTGGGGAGTGGGCTGCATAGAAACAGCATGGGTTTCAGTAACCTCCCAAACTTGAGCAGCCTCTTTCTTAGGACCAAGATGGTCACAATCCCCCAGCCATGGACCAAAGACTCACCAGAGCTCACTATCCACCTGCAGGAGGGCTGCCCACTGACTTCTAAGAATATGGTTCTCACTTCTCTAGCCATTGCCCTCACTGAGCTATCTAGCCATAGTTCAACACAGAGCCAGAACAGGGCACCAAGGATGTTTTGGGGCAAGCATCTCTGTCACTCCAATCTTGCCTTCCCGGCAAGTCAACCATTCAGCAATCCCCTGTCCTGGATGTCCATGGAGGTGGCATTGTGCTGTATTTGGCCTGGACCCTGACATAGGCTCTGTCCTCCCTCTTTCACTGTAGAGACATCTTGGTCTGGATCAATATTTTCAACAAAGAACACTCCCCAGTCCAGCAGGGGGAAACTTCATGGGGATGTGTTTCATGGCCATTTCTCCCTCCAAACCTGTTTCTGGATAATTTGACAGGTGTGATGATAATGTAGCTCTGGGCTTCCATCATTATGTGGGACATAGACACTCTCTTGTGCCACTGAATGGCTGCCTGGCTGGGCTATTCCCTCTCCAACAGGCACTGTTGCAATTCACCTTCCCTTCCTCTCTCATTCTTGAGGGCCAATCAGCTTCTGTGCTTCTGGGGAGCATGCGTTCAGGCACAGAATATTTTGGCTGAGACTCTTTCTGTAGAATTTAAAAACAAATATTTCCAAGAAAGCTCTGGCCTATAGGAACAACCAGCCTTTGAAAGGCAAAGGAAAAATATCTTTGAAACTGCTTTACTGTTGGTTGGTTCAACTCTTTAAGTTGAACCTATATTTTGATTCAGCAGTTTAGAAACACACTTTGTATAGAATCTAGAAATGGATAATTCAGACTGAAGGGAAGCCTATAGTGAAAACACAAATATCTCACAATGAAAACTAAAATGAAGATATTTGTGAAACTGTTTGCAGTGTGTTCATTTTCCTTCCAGGAGTTAACTGATTTTTTTATTCAGCATCTTAGAAATACTCTTTGTGTAGATTTTAAAAACAGATATTTCCAATGAATCCCAAGCCTATGTGAAAAACCAGAAGGACTCTCTTTGAAACTTAAAACTGCTTTGCTGTGTGATTGTTCAACTAAGAGAGTTGAACCAATATTTTGATTCACTAGTTCAGAAACTCACGTCAGGTAGAATCTAGAAAGGTACATTTCAGACTGAATGGAGGCCTAGGGTGAAAAGACAAATAACTCACAATAAAAACTAAAAGGCAGCTATTAGTGAAACTACTTTGCAATGTGTGCATTCACCTTCCAGAGTTTAACTGATGTTTGTATTCAGCAGCTTAGAAACACTTTTTGTGTGCAATATAAAACAGATATGTTTCACAACACCCCAGCTTATGGAAAAAAAAAAAACAGAAAGACTGGCTTTTTATCCTAGTTGAAAGATATCTTTGAATCTTCTTTACTGTGTGTACGTTCAGCTCAGAGAGTTGAACCTATGTTTTGTTTAAGCAGTTTAGAAACACACTTCAGGTGGAATCTAGAATGACACATTTCAGACTGAGTGGAGGCTTATGGTAAAAAGAAAAATATCTCACAACAGAAACTAAGAGGAAGCTCTTTGTGAATCTGCTTTGCAATGTGTGCATTCACCTTCCAGAATTTAGCTGATGTTTGTATTCAGCAGTGAAGAAACACTCTTTGTGTAAAATCTAAAAACAGATAATTCTAATGACACCAACCCTATGCGAAAAACAAGAAAACTGGCTTTTTAACCCAGTGGAATTATCTGTGAAACTGCTTTGCTGTATATCTGTTCAACTCAGAGAGTTGAAGGTATGTTTTGTTTCAGCAGTTTAGAAACACACTTTTTGTAGAATCTAGAAAGGGACATTTCAGAGTGAATGGAGGTTTATGGTTTCTCCCCGTTGGACTGTGGAGTGTTCTTTGTTGAAGATACTGAGCCCGACCAAGAAACCTCTAGGCTTCTCAGCAATGAGGCAGACAAAGAAAGTGGGAGGACAGAGCCTAGGCCTAAGTTCAGGACAAATACATCACAATGCTACCACCATGGGCATCCTGTAGAGAGGAGTGCCAAACTGCTGACTTAGCCAATAAGGCCACCATTGGAGTGTCAGAGACACTTGCCACATGTCGTTTTTGGCTCCCTGTTTCAGCCTTGCGTCATGCTGTGCATAGATTTATCAATGAGGGCAAAGGAGTGAGAAGTGGGAACCATCTTCTTTGAGGACGGTGGACAGCACTCCTGCAGGTGGACAGTGAGCTGTGGTGAGGCTTTTGTTCATGCCTGGGGGTTGTGATCACATTTGTCCTAAGAAAGAGGTGGCTAAGGATGGGGAGGTGACTGAAACCCATGCTGGTCCGATGCAGCCATCTCCACACATTGCTCAGGCCTTCACCAATGCCAGATCTAACTATCAGGGAAATGACTGACGACCAGCCACAGGACCCAGTCAGAGATGCGGGTAGAGGCTCAGCAAAAGAGAGGTCATTGTGTAAGAAACCACCCTCTGGTGCACAAGGCACAAGCGCCCCATGATACACACACACACACACACACACACACACACCCCCTGATGCAGAGAGAGAGAAAAAGAGGGAGTGGGAAAGAAGAGACAGAGAAACATAGCAGTGGCAGAGTATCAATCACCCCAAGGCAGCCCCTGAAGCTGCAGGGTTCTGTTGTCCAACAGTAGGTCCCTTAGGTATGAGAGCAGCCTATGAGCAAATAGGCAGAGGTGTCCTGGATATGACCAGGGCACCACATTTGGGGAGACTCAGCTGTACACCATCGGTGCAGGCCTGAGACAAGGATTCTGCGCTGCTCCCCCAGCACTGCCTCCACCTGAGGTTTCTTCCTCCTGGCCCACTGTCTGTGAATCCTTTCCTCTGGAGACTATCCTGTCTGGAGACTATCCCGTGGACGTCCTGACAAAGAGGGGCCTGAGCCCCTTCCCTGACACACTGCCACAGGGGGCTACTGCTTTGTGAAGTCTCAGGAACCCATCACTGGGGCATTGCTGAACATCACTATGACCTGAGGAGCAGCTCGTGCATCGCACATGTGCACTGACAAGGCAAACTTGACTTGTCCGTGGCTATGAAAAGTCAGAATTCAGCCCTTTTAAGAAATGGCTGTGGCAAAGGTGGTGGAGAAAAAATATGCGGTGAAAATAGAGGGTTTGGGGAGGCCTGGGAAAGGGGCATATGCAATACCAAGCCAGGATCAAACCCATAGGACTCCTGTCCTCAGGGTCTCCAGAGGCGAGCAGTCTTCTGCTTTGGCTCTCAGCAGAAGAGGAGATTCAGGTCACCCAATGGGATCTTTGGAATTCTCATTGGATCCCGTTTAGATTCCACCTGGGTAAGCAGGAATGGGATTATAATGGAGACAGTCGAGGAAAACCTCAGTGCAGCACAAAAAAATTCCATGAGTCCCAAGGCCTGGTGCCCCACTCTGACACTAGGCAGGTACCCCTGACACAACTTCCCCTGCACCCAACAAAACCCCATTCCTTTGGCTTACTCCCTGGCATCCATGACAGCCAAAGATTCAGTGCTTGTAGGCACTTTCCCCAGGAGCAGAGGAGCTGAATGGCAGTCAAGAATGAGAGAGGAAGGGCAAGTGAATTTCAACACCACCTTGTGGAGAGGGCAAAAGCCAAGCAGACAGCCATGGAGTGGGTCATGGATACTGAGAGAGCATCCCTGTCCCATAAGGGGATGGAAGCTCATTGTTCCGTGATCATCGCACCTGCCTAGTCATCCAGAAACAGATTTCAAGAGGAAAACAGACCTGAAATACATCCCTACCAAGCTTCTCCCTGCTGGACTGGGGAGTGTTCTTTGTTGAAGACACTGAGCCATACCAAGAAGCCTCTAGGCTTCTCAGAAATGGGGCAGACAGAGAAAGAGGGAGGACACAGCTTAGGCCAGAGTCTAGGCCAAATACAGCACAATGCCACCTCTACAGGCATTCAGGAAGTGGAGAAATGCCAAATGGCTGATTTGGCCAGAAAGGCTAGTGTTGGAGTGACAGAGATGCTTGCCACATTCTGTACTTGGTGCCCTGTTTCAGACCTGTGTTGAGCTGTGGCTAGATTTTTCAGTGATGACAAAGGCCAGAGAAGTGAGAATCATCATTTTTGAGGCTGGTGGGCAGCCCTCCTGCTGGTGTACAGTGAGGTATGGCGAAGCTTTTGTCCATGGGTGTGGGGTGTGATCATTTTAGCCCTAAGAAAGAGGATGCTCAGGATGGGAAGGTGAGTGAAACACATGATGGTTTGACGCAGCTCCCTCCCCATGTTTCCCAGGCCTTAAAAAACACCAGCTGGAACCACCAGGGAAAAGACTGGTGAAAGATCCCATGGGTTCCAAGGCTTGGTGTCCCCACCCATCACCCCACAGGTACCCCTGACACAATCTCCACAATCTCTTTGGCTCACTCCCTGGCATCAGTAGCAGCCAAAAGATTCAGTGCTCAAAGGCATTTCCCCTAGGAGCCTAGGAGCCCTATGTATCTCAAGAAAGAGATAAGAAGTTCAGATGAATTGCAATACCACCTTGTGGAGAGGAAAAAGGCCAGCCAGGCAGCCATCAAGTGGAACATGGAGACTGAGAGAGAGCCCCTATCCCACACAGGTATGAAAGCCTAGATCTCCACAATCATCATGCCTGCCTAATCATCCAGAAACGGGTTTGGATGGGAAAACTGACATGAATCGCATCCCACCAAGTTTCTACCTGCTGGATTGTGGAGTGTTATTTTTTGAAGACACTGAGCCAGACCAAGAAGCCCTTAGGCTTCTCAGAAATGGGGCATTCAGAGAAAGAGGGAGGACATAGCCTAGGTCAAAATCCATGCCAAGTACAGAACAATGCCACCTGGGGGTGGGGGCAGTGCCAAATGATAAACTGGGCCAGAAAGGCCAGCATTCGAGTGACAGAGATGCTTGACACATCCTGTTCTTGTTGCCTAGTTCCAGCCCTATGTTGAGCTTTAGCTAGATTTCTCAGTGAGGGTAAGGGAGATAGAAATTGGAACCATCTTCCTTGAGGTCGGTGAGCAACCCTCCTGCAGGTGGAGAGTGAGCTTGGGGGAGGCTTCTGTCCATGGCTGGGGGGCTGTGATCTTCTTGCTCCTAAGAAAGGGGCCACTCAGGATGGGGAGGTGAGTAAAACCCATGCTGGTGAGACACAGCTCCTTCTCCATGTTGCCCAGACCTTCACAAAAGCCAGCTGGAGCCACTGGGGAAATGTCTGATGACTGGCCATGCAACCCAGTCAGAAATGCAGGGAGAGTCTCAGCAAAAGAGAGGCCATCATACAATACTGCCTTGTGGAGAGGGCAAATGCCCACTAGGTAGCCATCACTGGGACACAGAGAGATTCCAGGAGTCCCAAAGCATGGTGCCCCACCCTGCCACACGAGAGGTAATCCTGACTCATCCTCCCCTGCACCCAGCAAAACCCAATCCCTTTGGCTTGCCCTGTGGCATCTGTGGCAGCCAAAAGATTCAGTGCTTGAAGGCAATTCTCCCCAGGAGCAGAGGAGCCAAATGGCCATCAGTAATAAGAGAGGAAGGGCAGATGAATTGCAACACCACCGTGTGGAGAGGGAAAGGCCTGTGTGAGAAAGAAACCAGAGAGAGATATACAGGTGCACAAACACAAACCCACACCCCTTTCACACCCACAGACACACGGCAGTAGCAGAGTATCACTCACCCCCAGGAAATCCCTGAAACTGCAGTGTTCCATTGTCCACCACTAGGACACTCAGGTTAGAGAACAGCCCACAGGTACAGAGGCAGAGCTGTCCTGAAGTGACCAGGGCATGATATTTGTGGAGACTCACCTGTACACTGTCAGCACAGGCCTGAGACTAGGATTCCATGCTGCTCTGCTGGTGCTCCCTCTGCCTGAGGTTTCTTCCTCCTGGCCCACCTTCAGCAAATCCTGGCCTCCGAAGAATACCCTGTGGACTTCCAGGTGAGGAGAAGCCTGAGCCCCATTCCTGACATACTGTGTGTCTTTCTCTGGTTTCTCTCTCTCTTCTTTCCTGCTTTCTTAGCCCGGAGCCAGGTGGGAGTCAAGTCTGTCTCACTAGTGCCCATGCACAAAGCATGAGCGGCTCCATAGGTCATAATGAAGTTCACCATTGCCCCAGTGATGGGTTCCTGAGACATCACAAAGGAAGAGCCCCCTGTGGCAGCGTGTCAGGTACAAGGCTCTAGCCCCTACTCACCAAGATGTCCACAAGGTAGTCTCCAGATGGCAGGATTCACTGAAGGTGGGCCAGGAGGAATAAACCTCAGTCAGAGAGAGCACCAGCTGAGCAGCACAGAATTTTAGTCTTAGGCCTGTACCAACGGTGTACAGGTGGGTCTCCCCAATTGTCAAGCACTGGTCATCTCCAGGACAACTCCCCTGTGTACCCACGGGCTGCTCTGTCACTCAAGGGTCCTAGTGGTGGACAACAGAACCCTGTAGCTTCAAGGGCTGCCTGGGTTGAGTAATATTATGCCACTGTTGTGTGTCTGTGTTTGTGGAAGGGGTGTCATTTGTGTGTGTGTGCCCCTATGTCTTTCTCTGGTTTCTCTCTCTCTTCTTTCCCACTGTCTCTCTTTCTGGCTCACTGCATATGTGTGTGAACGTGTGTGTGTGTGTGTGTGTGTGTGTGTGTCTGTGTGAGTGTGTCTGTGTGTGTGTGTTGAGACCCATGTGCCCTCTGTGCCAGAGAGCAGTTTCTTGCACGATGACGTCTTTTGCTGAGCCTCTTCCCGTGTCTCTGCCAGGGTCACGTGATCAATTGTCAGTCTTTTCCCTGGTGGTTTTGAACGCCTGGTCAAGGTGGAGAGGGAGCTGCATTGGACCAACATGGGTTTCAGTCACCTCCTTATTCTGAGCAGCCTCTTTTGTAGGACCAAGCTGAACACACACCCCAGCCATGAACAAAAGCCTCACCACAGCTCACTGTACAGCTGCAGGAGTGCTGCCCACCGACCTCAAAGAAGATGGTTCCCACTTCACATTCCTTTGCTTTCATTGAGAAATCTAGCCACAGCTCGACACAGCTCTGAAACAGGGAGCCACAAACGGCATTTGACAAGCATCTCTGCAGAAGACCCTTCGCTCCTGAAGGCCTTAAGAACACGAGTCCTGTGTGTTTGACCCCAGCTTGGTCTCGTGCACGCCACTTTCCGAGGCTTTCCCAAACCCACCACTTTCACTGCTTTTTCTGTCACCACCTCTGCCACAGCCATATTTTAAAGGAGCTGCAGCCTGACTTCTGGGAGCCAGGTGCAAGTCAAGTTGGCCAAGCCACCGTGCATGCACAAAGCACTAGCCACTTCTTGAGTCATAGTGACATTCACCATTGCCCTGGTGATGGGTTCCTGAGATGTCACAAAGAAGGAACCCCCTGTGGCAATGTGTCAGGAATGGTGCTCAGACCCCTTCTCACCAGGATATTCACAGGAGAGTTTTCAGAGACCAGGATTTGCTGAAGGTGGGCCTCAAGAAAGAAACCTCAGGCAGAGGTAGAGCAGGGAGAGTAGCAGGGAATCCCAGTCTCAGGTGTGAGCAAATGGTGTATAGCTAAGTCTCCCCAGTTGCCATGCCCTGGTCATCTCCAGGACAACTCTGCATGTGTGCTCACGGGCTGCTCTCTCACCCAAGGTCATAGTAGTGGACAACAGATCCCTGAAGCTTCAGGAAGTGCCTGGGGATGAGAGATTCTGTGCCACTGCCGTGTGTCTGTGTATGTGGAACAGGTGTTGTTTGTGAGTGTATGCCTGTATGTCTCTCTCTGGTTTCTCTCTTTCTTTTCTGCTCCCTCTTTTTCTGACTTGCTGCAACTGTGTGTGTGTGTTTTTTTGTGTGTGTTGGGATGCGTGTGCTCTGTGCACTGGAGGGCGGTTTCTTGCATGATGGCCTCTCTTTGGCTGAGTCTCTCCCTGCGTCTCTGCCTGGGTCATGCAGTTGGTCATCGGTCATTTCCCAGGCAGTTAGAGCTGGCATTTGTGAAGGCCTGGGCAATGTGGGGAGGCAACTGCATCAGACCAGCCTGGGATTCAGTCACCTCCCAATCCTGAGTGGCCTCTTTCTTAGGACCAAGATGATCACACCCCCCAGCCATGGAAAAAAAAGCCTCACCACAGCTCACTGTCCACCTGCAGGAGGGCTGCCCACTGACCTCAAAGAAGATGGTTCTCATTTCTCTGGCCTTTGCACTTACTGAGAAATCTATCCAAAGCTCGACACAGGGCCAGAACACAGTGACAAGAACAGGATGAAGCAAACATCTCTGTCACTCCAATGCTTGTCTTTCTGTCTAAGTCAACCATTTGGCACTCCCCATCCCATGGAGGTGGCACTGTGCTGCATTTGTCCTGGACTATAATCTGGGTTCTGTCCTACATCTTTCTCTGTAGAGGTTTCTTGGTATGGCTCAGTGTCTTCAACAAAGAACACTGCCCAGTCCAGCAGGGGAAAACTTCGTGGGGATGCATTGCATGGCCGTTTCTCCCTCCAAACCTGTTTCTGGATGATTGAGAAGGTGTGATGATCCTGGAGATCTGCATTTCCATCATCGTGTGGGATAGGGACCCTTTTTTGGCTTCCATGTGCCACTGGATGGCTGCCTGGCTGGCCTTTCCCCTCTACACAAGGCTGTGGTGGAATTTACCTGTGCTTTCTCTCTCATTCTTGAGGGCAAAAGTGATTCTCTGCTCCTGGGGACGTGTGTTTAAGCACTGAATACTTTGGCTGAATCTTTTTCTGTAGAATTTAAAAACTAATATTTTCAAGAAAACCACAGCCTATGGGAAAAAACAGAAAGACTGGCTTTGAACTCCATAGGAAAGATATCTCTAAAGCTGCTTTACTGTGAAGCTGTCTTTTGTTTCAGCAGTTTAAAAACCCACTTCATGTAGAATCTAGAAAGGGCATTTTAGACTGAATGGAGTGCTATGGTAAAAAGAAAAATATCACACAATACAAACTAAAAGGAACTATTTCTGAAACCGCTTTGCAATGTGTGCATTTGCGTTCCAGAATGTAAATGATGTTTGTATTCATCAACTCACAGATTCTCTCTGTGCATATTTTAAAAACAGATATTGACCACAAAACCCCACTTTCTGGGAAAAACAAGAATGAGTGTCTTAGAAACTAAGAGGAAAGATACTATTGAAACTGCTTTGCTATGGGTTTGTTCAGCTCAGAGTTGAAACCATATTTTGATTCAGTAGTTTAGAAACACACTTCAGGTGGGATCATTTCAGACTGAATGGAGACCTATGGTAAAACAGTTAGATATCTCACAAACTAAAAACAGATGTTTCCAATGAAACACAGGCCTATGGAAAAACTGGAAAGACTGGCTTTGAAACCCCGGGAAATGATAACATTGAAACTGCTATGTTGTGTGCCCATCCAACACAAAAAGTTGAACCCAGGTTTTGATTTAGCATTTGAGAAACATACTTCATGCAGAATCTAGAAAGGGATGCTTCAGATTGAATGGGGGCCTATGGTGAAAAGTCATATATCTCACTAAAAAAATTAAAAGGAAGCTATTTGGGAAACTGATTTGCAATGTGCGCATTTACATTGCAGAATTTAACTGATGTTTGTATTCAGCAGCTTACAAACACTCTTTGCATAAAATTTAAAAACAGATATTTCCAAGAAAAATCCAAGCTATGGTAAAAACCAGAATGACAGGCCTTGGAACCCAGAGAAAAGATGTCTTTGAAACTGCTTTTCTGTGTATCCTTTAAATTCAGAGAATTGAATCTGTGTTTTGAATCAGCAGTTAAGAAACACACTTTATGGAGGGGAGGAATATGGCGCTCTAGAAGCAACTCACCACTGCAGCTCTCAGGCAAGATGCAGAGGGTAAGCAAACACTGCATTTTCAGATGGATCCTTATAGCCCACAGAGCGGGGGAAAAGCCCAGGTGTAAAAGGAACGCAGGACTCAAGCGCAGCGCTCTCCGCTGGCGCGGCCAGGCAGCCGGCGCCGTGGCAGCGGCAAGGCACACAAAACACACGGGTCTGGGCGCCCTGTTAAACCAACAATTTCAGAATTGGGAGGGCAGATTGCTATGTTCATCTGACTGAATGGGTTTTGGACGGTGAACTAGACCAGGAGATTTCTGGGAGGTGAATTGTGAACTAGCGCAGCGGGTGGCTGCACAGGAAATCACACAGATCCCGGTGCCCTTTCGGCCAGTGACTGAGGCACCTGGGAGACAGTCAACCCTACAACTTAAAAACAAAAAAAAAGCAAAAAGACTCGGAGGCAGCAGGGAGCCAATTGATCAGGCTCGACGGGCCCCACCCCCACAGGGACAAGCAATAAGTCGATTTGGAGTGCTGGGGGTTGAAAGTTCCACTGCGGGAAGAGCTGAACACACGACTGTGCAGCTCGGTGAAGGAGGGGCGTCTGCCATTGCCGAGAGCTTAGGCCCCTACTGAGGTACCCGCCCACTGATAACGCAGTCAGCCATTGCCAAGGCAACCCACAATAACAGAGAGACTCCACGAAGAGGGCAGAGCCCACATCAGCAGGGCGGAGCCCACAGCAAAAGGGCGAACCTCACGCCAGCAGGGCGGAGCCTCGGCACCCAAATAGTGACTAGACTGCCTCCTAGCTGGGCAGGACAGCACAACGGATACTCACAAATAAAGCCCTAACTCCCCGAGACAGAGCATCTGAGGAAAAACCCGGTTTCATGAGTTCTGCCACAACAGACTTAAATGTACTTGCCTAGCAACACTGAATGAACAACGGAGCTCACAGAACAGCACTTGAGCTCCTATAAAGTACAGACCGTCTCCTCAAGCAGCTCCCTGACCCCCGTATACCCAAAGAATCACCTCAAAAAGGACTGATCAGACTGACATTTGGCGGGCATCATTCTGGGACAAAGAGAGAACAAGAAACTGGTAGCATCCCTCACTGTTCCACAGCTGCTACAGGTGTACCCCAGGCAAGCAGGGCCTGGAGTGTACCTCAGCAGTCTTACAGCACAGGGGCTAGACAGTTAGAAGGAATATTAAGAAACAGAAATACTTCATCATCAACAATCTGGGCATCTACTCAGAGACCCAATCGAAAAATCAGCAACTACTCAGACGACAGGTGGATAAATCCACAAAGATGGGAAGAAAC
>CM052670.1:50958861-51017635 GCA_028533165.1 Leontopithecus rosalia
GGGGAGAAATGCCAAATATGGGTGAGGGGGCAGAAGGCAGCCAAACACACTGCCACGTGTGTACCTATGCAACTATCTTGCATGTTCTGCACATGTACCCCAAAACCTAAAATGCAATAAAAATTTAAAAAAAAAAAAAAAAGAAACACACTTTATTTAGAATCTAGACAGGGACATTTCAGACTGAATGGAGGCCTATGCTGAACAGAAAAATATCTCACAATAAAAACTAAAGGATATCTAATTGTGATATAGATTTTTAATGTGTGCATTCACTTTGCAGAGTTAAACTCATGTTAGTATGCAATAGTTTAGAAAAACACTTTGTGTATAATCTAAAAACAGATACTTAAAAAGAAATCTAGGCCTATGGGAAAATTCAGAAAGACTGGCTTTGAAATCCAGAGGAAAGATATCTTTGAAACTGGTTTTTCATGCATCCGTTCAACTCAGAGAGTTGAACCTATGTTTTGATTCAGCAGTTTAGAAACACGCTTAGTATTGAACCTAGAAAGGGACATTTCAGACTGAATAGAGGCCTATGATGAAAAGACAATATCCCACAATAAAAATGAAAAGGAAGTGATTTGAGAAACTAATTTGCAATGTATGCATTTACCTTCCAGAATTAAACTGATGTTTGTATTCAGCAGCTTAGAAACACTCTTTGTGTAGAATTTAAAAGCAGATATTTCCAAGAAAACCCCAGACCATGGGAAAATCCGAAAGCCAGGCCTTGAAACCCAGAGAAAAAATGGATCTTTGGAACTGTTTTGTTGTGTGTTTGTTCAACTCTTTGAGTTGAACCTGTGTTTTGAATCAGCAGTTAAGGAACACACTTCATGGAGAATCTAGAAAGGGAAAAAGACAAATATCTCCCAATAAAAATGAAAAGGAAGGTATTTGTGAAAGTGATATGCAAGGTGTGCATTCACTTTGCAGAGTTAAACTGATGTGAATATGCAGCATCTTAGAAACATACTTTGTTTAGAATCTAAAAACCCAGATATTTAAAACAACATCTCTATCTATGGGAAAAACCAGAAAGACTGACTTTTTTACACAGAGGATAAATGTTTTTGTAACTGCTTTGCTATGTGTCCATTCAATTCAGAGTTGGACCTATGTTTTGATTCTGCAGTTGAGAAACACCCTTAGTGTAGAATCTAGTAAGGGCCATTTCAGACTGAATGGAGGCCTTTGGTGAAAATACAAATATCTCACAAAACTAAAAGAAAGTTATGTGTGAGACTGGTTTGCAATGTGTGCATTCACCTTCAAGATTTTAACTCATGTTTTTATTCAGCAGCTTAGAAACTCTTTTTGTGTAGAATCTAAAACAGATACTTTCAACGAAACCCTGGCCTATGGGAAAAATCAGTAAGACTGGCTTTGAAACCCAGAGGAAGAATATCTTTGAAACTGCTTTGCTGTGTATCAGTTTACTTCAGAGTTGAACCGATGTTTTGATTCAGCAGTTTAGAAACACACTTCGTTTAGAATCTAGAAAGGGTCATTTAAGACTGAATGGAGACCTTTGGTGAAAAGAGAAAATATCTCACAAAATAATTAAAAGGAAGCTCTTTGATAAATTTTTCTGCAATGTATGCATTCACCATCCAGAATTTAAATGATGTTTCTATTCACCAGATTAAAAACTCTCTTTGTGTACAATTTAAAAACAGATATTTTCAATGAAACCTCGGCCCATGAGAAAATCCAGAGATACTGGCTATGAAACCCAGAGGAAAGATAAATTTTAAACTGTTTTTCTGTGTGTTTGCTCAGCTCACAAAGTTGAACCTAAGTTTTCCTTCAACAGCTTAGAAATTTCCTTCATGTAGAATCCAGAAAAAGACATTTCAGACTGAATGGAGGCTTACAGTGAAAAGAGAAATATCTCCCAATTAAAAAAAGGAAGCTATTTGTGAAATTGCTTTGCAATGTGTGTGTTCACCTTCCTGAGTTTAACTGATATTTTTATTTGGCAGCTTAGAAACTCTCTTTGTGTAGAATCTTAAAGGAGATATTTCCAACCAAACCCCAGCCTATGGGAAAAAAACAGAAAGACTGTCATTGAAACTTAGATGAAAGAGATCATAGAAACTGCTTTGCTGTGTGTCCATTCAACTCAGAGAGTTGAATCTATATTTTGATTCAGCAGTTTACAAAACACATTTTGTGTAGTATGTAGAATGAAACATTTGAGACTGAATGGAGACCTATGGTGAAAAGGAAAATATCTCACCCTAAAAACTAAAAGGAATGTATTTGTAAAACTGTTTGAAATATGTGCGTTTACCTTCAGGTGTTTAACTGATTTTATATGCAGCAGCTTAGAAACACTATTTGGGTAGAACCTGCAGACATATATTTCCAACAAAACCTCAGCCTATGGGATAAAACAGAAAGACTGTCTTTCATAATCAGAAGAAAAATATTTTTGAAACTGCTTTGCTGTTTCTCCATTCAACTAAGAGAGTTGAACTTGTTTTAATTCAGTAGTTTAGAAACACACTTCCTGTAGAATTTAGAAAGGGACATTTCAGACTGAATTT
Organism: Leontopithecus rosalia; assembly: GCA_028533165.1. Lineage (NCBI taxonomy): Eukaryota > Metazoa > Chordata > Mammalia > Primates > Cebidae > Leontopithecus > Leontopithecus rosalia. The sequence continues at coordinate 50,961,420 of CM052670.1, forward strand.
ATAACTATGGTGAAAAGATAAATAGCTCACAATAAAAAATTAAATGAAGCTATTTGTGAAACTGCTTTGCAATGAGTGCATTCACCTTCCAGAGTTTAACTGATGTTTTTATTCTGCATCTTACAAACACTTTTTGTGTTGACTGTAAAAGCAGATATTTCCAACAAAACCCTGGCCTATGGGAAAAACCTGAAAGACTGGCTGTGAAAACAAGAGGAAGATATCTTTGAACCTGCTTTCTGTGTGTCCATTAAATCACAGAGTTGATTCTATGTTTTAATTCAGCATTTTAGAAACACGTTTTGTTTAGAATATGGAAATGAACATTTCAGACTGAATGGAGGCCTATGTTGAAAAGAAAAATATCTTACAAAAAAGAAACTAAAAAGAAGGTACTTGTGAAACTGCTTTGCAATGTATGCATTCACCTTCCAGAGTTTAACTGTTTGCATTTAGAAGCTTAGAAAAACTCTGTGTGCAGATTTTAAAAGCAGATATTTCTATCGAAACCCTGGCCTATGGGAAAAATCAGAAAGACTGGCTTTGAAACTAAGAGGAAAGATTTCTTTGAAATTGCTTTGCTGTGTGTTTGTTAAACTCAGAGTTGAACCTAGGTTTTGATTCACTCGTTTGAAAAGACATTTTGCATAGAGTCTCAAAAGGAACAATTCCGACTGAATGGAGGCCAATATTACAAAGACAAGTATCTCAAAATAACAACAAAAGTAAGATATTTGTGAAACTGCTTTGCAATGTGTGCATTGACCTTCCAGAGATTAACCTATGTTTGTATTCAGCAGCTTAGCAGCACTCTTTCTGCAGAACCCAAAATGCAGATACGTCCAATGAAACACTGGCCTATGGGAAAAAGCAAAATGACTGGCTTTCAAACAAAGAGGAAATATATCTTTGAAACTGCTTTGCTGTGTGTCCACTCAACTCAGAGAATTGAACCTATGTTTTGTTTCAGCAGTTAGAAACACATTTCGTGTAGTATCTAGAAAGGGACATTTCAGACTGAATGGATACCAGTGGTAAAAAGACAAAAATCTAACAATAAATACTCAAAGGAAGCTATTTGTGAAACTACATTGCAATTTGTGCATTCACTTTCCAGAGTTTGACTAATTTTTTTTTATTCAGCAGCTTAGAAACACTCTTTGTGCAGAATCTAAAAAGAGATATTTCCAACGAAACCTCAACCCAAGGGAAAAACCAGAATGACTGTCTTTGAATCACAAAGGAATGATATCGTTCAAGCTGCTGTACTGTGTGTCCATTCATCTCAGAGAGTTGAGCTTATCTTTTCATTAAACACTTTAGAACCACACTTTGCATAGAATCTAGAAAGGGACATTTCAGACTGAATGGAGGCTCATGTTGCAAACATAAATGTCTCACAATAAAAACTAAAAGGAAGCTATTTTTGAAACAACTTTGTAATGGGTGGATTCAGCGTTCAGATTTTAACTGATATTTTTATTCTACAGCTTAGAAACACTCTTGGTGTAGATTCTAAGAGCATGTATTTCCAACCAAGCCCTGGCTTATGGAAAAAACCTGAAAGACTGGCTTTGAAACCCACAGGAAAGATATCTGTTTGGGGACTGGCTGAGGAGACAGGGTTGCTATTGGCTTCTGGTTCCCTTCCCAATTTACCCTGCTTGTCATAAATCTTCCCATCAGCCACCTGACTCTCTGGCTTTTCCTTTTTAACTTCTGCATGTCTGTGTTTCCATCTTCTCATGGGGTGTACCTGAAGGCAACCATCATAGTGGCCCTTGGGCTCCACAGTAGTCTGATGGCATCGAGCCCAGAAGCTAAGCAGGGTCAGGCCTCACTGGGCTTGGATGGGGAACTACTTGGGGAGATTTGGGGTTACAGGCTTTTGGCTTCCTGCTCCCCCCTGGATTTTTGGCTTCTCCCAACCCTTCCCAACCACCCAATAACTCTCTGACCACTTCTTTCAAGGCAACCTGATCCAGCCCACTGCCAGGGACCGGCCTGTGGGGCTTCATCTAGGCAGCGTCTGAAAGCAATAGCATTCTGATGGTCAGAGGTGGTTTAGAAATGTTCCAACAAAGGGAATAAGCAGGAAAAGAGGAGGAAGCCAAAATCCTCTAGGCATGGTCAATCTACGTGGTACTCCATCCAAGTGGCAGTAAGGCCCAACCCTGCTTAAATTCCTGGCTAGGGAGCCCTCTGTCCACTATGGCGATGGGAGGCTGCCAGAATGAACTTCCACAAAGAAGTCCCAGGTGGAGGTAGAGGGGCAGGTGATAAGAAAAGGGAAGGGGGTCAGGGAATCAGAGTGTGGTTGAGAAGAGTTGCCAAAAGCAGTGTAAAGCAGAAAGACAGCAGGAGGCCAAAATCCTACAGCCAGCAGACTCTGTAGGTGATCTCTTATCTAAGGCCCAGTCATGCACTGCCCTGCTCATCTTGAGTGCTCGGGCATCCTCAGGCTGCTATGCTGACCAAGGTTAGCCTGGACAGACCCCCACAGAAAGGTCCAAGTAAGTGTTGGGGGTTCAGTTGGGCATAAAATGGTGTCCAGAGATACAGGGGGAGGATTAAGAAATGTTGCCACAAGAAGTGGGGTATTAAAAAGTGTTGTGACAAGAAGGAAAATCGGGAAAGTGGGAAGCCAAAAGCCTCCAGATCCCATCTCCTCAGAAGGCCCCCCATCCAAGTTTCAATCAAGCTCAACCCTGCTTAGCTTCAGGGAAGAGGTGCCCTCAGACTGCTATGGTCCATGGAACCTGAAAGGACAAACTGCCACAAAAAGATCCTTGGCTGTGGCAAAAACAGCAGTGGGCAGAGGCCCAGAAGTTAAGCCATGTCGGGCCTGGCAGGGACTTGGATGGGGGACTGCCTGGAAAACTGGGGCCTGGAGGCTTTTGCCTTTTTACCTTCTTCATGCTTTCCCCTCTTATCGAAACACTTCCCAACTTCCCTCTGAGTCGGTCCCCCTTTACCACTTGCCTATGCCATGCCAAACCCGAGACCTCCCCATGTGGGTTTGCCTCAACAGCATCCAGCCGCCATAGCAGACCTATGGCACTGAAGCCCAGAAGCTAAGCAGGTTTGTGCCTGGTTGGGAATTGGATGGGGAAACACTGGAGGAGATGGGAGCTGGAGGTTTTGGCTACCTGATTCCTCACTGTTCTACACTGCTTGTCACCACACTTCCCTAGTGCCTCCTGACACTCCAACCTTCTATTTCATGTTCCTGCCTGCCTGTGTCCTGCCAAGGATAGAGACCTTTCTGTGGGTGTTTGTCCCTGCAGCTCCCTGGCACCATAGCAGCCTGAGGTCACCCCAGCCAAGAAGCCTAGCAGGGTCAGGCTTGACTTGGGCTTGGATATGGGACCACATGGGGAGGCCCAGAGCTGGAGGCTTTTGCCCTCCCACTTTCTAATGCTTTGCCCCGCTTGTCCCAATGCTTCCCAACCACCCCATGACTCACTGCTCCCACTTTTCCACCTGCATTTGACCCCATGGAAGCCAGGGACGTTCTTCTGGGGTTCCTACCTGCAGCCCTTGGGTGCCGTAGCACCCAGAGAGGACCCCAGCACGGATCCTAAGTGGGATGGAGCCTGGCTGGGACTTGAAAGGGTGGCTCTGAGAGAGATCGGGGGCTGGTGGCTTTCTGCATCCCACTCCGTTTTTGCTTTCCCATGCTTCTTGCAATGCTTCCCAACTGCCCCTTTACTCTGGCTCCCTCTTTTCCATGAGTCTGCAAGCCTGTTGTGGCCTGGGACCTCCCCGTAAGTGTTCATCCCAGTAGACCCCAGGTGCCATAGCATACTGAGGCCTCACCAGCCAGAGATCTAAGCTGGGTTGGACCTGACTCGGGCTTGAATGGGGGACCTACCGGTGGGACAGGTGGCTGGAGACTTTTGGCTTCTTGTTCTTTTCCCGTTTTCCTCCAATTGTCAGAACGCTGCACAACCAGCCCCTGACTCTCTGGCCAGCCCTTTTCCACCTGCTTGAGCTGCTGCCGTGACCCAGGTTCATAATGGAATGGTCTATGAAGTCACCGAATGCTATCATAGCCTGGGGGTGCCTCAGACCAGAAGCTAAGCAGGGTCAGGCCTTGCTTGGGCTCAGATCAGGGACTGCCAGGGGCAATAAAGACTGGAGGCTGTTAGTGTCCAGTTCCCATTACTGAGACGTCTGTCACCACCTGTGGAAGTGTGATCTGCAGACCCTGACTCAACTATAAATGAATGGAGGCACTCTCACACCATTACAGTGATAGAGATGGGCTGGGGATGACTATAGCCATATCCCCATGTGAGTTTGTGTAGGCAGCCCAGAGGCACCATAGCAGCCCTAGGGCTCCACAACCCAGAAGCTAAGCAGGGTTGGGCCTAGCTGAGGCTTGGAATGGGGGACTGCCTGCAAAGACCAGGGGTAGGAAACTTTTGCCTTTTCAATTTCTTCCTGCTTTTCCTCACTTGTTCAGATGCTCTCCAACTGCCCCCTGACTCTCTGTCACCTTTTACTCACTTGCCTATGCTTCTGCTTCAGCCTGGAACTTTCCCGTGAGTGTTTGTCTCACCAGGCCCCAGGTGACATAGCAATTCTAGGGCATTGCAGCCTGGAAACAAGGGAAGATCTGGCCTAATTAAAGCATAGATGGGGGACCACCTGGTGAGATGGGAACTGGAGGCTTTGTTTTTTTTATTACTTCCCATTTCCCCCTGCTTATCTCACCACTTCTCAAGAACCTACTAACACTCTGGCTTTCTATTTCACGTTCCTGCCTGCCTGTGCCCCCACCAAGAACAAGGAGCTTTTGGTGGGTGTTTGTCCTGGCAGCAGCTAGCACCATAGCAGCCTGAGGGCACCCCAGCCCAGAGGCTAAGCAGGGTCAGGCTTGACTGGGGCTTGGATGGGGGGCCACCTGGGGAGACCAAGAGCTGGAGGCTTTTGCCTTTCGTCTTTCTTCCACTTTGCCTTGCCTGTTCCAACATTTCCCTACCACCCACTGACTCACTGACCCCCCGCCCAATTTTTCACCAGCCTGTGCCTCCATGGCAGCCCAGGACATTCTTGTTGGGGTCTGCCCAGAAGAACTTGGGCAGCATAGCATTCTGAGGGGGCCCTAGCATGAAAGCTAAACAGGTTTTAGCTTGGCTGGGGCTTGGATGGGGGCCACTTGGAGAAACTGAGGGCTGGAGGCTTTCCTTTCCCGATCTCTTTTGCTTTCCCTTCTTTGTCACAATGCTTCTCAACTGCCCCTGACTCTGGCCCCTGTTTTCCCTCAGGTTACAAGCGTGTCTCGGCCTGAGGCTTCCCTCTACGTGTTCATCCTGGTAGACTTTGGGCATCATAGCACACTGAGGGCACCCCAGCCTCGGAACTATGTACAGTTGAGCCTGACTGGGGCTTGGATTGAGGACCACCTTGGGGGAAAAGGGGCTGGAGGCTTTTTGCTTCTTGTTGGTTTTTTGCTTTCCCCCAATAGTTGCAATGCTTCCCAACAGTCTGCTGACTCTCTCCAGACTTTTCTATCTGCCTGCACACCTGCCGTGGCCTGGGACCTCCCTAAACAGGTGTGTATCTGAAGTCACCTAATGGCATTGAATCCTGGAAGCTAAGCTGAGTCAGGCCTGGCTTGGGTTTAGATGGGGGAAAGCCTGGGAAGACGGGGTTGGAGGCTTTTGGCTTTCAGTTTTCATTCAATTTCCCCAGCTTCTCGCAATGTTACCCAACCAACCCCTGACACTCTGGTTTTTCCTTCAGAGTTCCACCTGCCTTTGCCCCTGCTGCTTCATGGGGCAACCCTGAGGGGATCCAACCTAGCAGCCCTTGTGTGTCATAGCACACTGAGGGCATATCAGCATAGAATCTAAGCAAGGTCAGGCTTTGGAGGGGCTTGGATGGGGCGTCACTTGGGGAAATCTGGGGATAGAGGCTTTTGGCTTTCTGCTCCCTCCTGGTTTTTTTGCTTGTCATAATGCTTCCCAACCACCCTCTAACTCCCTGGCCTCCCTTTCCAGCCCTCCTGCTCCCGCCCCTCGAGGCCAAGGTCCTCCCCATGAGGGTCTGTCATGGCAGCTTCCAGGTGCAATAGCAGCCTGAGGTTGCCCCAGCTCAAAGCTAAGCAGGATCAGGACTTGCTGGGCCTTCTATGGTGGCACACCTGGGAAGATATGGGCCTGGAAACTTGTGGCTTTAAGCTCCTTTTCCACTTTCTTACTTTCTTGTGCTTGTCACAATGCTTTACAACTGAACCCTGACTCCCTGGACCCTTCTTTTTTGTCCCCGTGCACCCCCTCTGTGGCCTGAGATCTCTCCCTGGAGTCCGTTTCAGCAGCTACTGGGCGCCATTGCAGCCTGAGGGCTCCCCTGCCTGGAACCTAAGCAGGGTCAGTCCTTGTATGAAGGACGACTGAGGAAGACTGGGAACTGGAGGTTTTGACTTCCAGCTCTCTTTCCACTTTCCCCTGCTTGCTGAAATGCTTCCCAGATTACCCCTTACTTACTGGCCTCCTGTTTCCTGCCTGCCTTCACTCCTGCTGCAGTCCTGTATCTCCCAGTGAGGTTCTGTCTAGGCAGCCCCCAAATCTGAGAGTCAGAACCATAGCAATCTGAAAGTCAGAAGGTGGTTGAGAACCCTTGTGACAAGGGGGAAATGTGAGAAAAGAACAGGAAGTCAAAAGCCACTAGGCCCTGTCTTTCCATGCAGCCCCCCATCCAAGCTCCAGCCATGCCTGACGCTCCTTAGCTTCCTGGTTGGGGTGTCCTCAGGCTGATACGGTGACAGGTGGCAGCCATGACAGACCTCCATGGGGAAGTCCCAGGCTGAGGCAGTGGCACAGGTGAGCAGGCCCCAATCTCCCCAGGCAATCCCCCATTCAAGCCTCAGTCAAGCCAGACCCTGCTTAACTTCTGGGCCTAAGGGCTCTCAGGTTGCTATGGACCCTGGGGCCTACCAGGACAAACACCCAGAAAGAGGTCCCAGGCTGTGGTGAGAATTCCAGTGGATGGGAACCCAGAAGCTACACAGAGTCGAAATGGCAAAGTGTTGGATGGGCATCCACCTTGAAAGAACAGGACTCGAGGCTTTCGTATTTTTGCTTTCCTCAAACTTTCCCTCAGGCTGCTATGCTGATCAGGGTCAGCTGGGAGGAATCCCCACCAGGAGGCCCCAGTTCATGTTGGGGGCACAGGTGAGTGAAAATGGTGTTGAGAATCTGCTGGCAGTCAAGACATGTTGCCACAAGTGGGGGAAAGCAGAAATAAAGTGAGAAGCAAAAAGGCTCCAGCATTGATATTCCCAGGCGACCCCCCTTCCAAGCCACAGTCAAGCCTAAACCTGCTTAAAGGCACCCTCAGTCTATTACTGTTCAAGGAGTCTGCCAGGACAAAATGCCATGAGAGAGGTCTGGGGCTGAGACAAGAATGCCATGGGGTGAGTGCTCAGAAGCTAAGAAGGATTGAGCCTTGCTGGGGCTTGGATTTGGGACCAACTGGGGGTACAGTGGACTGGAGACTTTTGTCCTCTTGCTCCCTTCTTGCTTTCTTCTGATTGTCACAAAGGATTCCAACAAACCCCCACTCTCTGGCAAGCTTTTTTCAAACTGCTATGTCTCTGCCTCAGCCCTCCCTGATGAGGGCTATCTCTGAAGTCACCAAAAGCTATCACAGTCTGAGGACACCTCAGCTCAGAAGCTAAGCAGGGTCGGGCCTGGCTTGGGCTTGGAAGGAGGATCATCTGGGGAGACTGGGGCTGAAAATTTTTGGCTTCTGGTTAGCTTTCCAACTTTCCCTGCTTCTTGCAAAGCTTCCCAATCACCCCCTGACACTCTAGCTTTTCCTCTCCCACTCCTGTATGCCTGCACCCCAGCCAAAACCTAGGGTCTTCCCAATGGGGTTTGTCCTTGCAGCTCTTGGGTGCCTTAGCAGACTGAGGATGCCCCAGCCTAGTAACTAAGCAGGGTCAAGCCTCGATGGAGCTTGGATGGGGAACTGCTTGGGGAGACTGGGAGCTAGAGTCTTTTGGCTTCCCACTCTCTCCAGTTTTTTTGCTTGTTGCAATGCTTTCCAACCATCTGCTAACTCTCTGGCCCTTCCATTCCAGCCAGCCTGCTGCACCCTGCAGCCAGGGTACTCTTTGTGGGGATCAGTCATTGCAGCTCCCGGACACAATAGCAGCCTCTGATTGCCCCAGCTCTGAGCTAGGTAGGATCAGGGCTAGCTGGGTCTTGGATGGTGGAACACTTGTGAAGATAAAGGTCTGTAAGCTTTGACTTCCCACTTCCTTCTCCCTTCCCACTTTCTTCTGCTTGTCACAACACTTCCCAACTGATCCCTGAATCTCTGGTCCCTTCTTTTTTGTCCCCTTAGATCCTTAGCCTGAAATATAAGCAGGGTCAGGCCTTGCTGTGACTTGTATGAAGGACTGCCTTGGGAGACTGGGGGCTGGAGGCTTTTGGCTTCCAGCTTCCTTTCCACTTTTCCACATTTGCCACAATGCTTTCCAACTGTCCATTTACTTACTGCCCTCCTGTTTCCTTCCTGCCTTCACCCCTGCTGCAGTTGTGGACATCCCTGTGGGGCTCCCTCTAGGCAACCCTGAACACCATAGCAGTATGAGAGTCAAGGGACAGTTGAAAAGCACTGTGACAAGAAAAGAAAGCAGGAAAAGAGTAAAAAGCCAAAAGCCTCCAGGCCTAGTCTTTCCATGTGGTCCAACATCCAAGACCCAGAGAGGCCATACCCTTCTTAGCTTCCGGGCTGGGGCACCCTCAGGCTGCTATGGTAATGGGGAGCTTCCAGAATGGGTCTCCTATGGGCAGGTCCCAGGCCAAGGTAGAGGTGCACGTAGGCAGAAAAGGTGGGGTCAAAGAGTGACAGGGCTGCTGGAAAGAGTTGACAAAAGAGGGGCAAAGCCTCCAGCCACCGGACTCCCCAGTCAGTTTCTTATCTATGCCCCAGCCATGCCCTACCTTGCTCAGTTTCCATGCTAAGGCACCCACAGGCTGCTGTGCCAAAGGGGTTCAACCGGTATGTACCCACAAGGGGAAATCCCAGTCCATGTTGGGGGCGAAGGTGAGCAGAAAATGGTGTCCAGATAGTCTGGGGGCGGTTAAGACATGTTGAGACAAGCCTAGGAAAGCAGGAAAAGAGCAGGAAGCCAAAAGCCTTCATCCCCGGTCTCCCCAGGTGATCCCTCATCCAAGCCTCAGTCAAGCCTGTCCCTGCTTGGCTTTTGGGACCAGGCACCCTCAGGCTGCTATGGATCACGTGGCCTGCCTGGACAGACTCCCAAAAAGAGGTTCCAGGCTGCAGTGAGGATGCCGACAGGTGGAAGCCCAGAAGCTAAGCAGAGTTGGGACTGGAAGATTATTAGATGGGGGACAACCTGGAAACACCAGGGGTCAAAAGCTTTTAAATTTTTGCCTTCTTCAAGCATCCCCCTGCTTGTACCAACTCTTTTCAACTGCTTTGTGACCCTCTGTTCCCCATTTCTGGCTTGCCTATAACCCCATTGTGACCTGGACCTCCCTATTTGTGTTTGTCTCTGCAGTCCCCAGGCACCATAGGAGGCCCAGTATAATACAGCCTATAAGCTAAGCACGGTCAAGCCTGGCTGGAGCTTGGATGGGGAACTGTCTGTAAAGACTGGAGGCTGGAGGTTTTTGCCTTTTCACCTTTTTCAAGCTTTTCCCCACTTCTCTCAATGCTTCCCAACTGCCCATTGACTCTGTCCCTTCTTTTCTGCTTGCCACCACCCTGGCCTTGGCCTGAGACTTCACTGTGTGGGTTTGCCTTTACAACCCCAGGCACCATAGCAGTCCTAGAGTGCCAAGGTCTGGAAGCTAAGCAGAGTCTGGCCTGGCTGGGGCTCAGACTGGAAACTGCTTGTAAAGACCAGGGGCTGAAGCCTTTTGACTTTTCACCTTCTTGAAGTTTTCCCTGGCTTGTCCCTACACTTTCCAACTGCTTGCTTACTCTGTCGTCACTTTCCCTCTTGCCTAAGTCCTTGTCAAGACCTCCCCTTGTTGCATTGTCTCATCAGACTCCGGTTGCCAAAGCAGCCATAAGGCACTGCAGCCCAGAAGCTAAGCAGGGTAGGGCCTGGCTGGGCTTGGGTGGGGGGGCTGCCTCTAAAGACCAGGGACTAAAAAGTTTTTTCTTTTCACCTTCTTCAAGCTTTCTCCCGCCTATCTGAATGCTACTCAACTGCCGTCTGACTCTCTGTCACCTCTTTATCACCTGCCTATGCTTTCCCTGTGGCCCCAAACTTCCCTCTGTGGGTTTGTCTTAGAAGCCCTAGCAGCCCTCAGAGGCCACAGCTCAAAAGCTAAACAGAATCTCGCCTGACTGGGGCTTGGATGGGGGGCAGCCTGGGCAGACGAGCTGGAGGATTCGGCTTCCCAATTCCTTCCTGCAATCCCCACTTATTGCAATGCTTCCCAAGAGCCTCCTGATACTTTGGCTTTCTATTTAACATTCTCCGTGGCCTACACCCTCACTGAAATCAGGGACCTTTACATGGGTGTGCATCTTGGCTGCCCCATGGCACCATAGCAGCCTAAGGGTGCCTCAGACCAGAAGCAAGGCAGGGTCAGGTTTGACTGGGTTTTGGATGGAGGATCACCTGGGGAGACCAGGAGTCAAAGGCTCTTGGCTTCCCCCTTTCATCTGCTTTGTCCCGCTTGTCCCAACTCTTCATAACTACACCCGGACTCACTTCCTCAACTTTTCTGCCTGCCTATGACCCCGTGGCAGCCAGGGACATTCCTGTGGGAGTCCAGTTGGCAGCCCTGGGGCACCATAGCATTCTGAGATGTCCCCAGCCCAGAAGCTTAGCAGGGTCGAGTCTAATTGGGCTTGCACTGGGGGCTGCCTGGGGATACCAGCAGCTAGAGGCTTTTTTCTTCTCTCTCCCTTTTCACTTTTTCTGCTTGTCTCAAGACATCCAAACCACCACCTGACTCTGGTCCCCTCCTTTCCTTCAGCCTGCAAGGCTGTCATGGCCTGAGACCAGCATAGCAACCAGAGAGTGCCTCAGCCCAGGAGCTAAGCAGGGTCTGCCTTGACTGGTTTGGATGGGGGACAGCCTTGGAGGACAAGGCCCTGGTGCTAAGCAGGGATGGGCCTGGCTGGGGCTTGGTCCATGGATGCTTTTGGCTTCTTTCTCCTGTTGGATACCATCCCCAACCCTGTTCTTGGGTGCCCTTGTTCCAGCCAGAGGGAAAGGTGTGGTCTGCAGTATTCAGTAGCAGACGTCATTCTTATGCAAACCTAGAACACTGAATTCTACCACCAGTTGCTATTAAGGTGCATTTGCATCAGAAGCATAGCAGATAAGGCGCCACCAAGTCTGACCATACCCAAAACATCAAGGGGCTTTCATCTCCCAAGCATTGCAGACACAGAGCAATCAAATCACTCCAAATTCTGAGATCCTAGGCAGATGCTGTGGCATTCTGGTTATCTCTGGCCCTCAAGGCTTTTCTTCCTTGCAAGCTCCCATCTGCAAAGACTCTCCCAGATCTTGTGAGCAGAGGTTGCCTCCCTTCTCAGATATCTTGCACAATTCCTCTTTATATCTTCATGCAGCCTCCAGGTTCAGAAGGCATTCCTGGGACCAAAGCAGTATTTCCTGCTCTGCAACCACCCCATGGTGTTCCATGGTTTTATAGTGCTCTCAGATGGTCTTTACCTTAGGCCTCTAGTTGCCACTTGATTTCTATTTTACTGCACCAATATTTGATAGAGCTTAGTTCCAGGTATAAACTTCAGTGTACAATAAATAAAGCAATGCTTCCCAACTGCCCTGTGATTCTCTGGCCAGCATTTTTCCACCTGCCTGCTCCCCTGCCTTGGTCTGGGACCTCCTTGAAGGAGTCTTTCTCTGAAGTCACTGAATGCCATCACAGCCAGAGGAAGCCTCTGCCCGGGAGCTAAGCAGGGTTGGGTCTGGCTTGGGCTTGAATGGGGGATGACTGTGGAAATGGGTGCTGGAGGTTTTTGGCTTCTGGTTCCCTTCCCAACTTTCCCTGCTTGTCGTAAAGCTTCCCAATGGCCTTCTGACACTCTGAATTTCCCTTTCCCATTCACGCAAGCCTGTGCACCTGCCTCATCCTTGGGTGTCCCCAAGGGATTCCATCTGTGCAGCCCTCAGGCACCATAGAAGACTGAGGGCACCCCAACCCAAAAACTAAGAATGTTCGAGCTTCAGTGGGACTTCAATGGGGGACTGCTTGGAGAGATGGGACTATAGGCTTTTGGCTTCCCATACCCTCCCAGTTTTTATGTTTGCTTGTCACAATGCTTACCAACTACCTGCTAACTCTCTGGCCTTCCATTTCCAGGCAGCCTGCTTCCCCCAATGGCCAGGGAACTCACCTTAAGGGTCTGCAATGGCAGATCCTGGAGGTAATAGCAGCCCAAGGCCGCTGCAACTCAGAGTTAAGGGGAATCAGGATTGGCTCGGGCTTGGATGGTAGATCACTGGGGAGATAAGAGCCTGAAAGCTTTTGGCTTCTTGCTCCCTTTCCACTTTCTTCTGCTTTGCACAATGCTTCCCAACTGATCCATGACTCTCTAGCCCCTTTGTTTTCATCCCCATGCACCCCCACTGCTGAGGTCTGGGACCTCCACATGAGGTTCGTTTCAGCACTTACTGGGCTCCTTAGCAGCCTGAGGGCTTCCAGCCCAGAAACTAAGCAGGATCAGGCCTTGCTATGGCCTGTATGAAGTACCAACTTGGAAGACTAAGGGCTGAAGGCTTTTGGCTTCCCGTTCCCTTTACAATTTCCCCCACTGTTGCAATGCTTCACAACTACCTCCTTACATCCTGGCGTCCAGTTTTCACCTGCCATTGCCCCTGCCACAGTTCTGGATCTCTCCATGGGGCTACATCTTGGCAGCCACTGAACAACATAGCAGTCTGAAAGTCAGGGCAAGGTTGAGAACCCTCGCAATAAGTGGGGAAAGTGGGAAAACAGCAGGAAGCCAAAAGCCTCCAGACCTGGTCTTTCAATGTGGTCCTCCATCCAAATGCCAGCCAGGCTCAACTGTGCTTAGCTTCTGGGCTGGGACACGCTCAGGTTGCTGTGGTGACTGGGGACTGCTGGAAAGGACCCCCAGGCAGAAGTCCCAGGATGAGGTGGGTGCACTGGTGGTCAATAAAGAATGGATCAAAGTCAGAGGGTAGTTGGGAAGAGTTGCCAAATGCAGGGAAATTTGGGAAGTGAGTGGGAGGCCAAAAGCCTCCAGCCACCAGACTCTCCAGGTGGTCCCTTATTTAAGCCTCAACCATGCATTACCCTGCTCAGATTACATGTTGGGGCGCCCTCAGGCTGCTATGCCAACCAGAGTCAGCTGGGATGGACTTCCACTGGGAGGTTCCAGTCTTTGTTGCAGGCTCAGGTGGGTGGTACATGCTGTCCACAGAGTCTAGAGGCAGTTAAGAAGTGTTTCCACAAGTGGGTTAAAGTGGGAAAGAGCAGACGACAAAAGCTTCCAGGCCCAGTCTCCCCAGGCGGTCCCCCATTTAAGCCTCAGTCAACCCTGACCCTGCTTAGTGTCCGGGCCGAGCCATCCTCAGGCTGCTATGGCCCACCGGGCCTGCCAGGGAAAATCCCCAAAAAGAGGTCCCAGGATTCAATGAGAACATCAGTGGGCAGAGCCTGGAAGCTAAGCAGGATTGGGCCTGGCAGAGGCTTAAATGTGGATCACCAGGAAAGATCAAGAGCTGGAGGATTTTGCTTTTACACCATCTTCAAACTTTCCCCCGCTTGTCCCAATGCTTCCCAACTGCCCTCCGACTCTCTGTCCTTTATTTCCTGCTTGCCTACGCCTCCACCAAGGCCTGGATTATCTTCTTGTGGGTTTGTCTCAGCAGCCTGCAGGTGCCATAGCAGCCTTCGGGTGCTGCAGCTGAGAAACTAAGCAGGGTAGGGCCTGTCTGGGGCTTGGATGGGAGATTACCTGTGAAGACCAGGCCTGGAGGCTTTAGCCTTTAGCCTTCTTCAAAAATTTTCCTGCTTGTCCCAATGCTTCCCATTCGCACTCTGACTCTATCTTCTCTTTCTCACTTGTCTGTGCCCCCACCACAGCTCTGAACTTCCCTGTGTATTTTTTTTTTCAGCAGTACCCAGGTGCCATAACAGCCCTGGTGCACTGCAGCCCAAAAGCTAAGTAGAGTCTGGTCTGTCTGGGGCTTGGATGGGAGATCCACTGGGTAGAAGGTGTAAGATTTATTGCCGAGGTAAAATGAGGAAACTGAGGCAGGTACGAAAAAAGATGAGAAGCCAATTTATTCCGCTCCCAGGCAACCTCAGTGGTCCAAGAGGGGCCAGAGAAGTTGCGCCTGGCAGTTCAGGGTGTGGGGTTTTATGGGTTGTGCAGGCAATTGATTGGTTACTGGGAAACAAAGAGAAGGCATTTCTATTGGCTGTTGAGGAGTAGGAAGTACATGAAACTAGCTACTATTGGTAGGTGGGCGGGACTTTGGGTAAGTGGGCCTTGATTGACTACTGGGGAAACAAAGAGAAGGCATTTCTATTGGCTGTTGAGGAGCAGGAAGTACATAGAGTTAAAGTAGGAAGTACATGAAAGTAGCTGCCATTGGTAGGCGGGACCTTGGGTAAGTGGGCCTTGATTGACTACTGGGGAAACACAGAGAAGGCATTTCTATTGGCTGTTGAGGAGCAGGAAGTACATGGAGTTAAAGTAGGAAGTACATGAAAGTAGCTGCCATTAGTAGGCGGGACCTTGGGTACACAGGCCTGTCAGGGCGTACGGGGCTATTGCTGGGCAGGGAACAGTGGAGCCTCTTTTAAAAAAATTTCTTTGCAGGGTTTTTTAACAGCAGGCTGGAGGTTGGATGCATAATTCAGTGCTGAATTTGTGGGCTTGGGCATGGTATGCAGAGGCGGGTGTAGGGAAGCTTTGTGGGGAAGCCAGATAATGAGCTCGGGTAATGACACAGTTATCAGGCATGGAGAGTGATGAATGTGTCCATTTGACTCCCGGCAAGGCAAGTGGCCTTACAGAAGGGTGTTGGAGGCTTTGGCCTCCCAATTTTTACCACTCTCATCCGCTTGTTGCAATGCTTCTGAAGCACCTCTGACACTCTGGTTTCTATTTTATGTTCCCGCCTGCCTGCGACCCTGCCAAGGACAGGAACCATTCCATAGGTGTCCATCCCAGGAACCCCTGACACCATAGCAGCCTGAGGGTGTCCTAGCCCAGAAACTAAGCAGGGTCACACTTCACTGGGGTTTGGATGGGAAACCAGGTGAAGACTAGGAACTGGAGGCTTTTGCCTTCCTCCTCTATCTGCTTTGCCCTGCTTTTCCCAACACTTCGCATTGGCCCATGACTAACTTCCCCCCTTTTTCCACCTGCATTTGATTCCAGGGCATCCCAAGACATTCTTCTGGGGATCCGCCTTGCAGCCCTCAAGTGTCATAGCACACGTAAAATGTCCCAGCTCAGAACCTTAACACACTTGAGCTGGCTGGGGCTTGGATGAGGTGCCACCTAGGGAGAAGTGGGGGCTGAAGGCTTTTTTTCTTGATCCTTTTTTGCCTTCTCCAGCTTGTTGAAACACTTTCCAACCACCCCCTGACTTTGGACTCCACTTTTCCATCAGCCTGCAAGCCTGTCGCCACTTGGGAACTTCCCATAGGTTTTCATCCTGGTATTTCCTGGGTGTAATAGCACCCAGAGGGTGCACAAGCCTGGAAGCTTCGCAAGGACAGGCCATGCTGGGGCTTGGATGGGGAAACACCTGGTGGTACAGGGATCTGGAGGCTTTTGGCTTCTGCTCTCTTCTGGTTTTTTCCGTATTGTTGCAACACTTCTCAACCACCCATTGACTCTCTGGTCAGGACTTTTTCACTTGCCTAAGCCCCTGCCAGGGCCCAGGACCTCCCTGGAGTGGTCTATATGTTAAGTCAATGAACAGCATTGCAGCCTAAGGGCACCTCAGCCTGGAAGCTAAGTAGGATAGGGCCTGGATTGGGCTTGGATCAGGGTCCGACTAAGGAGATGGGGAGTAGTTTTGGCTTCTGGTTTCCTTCTTTGAGACTTCAGTCACCACCGGCAAAAGTTTGACACGCAGACACTGACTCAACGACAGATAAATGAATGCACTCTCACACCATTACAGTAATAAAAGTGTGCTACAGATGGCCATTGGCTGCTTTCAGAGGACAAAATATCACCAATTGACCAAGACCCTTTGTCCATCCACACATGTATTCATAAAAGAGGTTCTAAGTAAACACTGTCGTGGGTAATTAACATGGTTAAAAGAGTTGTTTTACTAATGATAGAAGTTTTAGGATCTGGGCCCAGAGTAAACACCATTAACAGGTAATTCCCTTTTGATCTCCCCCTGAGATGGACATGCAGCACAAAATTTACATGAGTATACAGTTAAAGACAAAGGGATGTCGGCTAAACAGACTTAAACTGGGAAAAAACCTCTTATTGTTCCTATCTTCTCCCTAACGTAATGGACCTGTCGGCCACCTTTGGCCTTCCCCAAAAAAATCTTTTGGCCTTCCAAAAGGTTTGAGACTATAATTTATAATTTTTTCTAAATATTTCCTGTAATATTTGGCCAACCACCCCAAGAGAATTCCAATATTTCTCAATGTTTCTTTTTAATACAATTAGGCTCTGTTGTCTGCTGGTCACTGATGGGTCTGCATAGCTGGTCACCCAGCTATGGGTCTGCCAGGCAATGCGGTTATTGCTTTTATTCTGGATTTGAATCCTAGGATTGATAAATAACATAAGATAATTATGAATACCAATAGTAACAATCTTTTCTAGTTAAAGAGTGACTCCCCAGCATGGGGGTCTAACCAGCAGAGATGTTCTTGCATATCTTTCCATCATTTTTGGCCAGATTATCTACAAAGGCCACTGTTTGTACTGATTCAGTAATAGATGCCACTGCAATGCTGGCTTTAGCCAGGATGATTGTAGCTGAGACTGTAAAGGCCATAAGTTTAGCAATAACTTTTTTATATCTGACCTGTAATGTCATTTGGTATTTTAATTTACTGTATGCCATTACTGAGGAACTTCACTGGGGAATATGTTAAATTTTTCAGTTAAGAGCTGTATTGTTAGAAGCTGTGAAGGATGTGTTAGTTTAAATAATTAGGAAAGAAAAAAGTAGATTAGAAGATGTGCTTGATAGAGTTTAGCAGGTACTAGTTGCAAGTAAAGTCAAAAAAATAAAAAATAAACAAATTCTAAGTCGGATTTGTTTAGCCTTTTGCATTGACCTCTTCAGCATTCCTCAAGTGATGTCCTGGGGTTGTGTCATCCCGTAGGTCTTTTCTTAGGCTGATTCGATCTGTTTCTCTTTTCCATCCTTTGATGAGGACACAGTCTCTTGGCTGGTTCTGTTATGCTGGAAATCCTAGTGATTGTGCCTGTGCTAAGAGACCGTTAATAATCTTTGTAAAACAACAGTTTAGTGCTTTAAGAAAATCCTGTCATGCTTTATTTCTTTTAAATTTTTAATTTTTTTATTGCGTTTAGGTTTTGGGGTACCTGTGCAGAACATATAAGATAGTTGCATAGGTACACACATGGCAGTGTGTTTTGCTGTCTTCTGCCCCTTCACCCACATTTGGCATTTCTCCCCATGTTCAGTTCATAGAAAAACTGAGTTATACTTCTTTAACTTTTAACCAGTATGTTTCCACACAGAATTTCCTTTACAATTAATGTTTTCAAACTTGCTTATACCTTCAAAACAAAATTTCACAATCTACTTGTATAAATTCCCTGACAAATCTAGATATGCCTTAACTTTCTTTTGTTTTGTAACCTTCCTTACTAAAGTTACCATCTTATAACTTTCTTAATATTTCTTTCCTTCTTACTTTATCTCTCTCTTATGTCTTATATTCTGAGCTGCTTTATCTCTTTTTGCCTTCCTTACCTCTTTCTCTCTCTGTTACTCATTTTCTCTTTCTATTTATTTCTCTAATTTATTTTTGTTCCCGGCTGTCTTGGTCAAGCAGTGATATTATCAGTTTTAAGTCTACTTTGTCATTGCCATAAGTGAATGACCCAGGCAATGAGCTCCTGGCTTGAGATTAGACTTAATAAAAGTTGTTTCAAGATTTTATACTAGAGAAACTGAGTAAGCCAAGTTACTTACTATAGTTATGGACTGAGCGGAAAAAATTTTTAGTGCTAGGATTATGGATCCCCTAATTTTACATCCCCACCTGCCAGCGTTTTTGTCACAGCCTGGGACCTCTTTGTGGGGGTGTGCCCTGGCCAGCACTGTGGGCCATAGCTGTCTGATGGCACCTTGTCCCAGAAGGTAATCAGGGTTGAGTTTGACTGGGGTTTAGATGGCGGACTCAATGGGGAGACCAGAGATGGAGGCTTTTGTCTTCCCACTCTTTTCTCACTTTCTCCTGCTGTCACAAAAGTTCTTACCTGCCCCTAAACACTCTGGACACCATTTCCATCCCACCTGCGACCCCAACATGGACTGGGACCTCCCTGTGGGGCTCTGTCCCTGCTGATCCCTGTTGGAATAGTAGCTTGAGGGTGCCTGAGCATGGAAAATGAGCAGCGTAGGGCACTGCTGGGGCTTAGATAAAGGATTGCCTAGAGAGTCTGGTTGCTGAAACCATTTGGCCTCCTGCTCACTTCCTACTATCCCTCACTTTTGGCAACCCTTCCCAACCACCCTCTGACTCTCTGACCACCACTTTTCTACCTACATGATCGCCACCTCAGCCTGGGGCTTCCTAGTGGGGGTCTGTTCTGGCAGCTCCCTGTCACCACAGCAGGCCTAGGGCACCCCAACCCAGATGCTAAGGAGGGTCATTTCTTTTTGGCGTTTATATGGAGGACCATGTGGAAAGACCTTGCATGAAGCCTTTTGGCTTTCTGCTCTTTTTCCACTTTCCCTTATTGTCATTACACTTCTCAACCGCCATGACTCTCAGACTGCTATGGTGTTCAGGGGCTACCTACACGGAGCCCCAAGTGGAGGTCTTTGGCAGTGGTATGGAGCATGCAGGCTGTATAGGGAGGGCCAGATAATAAGTGGGTAGTTAGGAAGCATTGAGACTAGCAATAAAATCAGGAGGGAATGGGAAGCCAAAATCCTCCAGCCCCCAATCTCCCCAAGCAGTCCCCAATTCAAGTCCCAGGGTGCTATGGTGTCCGTGGTCTAACAGGACAAACTTTTAGAAGGAGGTCTCAGTTCATGACAGGCTTACAGGCTGACAAAAAAAGTGAGGGCTAGATTCAGGGGGCAGTTGGGAATCATTGCAACAAGCAGGGAAAAGCATACACAAAAAGTGAAGGAAAAAGCCTCCGGCCCTGGTCTCCTCAGCTGCTCTGAGCTGCAGCACCCTAGGGCTGCTATCGTGCCTCGGGGATACCGAGGCAAACTCACACGGGAAGACCACAGGCTTTGTCAGAGGCATAGGCAGTGGGAAAGGGGGTCAGAGAACCATGGGGCAGTTGGGAAGCACTGGGACAAGAGGGGGAAAGCTTTAAAAAGGCAAAAAAGCAAAAGCCTTTAGCCCTTGGTCTTTCTAAGAGGTTCCCCATCCTAGTGCCTGCCAGACCCAACCCTGCTTAGCTTCACAGGAGCCCCCACTCCCACCAGCGTTTTTTGCCACAGCCTGGGACCTCTTTGTGGGGGTTGGCCCTGGCCAGCCCTGTGGGCCATAGCTGCCTGAGGGCACCTCAGCCAGGAAGCTAAGCAGGTTCAGATTTGACTGAGACTTAGATGGGGAACCCCTTGGGGAGATCAGGGATGGAGGCTATTGTGTTCCCACTCTTTATTTGCTTTCCCTCACTGTTTCAACACTTCTTAACCGCCCCCAGAGTCTCTGGAATCATTAACTTCCCACCTATGCCCACAACGCAGATTGGAATTTCTCCATGGGAATCCGTTCTGGCTGACCTTGGTCAGCATAGCAGCCTGAGTGTGCCCCAGCACAGAAACTGAGCAGAGTAAAGCATGGCAGGGGATAAAAGACTGCCTGGGGAAGTCCTGTGGCTGGAGGCATTTTGTCTCCCACTCACTTCCCACTTTCTCCCAATTTTGGCAACTCTTCCCAACTGCCCTCTGACTCTCTAACCCCTCCAACTATCCTGCCTGTCTGCACCCTTACCTCAGTCGAGCATTTCCCCATGGGAATCCTTTCTGGCGGAACACATTTGCCATAGCAGCCTCAGGGCACCCAAGCTTGGGAAGGCTAAACAGGATCGGGCCTGGTTCCCATGGATGAAAAAAGGCATGGAAAGGCTGGGCCTGGAGGTTTCTGGCTTCCTGCTCTTTTTCTTCTTTCTTTCCTTGTTGCAATGCTTCTCAACCACTTCCTAACTCCCAGACTGCTATAGCGTTCTGGGGCTGCATAGAAGGGGACCCAAAGGGAGGTCCACAACCTCGCTAGGCTTTAAGATGGGTGGAAAACAGGAGGCCATGAAATAAGGTAGCTATTAGTAAGCATTGCAGAAAGTGCAGTAAAGTGGAAAGGGAGCTGGAAGGCAAAAGCATACAGTCCCCGATCTCTCCAAGGAGTTCTTCACATAAGTGCAGCAAGGCCTGACCCTGCTTAGCTTCTGGGCTGGAGAGCCCTCAGGCTGTTGTGGCACCCGGAAGCTGCGGAATCAGACCTCAGGTGGAGGTCTCAGGTTGTAGTGCAGATGCACTGGAACAAAAAAGAAGGGGTCAGAGAGTCAGGGGTCAGTTGGGAAGCACTGTGACAAGCAGAAGACAGTGGGATAGTGGAAAGAGAGCTGGGAGCCAAAAGCTTCCAGGCCCTTATCTTCCTAGGCAATCCATCATTCAAACCCCAGCTAGTACTGATCCTGCAGGCGACCCCAGGCTGCTATTGCACCCAGGAGCTGCCATGACAGATACACACAGAGAGGTCCCTGGAGGCAGTGGGGGTAGCAGGCAGACTCTAAAGGAAGGGACAGAGAGTTAGCGAGTGGTTGGAAAGCACTGCAACAACCAAAGAAAACAGGAAGGAGGAGGAAGCCAAAAGTCTCTAGTCCCCATTTCCCCAAACAGTCCCCCATCCAATAGTCGTGAGGCCTGATCTTGCTTAGCTTCTAGGCTGGGACACCCACAGGTTGCCATAGTATTCAAGGGCTGCTAGGACAGATCCCCTCAGGGATGCCCCAGGATGAGGCAGGGGTACAGGCATGCAGGAGTGGGAAAGGGAAAGCCAAAGTGTCACGGGGCAGTTGGGAAGCTTTGCAACAAGCAGGGGAAATTGGTAAGAAAACCAGAAGCCATAAACTTCCAGACCCCGTCTTCCCAGGCAGCCCACAATCCAAGCCCATCAGGCCCAACCCTGCTTAGCTTTCAGGCCTAGGCACCCTCAGGCTAAGATGGCATTCAGTGACATCAGAGACAGACCCCTTCGGTAAGGTGTCAAGCCACAGCAGAGGCACAGGCAAGAGGAAATGGGTGGACTGGAATTGGGGCAATTGGGAAGCATTGCAAGAATCAAGGGAAAGGGGGAAGTTAGCCAGAAGCCAAAAGTCTCCAGCCCCCATCCCAACAGAGGGTTCCAGATTCAAGGCCCAGTGAGGCCCGACCATGCTTAGCTCCCAGGCTGAGGCACCCTTAGTGTGCTGTGGCACCTGGGGTCTACCGGGATGAACACTTACAAAGAGGTCCCAGGACATCATGGCCTTGCAGGCTGACAGAAAAGAGGAAAGGAATTGTAGGGTAGATAGGAAGCATCGTGACAAGCTGGGAAAAGTGAAAATGGAGCAGAAGGAAACAAGTTTCCAGCCCCTGGTCTCCCATCTAAGGAGGCCCCCCATCTAAGTCCCAGCCAAGCTAGACCTTGCTTAGCTTTTGCACTGAAGACCTCTCAGGGTGCTGTGGAACCCAAGGGCTGCCAGGTGGACCCCCCAAAAAAATCCCAGATTGCCGTGGGAGCACAGGTGGGTTAAAAAGGGGGAAGGCAGTGAGTAAGGTAACAGTTGTGAAGCGTTGAAGCAAGCAGGGCAGAGTGGAAGAAAGGAGGAAGCCAAAAACCTCTAGCTTCTGGTCTCCCCAGGTGGTCTGCCATCTAAACCTTAGTCAAGCCTTGTAGAGCTTCTAGTCTGTGGCAACCTCAGGCTGCTATGTGTCTGGGGCTGCTGAGATGGACACCCACGGAAAGCTCCTTGTCCTTGGCGGGGACACACGTAGGTGGGAATAGAAAATAGAAAGCAAGAGTGTCAAGAGGCCCTTTGGAAGCATTTCAACAAGTGGGGGAGAGTGGGAAGGATCAGGAAGGCAGAGCCTTCAGCCCATAAGTCCAAAGTTAATACCTCATCCATGTCCCAAGCAGTCCCAGCCCTGCTTAGTTCTGGACTGCAGCACCCTGGGGCTGCTATTATGAATCGGGGCTGTGAAGACATACCCACACCAGGAGGTTTCTGGCCTTGGCCAGGGCACAGACAAATGGAAAATGGCTTACAGAGAGTCAGGGGGCAATTGGGAAGCATTGGGAAAAGAGGGGGAAAGCTTGAAGAAAGTAAATAGGCAAAAGTCTTCAGGGCCCTGTCTTTCATAATGGTCCCCCACTGAAGCCCCTGCCAGGCACAGTCCTGCTTAGCTTCCAGGGTCCTGCTCATCTGCTTTCTCAAAGCAGTCCATGACCTCCTTTTGAGGTTTTGTCCTGGCAGGTCTAGTGGACCATAGCAGCCTGAGGGTGCCTGGGCCCAGAAGCTAAACATGGTCAGGCTTGAGTGAGGCTTGGATTGAGGATGGCCTAGAGATACCAGGGCTTGAGCCTTTTGGCTTCCTGCTCCATTTTCCCTTTCCCTTTCTTGTCACAACTCTTCTTAACTGCCCCAGACTCTCTGTACACCATTTCCTGCCCACCTGTGCTCCCAACACAAACTAGGACCTTGTTGTGGTGGTCTACCGTGGTTGTTCATGGTCAACATAGCAGCCTTAGGGAGCCTCAGTACGGAAGTTGAGCAGGGTAGTGCATGGCTGGGGCTTAGATGAGGGACCACTGGGGTGTTCCATGACTGGAGGCTTTTGGCTTCTTGCTCGCTTTCCATTTTCCCCCACTTTTAGCAACTCTTCCCAATCTCCCTGTGACTCCGACCCCGTCCCCCATCTTTTCTGCCTGCCGGCATTTCCACCTTGGTCTGGGACATCCCCATGGGGGTTCGTTCTGGCAACCTCCACTCGCCATAGCAGTCTGAGTCTTCCCCAGCCTGGAAGCTAAGCAGGGTTGGTGTTGATTGGCACTTGGATGGGGGACTGTGTTAAAAGACTGGGCCTAGAGGCTTTTAGCTTGTTGCACATTTCCATCTTTCCCCTCTTGCTGTAATGTTTCTCAACTGCCCCCTGACTCTCAGACTGCTATGGTGTTCATAGGCTGCCTAGACAGAGCCCCATGAAGAGGTCCCTGGCCACGGAGTGGAAAAGGTTGTCTGGAAAGGGAGGGCCAGAAAGTTAGTGCATGATTGGAAAAGGTTGCCAGAAGCAAAAAACAAACAAACAAACAAAAAAACAGGAGGGAGTGGAATGTCAAAAGTCTCTAGCTCACAGTCTCCCCAAGCAATCCCCCATTCAAGCCCCACCAAGGGCTGACCCTGCTTAGCTTCTATGGTTGGGATTCCTCAGGCAATTATGGAGCCCAGGGGCTGATAGAACCTTGGGAATACCCCATGATGCAGTGGTGGCACCAGTAGGCAGAAGTGGGAAAGAAAAAGCCAGAGTGTCAGGGGGCGGTTGGGAAGTTTTGTGACAAGCAGGGGAAATTGGGAAGGGAACCAGAAGGGATAAGCTTCCAGACTCTGTTACTTCAGGGGGTTCCCCCATCCAGACCCAAGCCAGGCCTGTCCCTTCTTAGCTTTGATGGTATTTGGTGACTTCAGGGACAGATGCCTTCAGGAAGGTATTGGGCCAAGCAGGGGGTCAGGCAGCCAGAAAATGGCTAGTCAGAAGATTGGGGATGGATGGTTGGGAAGTGTGTGACAATTGGGGAAAAGAGGGAAGGAAGCAAAAAGCCAAAAGCCTTCAGCCCCCTGTTTTCCCAGGTTGTCCCCCATTCAATACATAGCCATGCTCGACCCTGTTTAGCTCGCGGGCTCAGGATGCTTTGGCTTCTGGGGTCTAAAGGGACGAACATTTATGGGAAGATCCCATTCTGCCATGGGCTTGCAGGCTGACAAAAAAGTGAGGCCCAGGGTCAGGGGGTGGTTGAGAAGCGATACAACAGGTGAGGGAAAGCAAAAAGGGAATGGGAAGAATATAGTCTCCAGCCCCTGGTCTCCCCAGGCAGCCTCTCAACTAAGCCCTGCTTGGCCCTGCTTAGTTCTGCACTGGGGCCCCTCAGGGTGCTATGATGCCCAAGGTCTGCTGGATGGGTACCCCAAAAGAGTTTTGGGATGCCATGAAGGAGCAGAGCAGTGGAAAACTGGGTGGGCAATGAGTCAGGGTGAAGTTGGGAAGCTTAAGGGCAAGTGGGGCAAAGCAGAATAAAGGGGATCTAAAAGCCTCCAGCTCCTGGTCTTCCCAGGTCGTCCCCCATCTAAGCCCCATTCAAGTCTGACCCTGCTTAGATTCTGGGCTGGGGCACCTCCAGGCTGCTATGGTGCTGGGGGCTGCTGGGAGGGTCACCCACACAAAGGTCCCTGTCCTTGGCAAGGATGCAGTCAGGCAGAAACCTGAAATAGAAAGCCAGAGTGACAGGAGGCACTTGGGAAGCATTGCAACAAGCAGAGAGTGGGAAGAAATCATGAAACTAAAGCCTACAGCCTCGTGTCCCCAAGCAATCCCCCATCCATGCCATAGCCAGGCAAGATCCTGCTTAGCTATTGGGCTGCAATGCCCTATGGCTGCTATGGCACCTAAGGGCTACTGAGACAAACACACAATGGGAAGTCCCAGGCCACATCAGGGGCATGAGCAAGTGAGAAAGACGGGAGAGTCAGGTGATTATTGAGAAACATTGGAACAAACAGTGGAAGGCTTAAAGAAGGTGAAAAGGCAAAAATCTCCAACCCCAGTCTTTACAAGTGGTCCCCCATCCAAGCCTCAGCCAGGCCCAACTCTGCTTAGCTTCTGAGCTATGGCACCCTGGGCCTGCTATGGCTCTTGATGCCTACAAAGACAAACTCAAACCAGGATGTCCTTAGCCTTGGCGGGGGCTTAGCCAAGCAAAAAAGACTCGGGGGGCAGTTGGGAAGTGTTAAGCAGAGGAAAGCTAGAAGTAGGGGAAACAGCAAAAGCCTCATTTCCCAGGTCATTCCAGGCCGTCCCCCATCCAAGTCCCTGCCAGGCCAGATCCTGCTTGGCTTCAAGACCCCAGACCACTGGCATTTTCGCCAAAGCCCAGGACCACTTTGTGGGGGTTTGTCTTGGCAGACCCCATGAGCCATAGCAGCCTGAGGGTGTCTTCAATTGGAAACTAAGCAGGGTCGGGATTCACTGAGGCTTGAATGGGAGACTGCCTGGGGAGAAAAGAACTGGAGTCCTTTGTCCTCCTGCTCTCTTTCTGTGTTCCCCCACTTGTCACAATTCTCAACCACCCCCAGACTCTCTGGATACCATTAACTGCCCACTTTTACCTCCAACATGGACTGGACCTGTGCCAACTGACCCAGGTTAACAGAGCAGCTTGAGGGTGCCCCAGCACGGAAGCTGAGCAAGGTGAGCCATGGCTGGGGCTTAGATAAAAACTGCCTGGAGAGTATGGTGGCTGGAAGCTTTCAGCCTCCCACTCACTTCCTGTATTCGCCCTCTTCTGGCAACTCTTTGTAACCACACTCTGACTCTAACACCCCCTTTTCTGCCCACCTGTGCCCTCACCTTGGCCTGGGACTTCCCTGTGTGTTTCCCTTATGGCAACCCCCAGTTGCCATAGCAGCCTGAGGGCACACCAGCCTGGAAGCAAAGCAGGGTCAGGCCTGGTTGGCCCTTCGATGGTGAATAGCAAGGATAAACCGAACTTGGAGGCTTTTGACTTCCTGCTGTTTTCCTGCTTTCTTCCCTGTGCTACGCTTCTCAACTGCCCCTGACTCTCAGACTGCTATTTTGTTTGGAATCTGTGTAGACAAAACCCCATGCACAGATCCACAACTGCGGTTGGGGCAAAGATAGGCAGGAGGCCAAGAAGTACAGGGGTGGTTGGGAAGCATTGCAGCAAGTGTGGGAAAGTGGAAAGGGAGCTGGAAGCCAAAGGCCTCCAGCTGCCAGTCTTTTTAGGTGATCCTTTATAAAATCCTTAGTAAGGCCTGATCCTGCTTAGCTTTGGGGCTGGGGAGAGCCCAGGTTGCTATGTTGCCCAGTAGGTGCTCAAAAGGACCCCACAGGGAGGTCCTGGGCAACAGCAGGGTTACACAGGAACAAAAAGAAGGGGCCAGGGAGTCAGGGGTCAGTTGGGTAGCCTGTGACAAGCAGCAAAAAAAGTAGGAAAGGAGTGGGAAGCCAAAAGCTTCTAGTCACTTATCTCCCCAGGTGTTCCACCATCCAAGCCCCAGCCAGACCTGACCCAGTTTAGCTCTGAGCTGGGGCGAAGTCAGGCTGCTATTTTGCCAGGAAGCTGCCATGATGGACACCCATGTGGAGATTCCTGAATGCAGGGGTTCACAGGCGGGCTGGAAAGGGAGGACGGAGAGTTAGGGGGTGATTGGAAAGCACTGGGTCAACCAAAACACCAGGAGGGAGCAGAAAGCCAAAAGCCTCTAACCTCCAGTCTCCCAAAGCAGTCCCCTATACAATCACCTCCAAGGTGCAACCCTGCTTAGCTTCTACACTGGGGCCCCTTCAGGCTGCTATGGCTCACAAGGGCTGCTACAACGGACACTGTTGGGGACACCACAGAACACGGAAAGGGGAGAAGGTGTGAGGGAGTGGGAAAGGGAAAGACAGAGTGTCAGGGAGGAAGTTGGGAAGCTTTGCAACAGCAGGGGAAATTGGGAAGGGAAACAGAAGCCAAAAGTCTTCAGAACCTGACTCACTATGCAGTCCCCCATTTAAGTCCATGCCAAGTCTGACCCTGCTTAGCTTCCAGGCAGAGGTAACCTCAGGCTGTGAAGGTATTCGGTGACTTCAGAAACACTTTTTCAGGGATGTCCACGGCCAAAGCATGGGCACAGTAGGTGGATAGAAGGCTAGCCAGAGAGTCGGGGGCTGTTGGGAAGCACTGCAACAATCATGGAAAAGCCAGAAGGGAGCAAGAGGCCAAAAGATGGCACCTCACTGTCCCTCAAGGCAGTACCATATCCAAGCCCCAGTCATTCCTGACCATGCTTAGCTCTTTGGCTGGGGCTCCCTCTGAGTGCTATAACACTAGAGGTATACTGGGATAAATATTACTGGGCTGTTCTAGGCCATGATGGGCTTTCAGGGTAACAGAAAAAGTGGGGCCAGAGTCAGGGAGTGGTTGCAAAGCATTGTCACAAGTGAGGGAAAGCAAAAAGACAGAAAATAAAGGTCCTCCAGGCCCTGGTTTCCCCAGGTTGTCTCAACATCCAAACCTCAGCCAGGCTTAAGTCTGCTTAGCTTATGTGCTGAGACTCACTTAGTGTGCTATGGTGTCCAAGGGCTGCTGGGCAGACTCCCACAAGAATGTCCTGGGCTGCCATGAGGGCACAGGTTGGTGGAAAAGGGAAGAGCCAATGAGTCAAGAGGCAGTTGGAAAGCATTATTGGACAAGTGGGGCAAAGTAGAAGATAGGGGAAGCCAAAAGTCTCCAGATCCTGATGTCTCCAGATGGTCTTCCATCCAAGCCCCAGTCAAGCATCATCCTGCTTAGTTTCTGGGCTTACTCACTCTCAGGCTGCTATAGTGCCAGGGGCTGCTGGGATGGACATTCACGGAAATGTCCCTGTCCTTGGCAGGGGTGCAGGTCAGCAGGAACGTGAAATAGCTAGAGTGTCAGAAGGCACTTGGGAAGCATTGTGACAATTGGGGTAGAGTGGCAAGAAATTGGAAAACCAAAGCCTTCAACCTCCATGTCCCCAGGCAGTCCCCCACCCAAACCCCAGCCAGGCTAAACCCTGTTTATCTTCTGGGCTGGGGCACCCTAGGGCTGCTATGGTGCCTGCAGGCTGCTGAGGAAAACACACATGGAATAGTCTCGGGCCATGGCAGGAACATAGTCAAATAAGAAAGAGATGACAGAGAGTCAGAGAATGGTTGGGAAGTGTTGGGACCAGCGGGGGAAAGCTTGAAGAAGGTGAAAAGGCAAAAGCCTCCAATCCCCAGTCTTTCAAGGCAGTCTCCCATCCAAGACCCTGTCAGGCCCCACTGTAGTTAGCTTCTGAGCTCCTGCTCATAGGTGTTCTGCTGTAGCACAGGACCTCTTTGTAGGGGTTTGTCCTGGCAGTTCCCATGGGCCATAGCAGCCTGGGGGTGCCTGGGTCCAGAAGCTAAGCAGGGTGGGGCCTGACTGAGGCTTGGATGGGGGATGGCCTGGGGAGACAAGGGCTAGAGACTTGGCTTCCTGTTTTTTTTTCCACTTTCCCTCACTTGTTGCAACACTTCTCAACCGCCCCTTGACTCTCTGGACACCATTTCCCTCCCATCTGCACCCACCAGCATGGACTGGGATCTCCCTGTGAGGATCCATGCTGTCTAATCCTGGTTGGCATAGTAGCCTGAGGGTGCCCCAGCATGGAACATGAGCAGGGTAGGACATGGCTGGGACTAAGATAAGGGAATGCCTGAGGAGTCCGGTGGCTGGGAGCTGTTTGCCTCCCTCTCACTTCCTGCTTTCCCCCTCTTCTGGCAATTCTTCCCAATCTCCCTCTGACCCTCTGACCTCTTGTCTCCAGCCCACCTGTGTCCCTCACCTCAACCTGGGACTTCCCAGTGGGGGTTTGTTTTGGCAGCCCCCAGTCACCATACCAACCTGAGGGTGTCCCAGCCTGGAAGCTAAGCAGGGTCGAGTCTGGTTGGCCCTTGGATTGTGGGACTGAGTGGAAACACCGGACCTGGAGGCTTTTGGCTCCCTGGTCTTTACCCACTTTCCACCTTTGTCACAATGGTTCACAACCGCCCCCTGACTCTCAGACTGTCATGGTGTTTGGGGTTCCTTAGACAAAGCCCCACAGGGAGGTCCAGAATAGTGGCCAGGGTGAAGGCAGGTGGGAAACAGGAGGTCAGGAAGTATGAGTGCTTTTTGCAAGCATTGCAGCCATCAGGGAGAGTGAAAAGGGAGATGGAAAACAAAAGCCTCCAGCCCTCAGTATTCCCAAACAGTCCTTCATACAAGCTGCAGCGAGGCCTGCTCCTGCTTAGTTCTGGGATGGGGAGCCCTCAGTCTGCTATGGCACCTGGTAGCTGCTTAAATGGACCCCACGTGGAGGTCTGGGCCACTGCTGGGATGCACAGAGCTGAAAAAGAATGGGACAGAGAATAAGGAGACAGCTGAGAAGCATTGTGAGAAGCAGAAGAATGTGGGAAGAGAGCAGGAAGCCAAAAGCTTCCAGGACTTTATTTTCCCAGAGATTCCACCATCCAAGCCACAGCCAGTCCTGACCCTGCTTAGCTCTGTGCTGCGGCAACCTCAAGCTCCTACTGTGCCTTGGAGATTCCATAACGGAGCCCACTTAAATTACTGTAGTAGTGTGAGTGCATATGTTCATCTGTTGTTAAGTGAGGATCTGCAGGCCAGACCTCTGCAGGTAGTGGTCGATGTATCAGGTGGTGATCCCACATCATACCTGTCACAGCAGGCAGTCGAACATAGAGTGAACTCAGGTGATCATCACTGCAAAGAAGGAATGGCAAACCTCCTGAGACCAGAAAGACAAGAGGACCAAGTGGTCGGGTCAAGAAGTCAGTAATTTATTGGTACCCACTGGGGATTGGCAAGCTCTGGGAGGCATTGTTTCAGGCTAGGGATTCATCAGGGAACAGCAGTTATCAGCTCAACACATAAAAGTATAGAACATAATTCAAGCTGCTCTTTCCCAAGACCCATGGTTCTTGGTAAAGAGCACCCTGGTCATAAATTCCTCTGGGAACAAGTGGGTAGAAATCATTCACAAAGGCATCTAATAAATGGGAAAAATGACAAAAGAAATGCTACCACTCTAGGAATTTGTTTTAAGCAAACAGCATTACAAAAGGAACTCTTAGCCTGCCCAGAAGTTAATAATTGGCAAGGCAATCAGGTGTATGTTTTTAAGAAGAAAAAGGCATTCAGGCCAAAATCACGGCCAAGCAAAAGAAAACAAAGAGGGCAGGAGCCTTTGGCTTGGAAGCTCAGCTCAAGGCCTGCGGGTAGCTTGGGAAGGGGGAGTGAGCAGCGAAGCAGTAAGCAACAAGAAGCACCTGGGTGGGGCAAGCACAGCTGCCATCCCTGGACCTGGACAGCTGCGCAGTGCTGTCCTTAGGTTTCCCACAGTGAAATTTCTTGAGTTCCTTGTTTACAAGGGATGTCCAAAATGTAATTCTCTGCTAAGTTTTGTGCTAAATTTAAAACTCTAATAATGGCCATTGTTACTTCTGTCTCACTCTTAACCTGACTCTTTTAAAACACAATGTAAGTAAAACAGTAACCTCTGAAGAGAGATAAATTACACCTACCCAATACTTAGTAAGAAGTAATTAAAAGCCAGCCATACAGCTTTTCTGCTCAGTAGAAAAAAAATTCTTAATTAATTGATATGTTGCAAAACCTGTTTTCTTTCTTAAAAGGCAACACTAATAGTTCAAGCCCTATTTACCTTTAATTTTGTAAATTTAGATAACAAATTTCAATCAGTCATAAAAGAAGGTTCACAGATTAGTGAAAAAGCAATTAAGAGCTAAGCACGTAAAACCACACATTACCCTTTAAAGGAGAATTTTCAACCAAATTAAATAACATTGGTTAAATTAAAAAGTAAAAATATTGTGCTCAGTCTCAGAAAGTGAAAGAAATTTGTATGTAAAAATGGTAAAAACATGCATAAAAGACTTATTAGAAATAGTCTTTGCTCAGTTACTAAGTCATTGTTTTCAGAACAGTTTGCCAGTTTAAAATCCATAAACTTGGTCAGCTTAAAAACTCAATTGCAAAATTAAGCCTTTCTGCCTGTTAATTTAAGCAGATTGTTAAACTGTACCCTTTGAGTGTCTGCTTCCAGAGATGCTTTCAAATTTCTTCTTAAAACTTCATGTTGCCAATTTAAGTTTGCCATTTTAATAATGCAGTCAATTGCTAAGTCATGATTCTAATATAAAATTCCTTTAAGAAAAGAGCAATTTGAAACAGTATTGCACTTCTCCATACCTAATGCTTTTTCTTTTTGAGAGGGAGTCTTGCTCTGTTGTCAGGATGGAATGGAGTGGCATAATCTCGGCTCACTGCAACTTCTGCCTCCTGGGTTCAAGCGATTCTTCTGCCTCAGCCTTCTGAGTAGCTGGGACCACAGGCACCCACCACCATGCCTGGCTAATTTTTGTATTTTCAGTAGAGATAGAGTTTCACCATGTTGGCCAGGATGGTCTCGATCTCTTGACCTCGTGATCCGTCTGCCTCAACCTCCAAAGTGCTGGGATTACAGGCATGAGCCACCACACCTGCCCCCATACCTAATGCTTTAACACTGTTTATTAATAAATGAGGTAAACACAGAAAAGCTGCAGTGTGGTAAAGACCGCATAATTCACTCACCTGATCTAAGTATTCTAGCAGTCAGAAAACTAAGATAAAAGCCATGAGAAATGTTATAGAAAGGAATTTATGCAAGTAGGCTGTGTAAATTTTATTTTGAATGCTAAAGCAAGTTTCAAGACTATAACTATTTAATAAATTCTGTGTGTAAACCTATTGATTAAACATTAAGAAGTATCATTCAGTTTTCTGTAAACTGAATGTTAAAATAAAGCACAACAGGTTTTGTTTAAAGTACTAACCTGTTGTTTTACAAAGATTATAAAAATGTCTCTTAGCACAGGCACTACAACTAGAAATTCCAGCAAAGTAGCACCTACCCAGAAACTGTGTCATCATCAAAAAATTTAAAAAAGAAACTCAAGTCAGCTTATGAAAGACCCTATAGGATGACATAAGCTTCAAACATCACCTGGAGAATGCTGAAGAAGACAATGTAAAAGACTAAGCAAATGCTGATTAGGATTTGTTTTTTTATTCTTTCACTCTCCCTGCAACCTGTACTTGCTACACTCTATGGAGCTCATCTTCAAAGCCACATTTTTCTGCCCTGTAACTTAAATTAATATGTAATAACCAAGTGAGTCACAGAGTAACACCACACTCTGAGTTCTAATTCAGGAGTGCTTTATTAATTAGCCAGCAACTGAGAGATGGCTAATGCTCAAAATCCTCTCAGCCCTGAGGAAGGGGCTTGATTTCCCTTTATACCTTGATTTAGGTAGGGGAGGGGGAGCCTAGATGAAGCAAAATTTTACAGAAACAGAACAAGCAAGTCTAGTAACCAGGCAGGGAGGAGGTTCCCAGGATTATTGGTTGCTAACGGTATTTCCAAACAATCACCAAGGGGTATTCAAAGAGAGTTATTCACAATAGCGGGTATGCTTACCAAGCAGGATGTAGTTACATTAGTTATATGGTAGGACAAGCACAGTGTCAGTGTTACATAAGCATAGCATCAATGTGGCTCAGTTATGCACCCGAGGAAGGCACGGCAGAGAGGGAGATGCAAAAATGGATTTTAAAGCTAAGATGGAATCAGTTAGGCTAGCATGAGTTAGGCTATCACATTCCCCACTTGTGTTTTTTGGGAGTTAAAGCATTGACTCTTCAGTTACAACCAAGGGGTTATAGTGGCTTCTGAGTTACATAAGTTTGACAGAACTATGTGCTGCCTTATGAAGGTAAGGAGCCAGTTTAATAGGCAGAGTGTAAAGATTAAGCCTAACAGGAGGAGGAGATGAGGTCCCACTAGCCCAGTTATTAAGGTAGTCAACCACAGGCTCCAGTTAAACATGCTTTGGAACCATGAGGTATTTTTCTCTTGCTCCCATTGGTGTCTATCGAGATTGTCCTGGACCTTTTGGAGGGTGTCTTTTATGACCCCAAAGTTGTTTGCATAGAAACAACAGTTTTCTCCCAGTGCTGGACATAAACCTCCTTGGGAAAGGAACACTAAATCTAGGCCTTGGTGATTTTCCAGAACTACTTCAGCTAAAGATTCTTACCTGTGCATGTAACATTTTTATGGCAGACTGGATATTTCTTAAATCAGAGTCTACTCATGGAGTTAGGGACGTTAGTCCAATTTCTCCTCAGACCAAGGCTGCAGTGCCAATGGCTGCCGATCTGGCCACTCTAAGACTGGTTAGGACAAGCACAATGAGGGGGACACCTTGACAAAACCTGGAGCACAGCCCTGGAGGAGAAAGGAGATGTCGTCCTTCTGATCTGCTGTACACATAAACCTGGGGAAGCACGTGGACTAACACACATAGTACAGATTGGGATTCAGTTCCATTGATGCAGCGGGTGAAGCCTGAGGTGCAAGCCAGCCAATTATTGTTGGGTACCCTGTAGGAGACTGAAGTGTTTAAGGTGGTAAGTAGAGATTGGTTACAGGTAGCCCAAAATGAGAATTAGATAGTTTATACCCATTACTGATTAGGCAGGTGGCGTTTCCAGCTACATCTCCTAATGTAAGGGACAAGGGAAGTGTCTGACAAGAAAGAGGGCCAGTGTTAAGTGGGGCTTCAGCTCCCATTCAGCTATAGTATGGGAGTTTGGCTTTTAGGCTGAGTC
The DNA here is from genome assembly GCA_028533165.1 of Leontopithecus rosalia. Taxonomy (NCBI): domain Eukaryota; kingdom Metazoa; phylum Chordata; class Mammalia; order Primates; family Cebidae; genus Leontopithecus; species Leontopithecus rosalia. The sequence goes on from CM052670.1 coordinate 50,995,118, forward strand.
AACATTCTTGAGCTAGTTAAGGCTGAGTATCATTAAGGGGGTGGTGTACTCCACCTAGAATGGACATTAGGCTGGGTTGAAGATGCTCATGCTGAAACTGGAATGGTGGAGCTGGGATAGGCTATGGGGCCATTGAGCTGGCTGATTTGAGTGATCTGACTAACCTGACTTGGTTAGGGTTTAGATGGAACATGGGATAGCCCAAATCAGTTAAGGGTTCAATTTTCTTGGGTTGTCTCCAGGGGACTAGAAGTTTTTTTGGATGGTGAACATAGATCCAAAATCAAAACCTGTCATATACAATCTAAATCCCCAGGACATGCTGTAATACCAATGAGCTAAATCAGGGTTGCAGACAGTTAAGACAATAGGGTTGCATTTTCCCTTAAAGCACCACTTATTTGCAGGTCCATGAGCTAGGGAGAGAGTTGAGGATTGGGTTGGTTCTCCAAGATAAGTTACCAGGGTTACACAAGACCAATAAGGTCAGAAGATTTCATAACATTTTTGGTAGCCAGCATCAAGGTGATATCCTGGACACAGGTAGAAGTCAGTTGACTGAAGTCTTTTCTCAGCCTTGCCTGATTCTCCACATCTGGTATATCTATGTCCAAATCCTTCGGCGAGGTCTACAGCACCTGCTCCAAGGCGAACTAATTGCTTATGTAACAAATCTCGATTTGGGAGTAGGAATTTGGGAACAGAGCACACATGTTAAATTTGAGAAGGACCCAGTTGGATGCACATGCTTCCCATGAGGTATTTGCAAGTACATGTCCATTTATGAAATCGGTGAGGAGGAAAGAGTGGATGGGGGCAGAGGGCATAACTGGAGGCAACAGGCAGATGGAGAGAAGGATAATGAGAACTAACTGGGGAGTTTTACCCAAGTCAGGCGCAGTTTTAAAGAACCTGATCTGGGCTGTGAGACCCATGTTTCCTGTTGGGTTTTGTTGGCTTTTTTGATGTTGGAGTGGTGGATCCAAGCAGGAATGCCGTCAGCCTTCAGGGCTGTCGGTGTGGTGAGGATGATGGTGTGAGGCCCTTTCCAGGCAGGGGTGAGTCCTTCTTTCTGGAACTTTTTGGCATACACCAGGTCACCTGGACTGAAGGGGTGGTAGGGCCCAGTCAGATCAAGAACTGGATTGGGGTATGCTTCAGAAACGAGCAGCTGGATAATGCCTTGAACCTGCTGGAGAGACTGTAAGTACTGTAACAATTTAGCTTGGGATAATTCTGCCAAATGAACATCCCTTAGCCTTGGCAGTATAGGTAAAGCCCTCCCATACATGATTTCAAAAGGAGAGGAACTTGCTTTGTAAGGAGTGCATCTAACTCTAAGAAGGGATAAAGGAAGATTTGTTCAATTTTCACTGGTCTCCAGAATCAATTTTGTAAGAGTACTTTTTAAGGTTTGATTCATGCGTTCTACCTTTCCAGAGCTCTGAGGTCAATAGGCACAATGGAGTTTCCATTGAATGTTTAGTGACTTACTGACTGATTGAGCTGTAGATGAGGTGAAGGCTGGCCCATTATCAGACCCTATAGCAAAAGGCAGTCCATGTCAAGGAAGGATTTCATTGAGCAAAAATTTAACTACCATAGAGGCAGTTTTCTTTCTGGTGGCAAATGCCTCAGTCCATCCAGAAAAAGTGTCTACCATCACCAGTAGATGCTTATATCCTGCCTAGTGTGGCTTCCATTTTGTAAAGCCTATTTCTCACCTTTCTCCCAGACTGCATCCCTGAAGACAGTGGCCCAGTTCAGATTTTGGAACTTATCTGGCATTTACCTGAGCGTAGACCATATAGCCATTGGCTACCTGGGTGGTCAAATCCTGCAGATGAGGGATCTTAAAATGACCTTGTAAAAGTTGACCCAATCTGGTTCCTCCTAAATGTGTGGTGGAATGGATTTGGCCAACTAGGGCTTGTCCAAGTGACTCAGGCAAGAGGATTCTGGAGTCTGGAGGATCCACCATCCATCTTGATTTGTATAGGTCCAGAGATCATTTGCTTGTTCTTCCTCTGGGGGCTAGACAGGGCAATCTGGCAGGCTAGGAGATGGGAAGGAAATAGCTGGCAGCAAAGATAATGGGACAACTGGAAATGCAGCCACCTCATGGGTTGCACAATCTGCCTTTTGGTTTTCCCTGGCAACACCTGTGTTTTCCTTTTGGTGTCCTTTGCAGTGGATAACTGTCTCCTGGTTGAGAAGCCACACAGCTTCCAGTAGGGCCAGAATTTCTTTGTTTTTAATAGTCTTTTCAGATGACTGGGAGGGCTTTGTTTTTAATCACCTTTCCCGGTAGGTGGAGTCATGGATATGTACATTGGCAAAAGCACACCAGCTATCAGTATAGATGTTAATACATTGGTCTTTTCCCCACCTGAGAGCTTGTGTGAGGGCTATTAATTCAGTTTTTTGGGCAGATGTTACAGCCAGCAAAGCCTGAGTTCACAGAATGTCTGTTTCTGTGGTGACAGCCACCGGCTTTCCTTAACCCCTGACTTATGAAGCTGCTATCATTGGTAAATACAGCAGCATCTGCTTCTGCCAAAGGTGTGTTCTGAAGGTCATGCTGACCAGATCTGTGATCTCCAATAGTTCATTGCAATCATGAAGGTGGGTGGCTGGGTCAGGGTCAGGCAGAAGGGTGGCTGGATTTAAGCAGTTGGTAAGGGAAAAGGTTAAGCGAGGCTGATTTAGCAATAAGCTGTGATACTGAAGTACGTGAGCATTGGACATTCATTTTCCTGGAGTCCCCCACAGCAGAGATCCCATGGCATGGGGGATCATCAGAGTCAGGTCCTGGACCAGAGTTAGCTTGTCAGCCTCTTTAATTGGGCTGGCAGTGGCTGCTACAGCCCACAAGCAACTAGGCCAACCTGAAGCCACAGATATTGGACAGGTAGGCCACTGGGTGTCCCCATGGTCCCAGAGTTTGGGTGAGTACCCCTGTAGCTATGCCCCAGTTTTCATGAACAAACAAATGGAATGGCTTAGATATGTTGGGGAGAGCTGAAGCAGGAGCATTGGTTAGAGCCTTTTTGAGATCCTGAAAGGCCTGCTCCTCAGTCTCTGTCTAGACCAGCTCTCCGCTTCCACCAGTCACCACACATAGGGGCTGCACTATTTCTGCAAAGCTGGAAATCCAAAGGTGGCACTGACACACTGCCCCCAGGAACTCATGTACCTGTTTTTTTGTGGTGGGAATAGGGATTTTCAGGATGGCCTCCATTCAGGTATTGGTGAGGGCTCTTTCTACTTCATTAAGTTCATACCCCAGCTAGGAGATCTTGGAGAGACATAGCTGAGCCTTTTTGGCTAAGACCCAGTACCCAAGTTCCTGGAAAAGTTGAAGCAAGTCTTGGTGTGCTGCACACAGCAGGCATATGTATGGATTGGGGAAAGTAGGATGGAGTGTGACTGTTCACTTATTGACCTCTGTAGGTCCTGCATAGGCTGGTAGTCATTTATTCCAGGCTTTTGGACTGGCAAAAATGGAGTATTCCAGGCAGACTGCTGGGGTGTGAGTATATTGGCCCATAATAGCAATTGAATATTGGGATTGATTCCCTCCCAAGCCAGCTGACTTACAGGATATTGTTTCACCTGAACTGGTAGAGCTGTAGCCAGGAGTTCTACAACTACTGTCAGGTGATGTTTTGACAGTCCTCAGGGATTTGACTCTGCCCAGACTCGGGGGGAAAGACTTTGCAGATCCTGTAGGAGAGGGTTAATTTCACCCTTAAGTGGCTTTGAAGGTGGAATTAAAAGATACTCTTCTGACAAGGGGGCAGTCAAAAGGAGCTGAGTAGTAGGGGATGTTGTGGCCCCCAATGCGAGATGAGCTTGATATTCCATGAAAGAGATGGATGCCCATAGCTTATGGAGCAGATCTCATCTGAGAAGGGGGAAAGGGCACTCTGGCATTACAAGAAATGAATGGGACACTCTTTTTTGACCCAAATTCACTTCTCGTGTGTGGGTGACAGGATATTCTTGGATAGCTCCTGTGATACCTTGCATGGCAACCATTTGTTTCAAGACCCTACTCAAGGGGGCCTGCAATAGAGTGTGTTCTCCCCCTGTGTCAATTAAGCAGCGTAAAGACTGGACCCCCACGGTGGCAGTAACCATGGGCTCCTGGGGGCCAAAGGAAAGGGAGCCCTGGCCCCATCAGTCTTTGTCAGAGTCCCCTGTCTTTGGGAGGGTGAGATCCTTTTTTTGACTTTCTGGATATTTGTTTTTACAGTGTCCAGTTTTCTTACAATAAGCATATTGATCCTGTTGTAGGAGAGTCCTCTTTTCTCCTACAGGGATCCTGAATTTTTGATTCAGGCTTTTCTCTGTATAACTTTTTTGTGTAGGAGTATCTACTATAGCTTCCTGGATTGTAGCAAATATGATTTTTGCCTGCCTCTTTGATGCCTTGTCAGGTGCCTTTTCATCTGTCAGAGCAGCCTGTTTCTGTTTTTCGTGTTCTCAATTGTCATAAACCTTTTGAGCTATATCTATAGTTGAGAAATATTCATTCTGACAAATACCTCAAGTTTTTGCAACTTTCTCTGAATATCTGGGGCTGCCTGGGCCCCAAAGCCAAATTAATAGCACAGACATTTTCAGGAGCTGCTGAATCAAACAGGGTGTTAAGTTGATATGCCTCCTGGAGGCACTCTAAAAACACTCCAGGTGACTCACTGGGCCCCTGGACAACTTCAGTTGTCTCAGACAGATTCATGGGCTTCCGAGCAGCTCCCTTAATACCTGCTAGGAGATACCAGTGAAACTCGTCCAAAGCTCTTCCCTCCTGAGGTGTTTGGATCCCTCTTACACTGAGTGGAGGGAAAAATCTCCTGCAGAAGTTCTCAGGCCTCCTCCTCTGGCCTGCCTGCTGAGGCAATGAAAGCCTTTCTAGCCTCCCTAAGAATGTGGTCCCTTTCCTCAGAGGTAAAGAGGGTCAAGAGGAGCTGCTGGCAACCATTCCAGGTGGATTGGTGAGTCTCAAGCATGGACTCCACCAATGCAGTCAGGACCTGGGGTTTCTCAGAAAATGTTGGGATCTGAGCCTTCCAATTGTGCAGGTCAGAAGTAGAAAGGGAAACATAAACCATAAACAGGCTGGCCTGTGAGCCACCCGGTGGGAGCAGTGCCTCCCTTAAGGGGAGCAATGGAATGGATTCCTTCAGCTGGGGCCACAGCCAAGAGGTGATAGGTAAAGCATCTATGGGAGACAACTGCTGTGGGGGTGGCATTGGTGGAGAGATGACAGGAGATGAGGTCAAGGAGATGGAAGGGGATCCCAGGGGGGCAGGAGGATTCTAGGACAGAGGTAGGGGAAATAGGGAACTGTCTTCCTCCTCTGAAGGAGGCAGCACAAGGGGGGCTGAAGGTTTGAGCAAAGGTGGAGTTAGAGGAGAAGTCCAACTGAGAAGGACCTTGTATGAAGGATTGTGAGCATTACAGGATCATAGCCAAGGAAGAGGTTTCTGTACTAGGTCCAGCCATTGATCAATATAGGGAAATCAATCAGAGTGTCCGGGTATCCTGGTAATTACCTTCTACACCGCCTGAACCACCTTGAAATTCAGAGACCTGACTGGGAGCCATCCCGTTCTAAGGCTTGGTTATTCCACTCCACAGAGAGTCTGGAGCCTACTTTTAGTAGGGCAAATTCCATACTCCTGTGAGAAGCACAAGTAGAAATTTTTTAACATGCACTGGAGTGGTGTAGAGGGTTGAGAAGAGGCAGACACCATAATAGCACATACTTAGAAAAGCTTGGTGGTTTCAGAGGTGGTCAGAGATTTCTTTTGGCTCTATACCCAAGATACCATTGATGTCTCCATGTCTCAAAGGCAGCAAATTTGAACTATGCCCTGTCTACTGGGGATTTGAGGACAGACACAAGTGCCAAGTCCTGGAGGTGCTGGACCTGATGTGACAAGGGCACAGTTTGGGTTCATGGTAAGGGGTGAAGGTGAGAAAGATAAAGACCACCAGAATGATCTCACCAGGACCACGTGCAGTGAGTTCCCACTCAGGGGCATTATAGGAGTGGAGAAGTTGTAGGGCTAAAAAGGCATAGGTCTCCCTAAACCTTGTTCAAATGGGCTTGTTCAAAGGCAAGGGAAAGGTGGTGGGATGACAGAAAAGGTGAGCTAGGAGATCAGCAGGGTGAGTGTTCAGAATCCACCCATGGTCTATGGGACCGTCACACCAGTAACTGGGATGCGGCTTATGAAAATCCAATTTCCGGCAACCTTTATGATGCCAAAAATCCCAAATGGGGGAATGTTTTGTACAAGTCTTCACATAACAATACCTAATCTCCCTCTGACAGAAAAGACTGGCTTGGGGAGACTAGCCCAGGTGACAAATGAGAGAGATGGTGTGTCACGGGATGAGGTCCTTAGCAAGGGCCTTGAAGAAATTCTTGCCTAATAGCCTTGGGCAGTAACAACGATGGGACATAAAACTCACATGTTAACAGAGAACAGAACAATAAACACAAGACACATCCATAGAGATGTTAGAGATGAACAGAACAAGAGACAGTGAGGTAGATAAAGCACTGAGGTATCTGTACAATTGTGGGTGATTAAAGGCCAAAGAAGGGAAAAGGGGGTTCCATATTGGGATCACTCGGATGCCCGCCTGGCCTCTCCCCTTATGGGGACATAGGTGTCTGTTGACAAAAACAGGTCGGTATAAACCCCCAACTCGGATCAGGACTAGTCTGATGCTATGGAACTAGTCTGATGCTTTGGTTAAGCCATATGAGGTCACCATGGAACCACAGGTTAAGACCCATTCAGACTGCGTAGGTTTCACCATGGAGCCACAAACTGGATCCCTAGATGCAAGGCTCTATGGTCCCCAGGCACTCACATATGCACTCACACATGCACTAAGAGGTTATGACAGGTTTGCACTTTTTGTAAACCAGTCGGGATCCCAGAGAAATTTTCTTTCTCACTCACTCACACACACATGTGAGCACACAAACATCTAGGCAAAACCAATACTTGAGACACTGAGAAAACCAGTGACAGCTCAAAGAGTCAAGCAAGACCCGGATTCCAAAGAGTCTGCAAACCCACACCGGTGGTGGCTCCAAAAGCCAAGCAGAACCAGGACTCCAAAGAGTCTGCAAACCCAAACCAAACAACAGGAGTCATTGTAGTTAATTCTGGCATCCCCGTAATTGGATGACTCCTGTAATTTCCAGGAATAACCAGGTCAGGCTTGACTTACCTTCTCCACGGAGCAGGACTGAGAACTCGGAAGAAAACTTTGATGGAGTGCACCAGAAGTCGATCTGCTCTCCTCCAGAAAGGGGTGTGTGCCTCCCTTATAGTCTGCCTCCAAATCTGGAGGAGCCCAGATTGAGTTGAGTCTGTGCCCAGTGGCAAAATCTCACTGCAGCCTCCAAATATAATAACTGAGTGAGTCACAGAGTCTGAGTTCTAATTAAGGATTCCTTTATTAATTAGCTGGCAACTGAGAAACAGCTCACACTCAAAATTCTCTCGGCCCTGAGGAAGGGGCTTGATTTCACTTTATACCTTGATTTAGGTAGGGAAGGGGGAGCCTAGTTGAAGCAGAATTTTACAAAAGCAAAACAAGCAAGTCTAGTAACCAGGTGGGGAAGAGGTTCCCAGGATTAAGGGTATTTCCAAGCAATCACCAAGGGGGTTTCAAAGAGAGTGATTCACAATAGCAGGTGTGCTTGTCAAGCAGGATGTAGTTACATTAGTGATATGTAAGCACAGTGTCAGCATGACATAAGCACAGCGCTATCGTGGCCCAGTTGTGCACCAGAGGGAGGCAAGGCAGGGAGGGAGAGATAACAATGGATTTTACAGATAATATGAAGTCAGTTAGGCTAGCACAACTTAGGCTATCACAAACACCCCCTTCACAGCTTCTAACAACTACTGCTTAACTAAAAATAATGAACATGCCCCTAGTGAAATTCCTCATTAATGGCATACAGTAAAGTGAAGTGCCATGTAACACTACAGGTGTGACACAAAATATTCATAGTTATGCATAGCTTTTATAGTCTAAGCCATAGTCATATTGGTAACTGTCAACCTAGCAGTGGCATCTATTACTAATTCAATACAAACAGCTGCTTTTACAAGTAATCAGGCCAAAAATATGGAAAGGTGGGCAAGATCATCTCTCCTGGTTATACCTTCATCTCGTCAATTGGTCTTTGACTGGAAAAGACTGTTGCTAATTTTACTCATAACAGTCTTATGTTATTTGTTAATCCTAGGATGCAAAGCCTGAATAAAAACAAAGACAACCTCACCTGACAGACCCACGGCTGAAGGAATCAGTGGCTGGTTGACAGCAAAGTCTGATGCTGTTGAAAAGAAAAAGGGGGATATGTTGATGTTCAGAAGGGGTTGTTGGTAAAATATTAAATATTAATAAAAGTAATATATTTTTATCTCAAACATTTTGGAAGACTGAAAAATTTTATTGAGGCCTGCTGAGGACAGCCACCTCATTAACATTAGCATAGGAAAAAGAGACAATCAAAGGCCTTCCCAGTTTGTGTCTGTTTACCCCACATCCTTTGTCTCCACTCTATTTACTCATGTCAACTTTGTGGTGAGTGGCCCTGTCAGTGGAAGTTTAAAGGAAAATTACTGTTAATAGTGTTTACTCTGAGCCCTGGAATGTAAAGCTTTCATCAGTCATAAAACCATTTTCTAAACCATGTTAATTTTCTACAAATGTGTTAATTTAGAACCTCTGTTGTAAAATCTATGGGAATCAAAGTGTGGATTAACAGAGGGTCTTTGATGATTGGTTGTATTTTGCCCTATGAAAGTAGCCAATGGTCATCCTTAGCCCACTTAAATCACTGTAATGGTGTGAGAGTACATTTATTCATTCATTGTTAGGTCAGGGGCTGCAGGCCATAGTTTCATGAGTAGTGGTTGACGTCTCACAAGGGACTCCCAAGACAGACACCCATGGAGAGGTCTTTGTTCTTGGTGGGGGACACAGGCAGGCAGGAACGTGAAATAGAAAGCCAGAGTGTCAGGAGGTGCTTTGAAAGCTTTGTGACAACTGGGGGAGAGTGGAAGGAATAGGGAAGCAAAAGCCTCCAGTCCCTGTCTTCCTGGCGGTCCTTCCTCCAAGACCAACCCAGCCCAGATCCTGCTTATCTTCTGGGCTTTGTTGCCCTAGGACGGCTATGGCACCTGGGGGTTGATGAGACAAACCAGGACCAGATCCTGGTTAGCTTCTAGGCTGGGGCACCCTCAGGATGCTGTGGCACCCAAGGGCTTCTGGGATGAACCACTTCAGGGATGCCCCACAATGCAGTGGGGGCACAGACGTGTGAGAGTGGGAAAGGAAAAGCCACAACCCATGGGGATGACATGGGTCTCAGCAGGGAGGTAGACAACCAGGAAATGGGGGACAGAGAGTCAGGTGGTAGTTGGGAAACATTGTAACAAGCAGAGGAAAGCTTGAAGAAGGCAAAAAACTCAAGCCTCCAGCTCCCAATCTTTCCAAGTGGTCTTGCAGTCCCCCATCAATGCTCCTGCCAAGCTCAACCCTGCTTAGTTTCTGTTCCCCTTACAGCCAATGTCCTCGCTGCAGCCCGGAACCTCTTTGTGCAGTTTGTCCCGACAGACCACGTGGGCCATAGCAGCCTGAGGGTCCTGAGCCCAGAAGGTAAGCAGGGTCAGGCTCGACTGAGGGTTTGATTGGGGACCACCTAGGGAGATTGGGTCTGTAGGTTTTCTGCTTCCTGTTCTTTTTCTGCCTAACCCCTTGTTGCAACACTTCTTAACAGCCCCTAGATTTTCTGGACACCATTTTCCTCCCACCTGCATACTCAACACAGACTGGGACCTCCCTGTGGGGGTCCATCCCAGCTGAGACCTATAGGAATAGCTGCTTGAGAGTGCCCCAGCATGAAAACTGAGCAGGGTAGAGCATGGCTGGGACTTAGAAAAGGGACATCCTGGGGACTCCAGTGGCTGGAAACTTTTGGCCTCCTGCTCACTTCCTGCTTTCCCCCACTTTTGGCAACTCTTTTCATCCCCCCCCAACTCTCTGATTTTCCCTTTTTCTTCCAGCCTGAGCCCCCACCTCAACCTGGAACTTTCCTGTGAAGATCCGTTCTGACAGCTTCCCATCACCATAGCAGCCTGAGAGCCCAGAAGCTAAACAGGGTCAGACCTGGATGGCTATTGAATGGGCGACTGTGTGGAAACACCAGACGTGAAGGCTCTAGACTTTCTGCTTTCTTCAACTTTCTCAATGCCCCATGACCCTCAGACTGCTATGGTGTCTGGAGCCTGCCTTGTTGGATCCCCACAGGTAGGTTCCTGACTGTGTGGCAGAGCAGAATGCTGGACAAGGAGGACCTTAGAGTTAGCAGGTGGTTGGGAAGTCCTGCAACAAGCAATAAACCAGGCAGCATGCAGAATGCCAAAAGTGTAAACCCCCCAGTCTTCCCAACAGTTACCCATCCAAGGCCCTAGAAGACCAGATCCTGGTTAGCTTCTAGGCTGGGGCACCCTCAGGATGCTGTGGCACCCAAGGGCTTCTGGGATGAACCACTTCAGGGATGCCCCACAATGCAGTGGGGGCACAGACGTGTGAGAGTGGGAAAGGAAAAGCCACAATGTTAGGTGATTTCAGAGGCACACCTCTTCAGGGAGGCCCCGGGCCACCACAGGGGTATAGGCATGTGGGAAAGGGCTGGCCAGAGTTTCAGGGGACAATAGGAAGCTTTGTGACAATCAGAGGAATTTGGGAAGGGAGCAAGAAGTCAAAAGCCTCCCACTTACTGTCCTTTTAGCAGTCCCCCATCCAAACCCAGGCTTGGCCAGACCCTGCTAGGCTTCCAGGCTGGGGAGGCCTCAGTGTGCTATGGCTTCCAGGATCTACTGGGATGAATCCTTACGGGAATGTTCCACTCCACCATGGGCTTGCAGGCTGATAGAATAGAGGAGGCCAGTCAGAAAGCAGTTGGAAAGCTTTGCAACAAGTCGTGGAAAGCAAAAAGAGAACGGGAAGGAAATAGCCTCCAGCTCCTGTTCTCTCCAGGCAGCCCATGATCCAAGCCTCAGCCAGGCACAAGCCTCCTTACCTTCCATGATGAGGTCCCTAAGAATGCTATAGCACATGATGGCTGTCAGGCAAACCCCCAACAAAACTTCTCGGGCTGCAGTGAAGACTCAGACTGGTTGAAATTTGGTGACAGTGAGTAATGGTGCAGTTTGGAAGCACTGGGGCAAGCAGGGTAAAGCAGAAGAAAGGGTGAAGGCAGAAGATTCCATCTCCTGGTATCCCCAGGTGGCCCCCATCCAAGACACAGTCAAGCCTGATCTTGCTTAGTTTCTGGGCTGGGGCACCCTCTGGCTGCTATGATGCCAGAGGATGTAGGTACAAACACCCTATGAAAGGTCCCTGTTCTTGGCATGGGTGCAGGCAGGCGGGATGGTGAAATTGAAAGCCAGTGAGTCAGGAGGTGCTTGGCAAGCATTGTGACAAGCTGGGGTGAGAGAGGAAAAATCAGCAAGCCAAAGCCTCAAGTCTATGTCTCCCCATGCTGTCCTCCATCCAAGCCTCAGTCAGTCCAGACCCTACTTAGCTTCTGGTTAGCGGTGCCCTAGGGCTGCTATGGCACCTGTGGGTTGCTGAGATAAACCCACATGGGGAAGTCCCAGGCCATGGAAAGGGGCATAGGTAAGAAGGAAAGAGGGGACAGATTGCCAGGGTGCAGTTGGGAAGCATTGGTAAAAGTGAGGGTAAGCTTAAAGGTGAAAAGGCAAAAGCTTCCAGCCTCTGGTCTTTCCAGGCTGTCCCCCATCCAAGCCCATTAAGCCTGACCCTACTTAGCTTCTGAGTTGTGGCACCATAGAGCTCCTGTGGCACCTGTAAGCTGCCAAGACACATCCACATTGGGTATACCTGATCCTCAGTGAGGGTGTAGGCAAGCGGGAAAGTGGGGACAGAGACTTAGGCGGCAGTTGGGAAGTGTTGAGACAAGCTGGGGAAAGCTTGAAGAAGGCAAAAAGCAAAAGCCTCCAGCTCCAGTGCTTTCCAGTCTGTCCCCCATCAAAGCCCCAGCCTGGCCCAACCCTGCTTAGCTTCTGGGCCCCTGCCTGCCTGCATTCTTGAGGCAGCCCAGGACAGCTTTGTGACAGGATTTCCTGGCAGGCCTCATGGGACATAGAAGCCTGAGGGAGCCTTAGCCTGCAAGCTAAGCAGAGTCTGGTTTGACTGAGGCTTGGATCGGGTATTGCCTTGGAAGACTGAGGCTGGAGGCTTTTGGTTTATTGCTCTTTTCCCTCTTTCCCTCACTTTTTGCAACACCTATTTTCTGAACCCTGACTTTTTGGACACCATTTCCTGCCCACCTGTGCCCCCAACACAGACTGGAACTTCCCTGTGTGGGTACCCTCCAGTCACCATAGCAGCCTGAGGGTGCCCCAGCCTGAAAGCTAAACAGGGTCCTGCCTGGCTGGCAATTGGATGGGTGACCACATGGGTAGGCTAGGCCTGAAGGCTTTCAGTTTCTGCCCCTTTTCCTGCTTTCTTGTCTTCTTGCAATTGTTTTCCACTGCCTCTTGACTCTCAGACTGCTATGCTGTTCAGGGGCTGCCTAGACAAAACACCACTGGGAGTTCCCTCATAGCAGGGGAAAGCAGGTGGGCTGAAAAGTGAGGGCCAGAGAGTTAGCTTGTGGTTGAGAAGCTTGATGACAAACAAAAAAAGGCGGGGGGGAATGCGAGAAGCCAAAAGCCTCTAGCCCCCAGTCTTTGAAGGCATTCTCCCATCCACGCATTTCTGAGGCCCAACTCTGCTTAGCTTATAGGTTTGAGTTTCCTCAGGATGCTATGGAGCCAAAGAGCAGCTAGGACAAACCCCTTCAGGGATGCCCCAAAACGTGGCAGAGTCACAGGCTTGTGGGAATGGGAAAGGGAAAGGCAGAGTGTCAGGGGTCAGTTGGAAAGTTTTGCAGTAAGCAGGGATAATTGGGAAGAGAACCAGAGGTCAAAAGCGTCCAGCTTCTGACTCTCCAGGCTTTCCCCCACCCAAGCCCAAGGCAGACCCAACCCTGCTTAACTTTTGGGCTGAAGCACCTTCAGACTGTGATGGCATTTCAGTAACTTCAGAGACTGTCCCCTTCAGGGAAGCCCTGGGCTATGGCAGGGGTACAGGCAGGCTGAAAAATGTGGGCCAAGGAGTGGGGAGCGTTTGGAAAACTTCTGGGCTGCTGCATCCCAGTGCTGTTGGGGCACCTGGGAGTGCTGAGTCAAACCCACTCAGGGGCCTAGGGCCACAGCCGAAGCATATGCACGAAGGAAAAAGGAGACAGAATGTCAGGGGGATTTTGGAAAGCACTGGGACAAGCGAGGGCAAGTTTGAAGAATGTGAAAAGTCAATAACCTCCAGCCCCTCTGTCTTTGCAGGCAGTAGCCTATCTAAGCCCCAGCCAGGCTCGACCCTGCTTAGCTTCCTGGTGCGGTGCCCTAGGACTACTATGGTGCCTGGTGACTGCCAAGAAAAACCCACATGGGCAGGTCCTGGCCTCAGTGGGGATACAGGCTAGTGGGAAAGGGAACACAGAGTTAGGGGGCAGTTGAGAATCACTGGTACAAGTGGAGCAAAACTTTAAAAAGGCTAAAAAGCCAAAAGCCTCCAGATCCCCATCTTTCCAGGTGACTCCATATTCAAACCCCAGCTAGTCCCTACACTGCTTAGCTCCTGGGTCCTTGCCTACTGGCATTCTTGCCACAGCCCAGGACCTCTTTGTGGTGGTTTGTCCTCGCAGGCCCCATGGGCCATAGCAGCCTAAGGGTGATTTGGCCCAGAAGTTAAGAAGGGTCAGACCTGACCAAGGCTGGGATAAGGGACTGCCTGTGGAGACCTGGATTAGAGGCTTTTGGTTTTCTGCTCTTTTCCCTCTTTCCCCTGCTTGTTGCAATATTTCATAACTGCCCCCAGACTCTCTGGACACCATTTCCCACCCACTTGCACTCCCAACACAGACTGGGATCTTCCCATGGGGGTCTGTGCTGGCTGAGCCCAGTCAGTATACCAGCCTAAGAGGGCCAGAGAACAAAAGCAGAGCAGGCTAGAGCATGGCAGGAGCTTAGACAGGGAAAGGCCTGGGGATTCCATTGGCTGGAGGCTTTTGGCCTCCCACTAACTCCCTGCTTCACCCTGCCTGTGACAACTCTTCAAAATCACCCTATGACTCTGATCCTCCCTTTTCTGCCCACCTGCATTTCACCCTCGGCTTGGGGTTTCCCCATGGAGGTCCATTCTGGCAGCTCCCAGTTTCCAAACAAGCTTGAGGATTCCACAGCCCAGAAGCTAAGCAGTGTCAGGCCTGGCCAGCAATTGGATGGGGGACAACGGGTAAAAATCAGGTCTGGAGGCTTTTGGTTTTCTGCTCTTTTCTCACTTTCCTGCCTTGTCACAATGGTTTTCTACCACCCCCTGACTCTCAGACTGCAATGGCATTTAGGAGCTGCCTAGACAGAGCACCATGGGGAGTTCCCTTGCCTCGGGGTATAGCAGAAGGTCTGGAAATGGAAGACCAGAGAGTTACCAGGTGGTTGGGAAGTGCAACAAGCAAATAAACCAGAAGGAAGTGGGACACCAAAAGCCTCTAGTCCCCAGTGTCTCTAAGTAATCCCACATACAAACCCCTCTAAGTCTCAACCCTGCTTAGCTTCTAGTCTGGGGTGCACTTAGGATGCTATGGCACACAATGCCTAAGAGGAACCCCTTTGGCTTTAGAAAGCCAAAGTCTCCAAACCCCATATTTCTGGGTGGTCCCCCAACCAAGCCCCAGCCAGGCAAGATCCTGCTTAGCTTCTGGGCTGGAGTGCCCTAGGGCTGCTATGGTGATTGGGTGCTGCTGAGACAGGGTGACCCACAATGATGTGGGGGAATAGGCATGCAGAAGTGGTAAACAGAAAGCCAGAGTGCCACTGGGTGATTAGGAAGCTTTTTGACAAACAGGAGAAATTGGGAAGTAAACCAGAAGCCAAAAGCTTCCAGCCCCCATCTTCCCTGGCAGTCCCACATCCAAGCCCAAGTTAGGCCCATCCCTGCTTAGCTTCTGAGCTGAGGTGCCCTCAGGCTGCAATGGTGTTTGGTGACTTCAGCGACAGACCCCTTCAGGGAGGTCCTGGCCACAGCAATGTCACGGGCAGGCATAAAATGGCTGGCCAGAAAGTCAGGGGTGGTTGGGTTGCATTATGACAATTGGGGGAAACCAGGAAGGGAACAAGAAACCAAAAGTCTCCAGTCCCCTGTCTCTGCAGGTGGTCCTTCATCCATGCCCCAGCCAGGCCCAACCTTGCTTAGTTCCTGAGCTGGGACACCTTCACAATTCTATGGCGCCTGGAATTTATCAGGATGTACACTAATCGGGAGGTCCCACAATGCAACACGCTTGGAGGCTGATGGCAAATAGGGGGCAGGAGTCAGGGGGCTGTTGGGAAGCATTGTGGCAAGCCAGCAAAAGTGAAAAGGGAGGGGAAAAACTCTTCTAACTCCCAGGCTCCAAATGACTACCCCATCCAAGCCTATGCTTAGCTTCCATGCTGGGACCTCTTCAGCATGCTATGGCACCAGAGTGCTGTTGGCTGGACTCCCACAAGAATGTCCCGGGCTACTGGAGGGAGCAGGTGAGCAAAAAAGGGGGTGGGGTGGTGAATTTTGCAGTTGGGAATCATTGGGACAAGTAGGATAGAGTGGAATAAAGGAGTAAGTGAAAAGTCAACAGCACCTTGTCTCCCCAGGTGGTCCTTCTTCCAAGACCCACTCAAACCTGACCTTGCTTAGCTTCTGGGCTGGGGCACCCTCAGACTGCTATGATGTCAGGAGCTGCTGAAATGATCACCCAAGCAAAAGTCCCTGTCCTTAGCGAAGGTGCAGGCAGGCAGGCAGGCGAAATAAAAAGCCAGTGTCAGAAGTTGCTTGGGAAGCATTGAGACAAGCAAGAAAGAGCAGGTATGAATCGAGAAATCAAAGCCTCCAGCTGCTGTGTTTCCAGGTGGGCCCCTAACCAATCCCTGGCCAGGCCAGATCCTACTTAAGTTCCGGGCTGGGGCATCCTAGGGCTGTTATGGTGCTTGGGGACTGCTGAGACAAACAAATATGTGGAAGGACTTTTTCCAAGGAGGAGACATAGGCAAGCGGGAAAAAGGGGTCAGATAGTCAGGAAGCAGTTGGGTATCATTGGGACAAGTCGGAAAAGCTTGAAGAAGGGGAAAAGGCAAAAGCCTCAAGCCCCCAGTACTTACAGGCAGTCAGCAATCCAAGCCTCAGCCAGCCTCGACCCTGCTTAGCTTTTGGGCTGCAGCACCTTAGGGCTGCTATGGCGTCTGGGGGCTGCAGAAAAAACCCACATGGGGAGGTCCTGGGCCTCAGTGGGAACTAAGCCAAGCCAGAAATTGAAGACAGTGAGTCAGGGTGCAGCTGGGAAGCATGGGAATAAGAGGCTGAAAGCTTGAAGAAGGCCAAAATGCAAAAGCCTCCAGTCTCTCATTTTCCCTAATGGTCCCCCAAACAAGCCCTTACAAGGCTCAACCCTGCTTAGCAACCAGGGTCCTGTCCACCAGCCTTCTCACCACAGCCCAGGACCTCTTTGTGGGGGTTTGTCTTGGCAGGACCTGAGGTTCATAGCAGCCTGAGGGTGACTCAGCCTGGAAGCCCTGGATTATAAAGGTAACCCAAATGTGTAGCTTTCAAACCTGGAAGAAAGCTATCTGTGACACTATTTGCTGTGTGTTTGTACATCTCAAAGGGTTGAAAAGATGTTTTGATTCAGCAGCTTAGAAATGCACTTCATATAGTCTACAAAGGAATATTTCAGACTGAATGAAGGACTACGGTGAAAAGAAAAATATTTCATGCTAAAAAACCAAGGGAAAGCTATTTGTGAAACTTATTTGTGATGTGTGGTTTCACCTTCCAGAGTTTAATTTACATTTGGATTCAGCACCTGGGAAACAGTCTTTTTGTTGAATCTAAAAAAAGCTATTTCCAACACCATCCTGGCCTATGGGGAAAACCCAAAATACTGACTTTTAAACCTGGAAGCAGGCTAACTGTTAAACAGCTTTCCTGTGTGCATAATACTAAGAGAGTTGATCCTACGTATTTATTCAATACTTCAGAATCACACTTCATGTATAATATACAAAGGGACATTTCAGAGTGAATGAAGGGCTATAGTGAAAAGACAAATGTCTCACCATATTAGGGAAGTTATTTGTCAAACTGCTTTGCAATATGTACATTGATCTTCCTGACATTAACTTACGTTTGGATGCAGAAGTTGAGAAATTCTCTTTTTGGAGAATCTAAAAACAGATATTTCCAAAGGCACCCAGGCATGTGGGGGTAACCCATATAACCGGCTTTTAAATCTCAGAGCAAGCTATCTGTGAAACTGCTTCGCTGTGTTCTTGTTCACCTCAGAGAGTTAAAGCTATATTTTGACTCAGCAGTTTAGAAATAAGCATCATGTAAAATGCAGAAAGGGACATTTCAGACTGAATGGAGACCTATAGTGAAAAGACAAATATCTAAACATAAAGAGTAAAGAGAAGCTATTTCTGAAGCTGCTTTGTGATGTGTGCATTCACTTTCCAGAGATTAACTTATGTTTGGATTCAGCAGCTGAGAAACACTCCTTTTGGAGAATCAAAAAACTTGTATTTCCCACACCAACCTGGCCTATGGGCCTAACACTAATGGTTGGCTTTTAAACCTGGAAACAAGCTACATTTGAAACTGCTTTACTGTGTGTGTATTCACCTAAAAAGTTGAACATAACTTTTGATTCAGGAGTTTAGAAACACACTTCATGTAGAATCTAGATAGGGATATTTCACACTGAATGTAGGCCTATGGTGAAAAGACAAATATCTCATGATAAAAATTAAGCAGAAGCTATTTGTGAAACTGTTCTGTGACTTTTGTATTCACCTTCCAGAGGTTAACTTGTTTTTGGTTTCAGTTGCTGAGAAACACTCTTTGTTTAGAATCTAAGAACAGATATTTCCAATGTCACCCTGGCCTACTGGGGAAACATGATAGACTGGCTTTAATATTTATAAGCATGCTATATTGGAAACTGCTTTGCTGTGTGTGCATTTTTTTCAGAGATTTGAACTTATGTTTTCATTCAGCAGTTTAGAAAAACACTTCGTATAGACTCTGAATAGGGACATTTCAGACTGAATGGAGGACTATGGTGCAATTATCTCACAATAAAAACAAGAAGGAACTATTTGTGAAATTGTTTTCTAATGTGTCCATTCACCTTCCAGAGTTTAACTCATGTTTGGATTCAGCAGCTGAGAAACACTATTTTCATAGAATCTAAACACAGATATTTCCAATGCCACCCTGGACTATGGGGAAAATCAGAATGACTAGCTTTTAAACCTGCAAGCAAATCATCTGGGAAGCCACATTCCAGTGTGCGCATTCAACCCTTTGAGTTGAACATATGTTTTGATTCAACAGTTTAGAAATGTGCTTCATGTACAATCTAGGAAAGTACATTTCAGTCTGAATGGAGGCCTATGGCTAAGAGACAAACATCTCACAATAAAGATTACAAGGAAGCTATTTCTGAAACTGCTTTGCAATGTGTGCATTCACCTTCCAGAGTTCAACTGATGTTTCTATTCAGCAGCATGGACATACTATTTGTGTAGGGTCTACAAACAGATATTTGCAACCAAACCCTGGCCTATGGGAAAAACCAGAAAGACTGGCTTTGAAACCCAGATGAAAGGTATCTTTGAAACTGTTTTTCTGTGTGTCCGATCAACTCAGAGAGTTGAAGTTCTGTTTTGATTCAGCAGTTTAGAAACACACTTTGTGTAGAATTTAGAAAGGGACATTTCACACTGAATGGAGGCCTATGGAGAAAAGACAAATATCTCACAATAGAAACTAAAAGGAAGCTATTTGTGAAACTGCTTTGAATTGTGTGCATTCACCTTCCAGACTTCAACTGATTGTATTCAGCAGCTTAGAAACACTCTTTGTGTAGAATCTAAAAACAGATATTTCCAACAAAATCCTGGCCTGTGGGAAAAATCAGAAGGACTGGCTGTAAAACCCAGAAGAAAGATATCTTTGAAACTGCTTTGCTAAGTGTGCATTAATATCAGAGAGCTGATCCTATGTTTTGATTCAGCAGTTTAGAAACACACTTCATGTGGAATCGAGAATGGGACATTTCCGACTGAATGGAGGCCTATGGTGAAAATATAAACGTCATGATAAAAACTAGTGGAAGCTACCAGTGAAAATGCTTTGCCATTTGTGCATTTGCATACCAGAAATTAATTTATGTTGAAATTCAGAACATGAGAAACACTCTTTGTGAAGAATCTAAAAAGATATATATCCCATGCCACCCTGGCCTATGGAATAAACACAAAAGACTGGCTTTAAAACCTGTAAGCAAGCTATCATTGAAACTGCTTTTCTGTGTGTCTGTTCATCTCAGAAAGTCAAGCCTATGTTTTTATTCAGCCCTTTGGAAACATATTTCATGTAGAAAAGGAACATTTCAGACTGAATGGAGGCCTAAGGTGGAATGACAAATATCTCACAATAAAAATTAATGGTAAGCTATTTGTGAAACTGATTTGTGATGTGTGCATTCACCTTCCAGAGTTTAGCTCACATTTGGATTCAGCATCTGAGAACCAATCTTTGTGTAGAACCTAAAACAGGTATTTCTCACTCTCAGTGGCCTATGGGGAAATTCCAAAAGACTGGCTTTAAAACCTTCAAGCAAGATGTCTGTGAAACTGCTTTGCTGTGTTTGCATTCAACTCAGAGTGTTGACCTACATTTGCTTCAACAGTGTAGAAACACAATTCATGGAGAAACTAGCATGAGAGATTTCAGAAGTAATGGAGGCCTAAGGTGAAGACATAGATATTTCACAGTAAACACTAATGGGAAGCTATCTGTAAAACTTCTTTGCGATGTGTGCATTCACTTTCAAGAGTTACTTAAGTTTGAATAAAGCAGCTAATAAACATTCTTTTTGTAGAATCTAAAAAAAGATATTTCCAATACCACCCTGGCATGTGGGGGAATCCCAAAAGACTGACTTTAAAACTTGGAAGCAAGCTATATTTGAAACTGCTTTGCTGTGTGTGTGTTCCATTCAGAGAGTTGAAGTTATATTTTGATTCAGCAGTTAAGACACATACTTTGTGTTGAATCAAGTAGGGGACATTTGTGACTGAATGGATTCCTATGGTGAAAATACAAATATCTCACAATAAAAACAAACAGGAAGCTATTTGGTAATCTGATTTTTGATGCATGCATTCACCTTCTAGAGTTTAACTTATGTTTGAATTCAGCAGCTGATAAACACTCTTTGTGTAGAACATAAAAACAAATACATAAAACCTGTAACCAAGATATCTGGTGAAACTGATCTGCTGTGTATGCATTCAACTCAGAGAGTTGAATTTATGTTTGTATTCAGTAGTTTAGAACCACACTTAGTGTAGATTATAGAAAGGGACTTTTCAGACTCAATGGATGCCTATGGTGGAATGACATATATATCACAAAAAAAAAAACTGAGTGGAAGCTATTTGTTTAAGTGCTTTTGAATGTGTGTAATCACCTCCCAGAGTTTAACTTATACTTGGATTCAGCAGCTGAGAAACACTCTTTTTATAGAACCTAAAAGCGGATCTTTCCAATGCCATGCTGGCCTATAGGGGAATCTTGGAAGACTTGCTTTAAAACCTTGAAGCAAGCTATACTTGAAACTTCTATGCTGTATGTTCATTCAACTCAGATAGTTCAACATATATTTTGATTCAGCAGTTCGGAAGCACACTTCGAATGGAATCTAGGAAGAGACATGTCTGACTGAATGGAGGCCTATGGTGAAAAGACTAATATCTAACAATAAAAACTAAGGGGAAAGTGTTTATGAAACAGCCTTGTGATATGTGTATTCACCTTCCAGAGTTTAACTTATGTTTGAATAAAGCAGCTGTAAAACACTCTTTGTGTAGAATCTAAAAACAGATAGTACAATGCCACCCTGATCTATGGCAGAAATCCACAAGACTTGCTTTAAAACTTGGAAGCGAGGACTGCAGAGGAAGATGGCACTCTAGAAGCAACTCACCACTGCAGCTCTCAGTCAAGACACAGAGGGTGAGCAAACACCACATTTTCAGAGAGATCTTTATAGCCCACAGAGCGGGGGAAAAGCCCAGGTGTAAGAGGCACACAGGACTCAAGCACAGCACTCTCCGCTGGTGTGGCCAGGCAGCCAGTGCCACCACAGGGGCACGGCACATGAAACACATGGGTGTGGGTGCCCTGTTAAACCGGCAATTTGAGACTTGGGAGAGCAGATTGCTATGTTTATCTGATTGAACGGGTTTTGGATGGTGAACTAGACCAGATTTCTGGGAGGTGAATTGGGAACCAGCACAGTGGGTGGCTGCACGGGATATCACACAGATCCCGGGGCCCTTTCAGCCGGCGGCTGAGGCACCTGGGAGAGAGTCAACCCTATAACTTACAAAAAAAAAAGCAAAAAGGCTCAGAGGCAGGGAGCCAAGTGATCAGGCTTGACGGGTCCCACCCCCAAAGGGACAAGCAATAAGGCGATTCGGAGTGCCAGGGGTTGAGAGTTCCACTCCAGGAAGAGCTGAACACATGACGGTGCAGCTCGGTGGGGGAGGGGCGTCTGCCATTAATGAGAGCTTCAGCCCCTACTGAGGTACCTGCCCACTGCTGACTCAGTCAGCCATTGCCGAGGCAACCCACAATAACAGAGAGACTCCACCGACAGGGCAGAGCCCACATAAGCAGGGCGGAGCCTACGTCAGTAGGACAGAGCCCAAAAGAGCAGAACGGAGCCCACAGCAAAAGGGCAGACCTCATGCCAGCAGGGCGGAGCCACAGCAGCCAAATAGTGACTAGACTGCCTCCTAGCTGGGTAGGACAGCGCAACGGATACTCACAAATACAGCCCTAACTCCCCCGAGACAGAGCATCTGAGAAAAAAAAAACGGTTTCATAAGTTCTGCCACAACAGACTTAAACGTACTTGCCTGGCAACACTGAATGAACAACGGAGCTCACAGAACAGCACTTGAGCTCTTATAAAGTACAGATCGTCTCCTCAAGCAGCTCCCTGACCCCTGTATACCCAAAGAATCACCTCAAAAAGGACTGATCAGACTGACATCATTCTGGGACAAAGATAGAAGAAGAAACTGGTAGCATCCCTCACTGTTCCTCAGATGCTACAGGTGTACCCCAGGTAAGCAGAGCCCAGAGTGCACCTCAGCAGTCTTACAGCAGAGGGGCTAGACAGTTAGAAGGAATATTAAGAAACAGAAATACTTCATCATCAACAATCGGGTCCTCTACTCAGAGACCCAATCAAAAAATCAGGAACTACTCAGACGACAGGTGGATAAATCC
>CM052670.1:51018135-51043842 GCA_028533165.1 Leontopithecus rosalia
GTTTTTGGAATGGCTGGTGCTGGTTGTTCCTTTCTGTGTGTAGTGCCTCTTTCAGGAGCTCTTGTAAAGCAGGCTTGGTGGTGACAAAATCTCTGAGTACTTGCTTGTTTGCAAAGGATTTTATTTTTTCTTCACTTATGAAGCTTAATTTGGCTGGATATGAAATTCTGGATTGAAAGTTATTTCTTTATGGATGTTGAATATTGGCCCCCACTCTCTTCTGGCTTGTACGATTTCTGCCGAGAGATCTGCTGTGAGTCTGATGGCCTTCCCTTTGTGGGTGACCCGACCTTTCTCTCTGGATGCTCTTAGTATTTTCTCCTTCATTTCAATTCTGTTGAATCTGACGATTTTGTGCCTTGGGTATGCTCTTTTTGTGGAATATCTTTGTGGTGTTCTCTGTATTTTCTGGACTTGAATATTGGCCTGCCTTGCTAGGTTGGGGAAGTTTTTCTGGATAATATCCTGAAGAGTATTTTCCAGCTTGGATTTATTCTTTTCGTCACATTCTTGTACATCTATCAAATGTAAGTTAGGTCTCTTCTCATAGTCCTACATTTCTTGGGGACTTTGTTCATTCCTTTTCGCACTTTTTTCTCTAATCTTGGTTTCTCATTTTATTTCATTCGGTTGATCTTCAACTTCTGATATTCCTTCTTCTGCTTTGTCAATTTGGCTTTTAAAATTTGTGCATACTTTGCAAATTTCTCATGTTGTGTTTTTCAGCTCCTTCAATTCATCCATATTCCTCTCTAAGTTGTCCATTCTTGTTACCATTTCCTCGAATCTTTTTTCAATTTTTTTTTCAAGGTTCTTAGTTTCTTTGCCTTGATTTAGAACATGTTCTTTTAGCTCACAGAAGTTTCTCATTATCCACCTTCTGAAGTCTGATTTCATCATTTCATCACACTCATGCTCCATCCAGCTTTGTTCCCTTTCTGATGAGGAGTTTTGGTCCTTTGTAGGAGGCGAGGTGTTTTGGTTTTTGGTGTTTTCCTCCTTTTTGAGCTGGTTTCTTTCCATCTTTGTGGGTTTATCCACCTGTCATCTGAGTAGTTGCTGACTTTTTGATTGGGTTTCTGAGTGGATGCCCAGGTTGTTGATGATGAAGTATTTCTGTTTCTTAGTTTTCCTTCTAACCATCTAGCCCCTGTTGTATGACTGCTGAGGTCCAATCCAGGCTCTGCTTCTCTGGGGTACATGTGTAGCAGCTTCAGAACAGTGAGGGATTCTACTAGTTCCTTCTTCTGCTATCTTTGTCCCAGAATGATGCCCGCCAAATGTCAGTATGATCAGTCCTTTTTGAGGTGACTCTTTGGATATACAGGTGTCAGGGAGCTGCTTGAGGAGACCGTCTGTATTTTATAGGAGCTCAAGTGCTGAGCTGTGAGCTCCATTGCTCATTCAGGGCTGTTAGGAAGGTGCATTTAAGTCTGCTGCAGCAGGACTCATAAAACCCCTTTTTTCGTCAGATGCTCTGTCTTGTCGAGTTAGGACTTTCTTTTTGAGTATCCATCGCACTGTCTTGCCCAGCTAGGAGGCAGTCTTGTCACTATTTGCCTGCTGAGACTCTGGCCTGCTCCCTTGGGGTCCACCCTGTTTCTTTGGTCTCTGCCCTGCTGCTGTGGGCTCCGCCTTGTTGCTGTGGGCTCTGCCCCACTGTCGTGGGCTCCACCCTGTAGCTGTGGCCTCTTCCCTGCTGCCGAGTGTAATTCCCTGTAGTCCTGTTTATATGAGTACCTCTGTATTGTCAGAGTCTCTCTGTTATGGTGGGTTGCCTCAGCAATGGCAGGCTGCATCAGCAATGGGAGTGTACCTCAGTAGGGGTGGAATGCCTTGGTAATGGCAGACGCCCCTCCCCCACCGAGCTGCACCATCCTGGGTTCAGGTGTGCCCGCCGTGAAACTCTCAACCCCGAGCATATTGAATCGCCATTTTGTTTGTCCATGTGGGGGTGGGACCCTCTGAGCCTGATCACCTGGCTCCCTGCCTCTGAGCCCTTTTATTTTTTTTAAGTTCAACGGTTGACTCTCTCCCAGGTGTTTCAGTCACCTGCAGATAGGGCACCGGGATCTGTGTGATTTCCCATGCGGTGACCCACTAAGCTGGCTCAAAAGTCACTTCCCGGGAATCTCCTTGTCTGGCTCACTGTCCAAGTCCCGTTTAATCAGATGGATATGCTAATCTGCCCTCCCAAATCTCAGATTGCTGGTTTAACCAGGGCACCCAGACTGTGTTTTGTGCAGAGTGCTGCTGTGCTTCGGTGCCGGCCAATATGGCTGCACCAGCCAAAACCGCTGTGCTGGTATCCCATGTTTCTCCTACACCTGGGAATTTCTCCATTCTGTGGGCAACAAAGATCCATCTGGAAATGCGGCTTGGACTCACCCTCTGCGCCCTCACTGAGAGCTGCAATCCTGAGTTGCTCCTAGCCCACCATCTTCCCGCTGCCCCTGAACAGAAATTAATTTTCCACTTTTTATCTGTGCCCCCAACCTTCAGCAAAAAAACAAAAAAAGGGGGGCCTAGAGAATCGGATAGACCTGGGTGTTCAAATCCCAGCTGTGTCTGTGTGATCTTAGGAAGGCACTTAATCTCTAATACTCCATGTTTTTCATCCACAGAATAGAGGTAATCATTGTAACTGTCTCACATGGTGGTTGTGAGTTTAGATGGAATTGTTAGCATGTTATCTTCTGAAGCACTCAATAAAGGTTTCAATAGTGGTAGCAATAACAGTAATAACAACGGCAATATGCTCTTATCTCTCTGGGCCTCTGTTCACCTGCTGTAAATGCGATCTCTTTGCTTGTTCCTTCCAACTTTACTGAGTTCTTTTAAAAACCAGACCATGGGCTTGGAAATGCCTTTATCTTTACTGACCGAGTTGTATATTGAGCCCAGCCATACCCTTTTTAAGGGGCACTGTGTGGAATGGCCCAGGCTTCCCCAGATAGAAACTTCTCACTCTTCACCATCCAGTCCTCAAGCTGCTGTGAAGCAGTCCTTGAGCATCAGTTACAGCAGTTTATAAAGGAGCAGGAAGAGGACGGCTCCAAGATGGCTGATTAGGAGCAGCTCAGGCTTGCAGCTCCCAGCAAAAGCGTGGAGGGTGAGTGGTCACTGCATTTCCAGATGGGTTTTTATTGCCCACAGACCAGGAGATTCCCAGGAGAAGGAGCCTTATGGGTCGCCATTGCAGCTGTTTTGGCCGGCACAGCTGTTTTGGATGGCTTCCCATTGTGGTGGTTCTCTGTATGAAATGCACCTCAGCACCACATCACACCTACTCTAAAATTGACCACATAATTGTAAGTAAATCACTCCTCAGCAAATGCAAAATAATGGAAAGAATAACAAGCAGTCTCTCAGACCACAGTGCAATCAAGTTAGAAGTCAGAATGGAGAAACAACCTCAGAACCATACAGCTTCATGGATACTGAACAACTGGCTCTTGAATGTTGACTGGATAAACAATGTAATATAGGCAGAAATAAAGATGTTCCTTGAAACCAACAAGAACAAAGACAAAACATACCATAATCTCTGGGACACATTTAAAGCAGTATCTGGAGGAAAGTATATAGCAATAAGTGCCCATATGAGAAGAATGGAGAGGTCCAAAATTGACACCCTATCATCAAAATTGAAAGAGCTAGAGGAGCAAGATCAAAAAAACTCAAAACCTAGCAGAAGACAAGAAATAACTATCATCAGAGCAGAAGTGAAGAAGATAGAGACGCAAAAATCCCGTCAAAAAATCTATAAATTCAGGAGCTGGTTTTTTTTAAAAGATCAACAAAATAGACAGACCAGTAGCCAGACTCATAAAAAAGAAAAGTGAGAATAACCAAATACATGCAATAAAAAATGATAAAGGGGAAATCACCACAGATCCCACAGAAATACAAACCATCATCAGAGAATGTTACAAACAACTCTATGCACACGAACTAGTAAACCTGGATAAAATGGATAAATTCCTGTACACCTGTGTCCTCCCAAGCCTAAACCAGGAAGAAGTCGAAACCCTGTATAGACCAATAACAAGATATGAAGTTGAGGCAGCAAATAAGAGCCTACCACACACAAAAAAATCCCAGGTCCAGATAGGTTCACAGCCGAATTCCACCAGACACATAGAGAAACTGTTAGCATTCCTCCTGAAACTGTTCCAAATAATCCAAAAAGTGGGAAGTCTTTCCAATTCATTTTATGAGACCAACATCATCCTGATACCAAAACCTGGCAGAGACTCTACAAGAAAAGAAAACTTCAGGCCAATACCCATGATGAACATAGATGCAAAAATCTTCAACAAAACACTGGTAAGTCGATTGCAACAGCACATCAAAAAGCTTAACCACCATGATCAAGTAGGATTTATCCCTGCATTGCAAGGCTGGTTCAACATATGCAAGTCTATAAATGTAATTCACCACATAAACAAAACCAAAAACAAAAACAACAGGATTATCTCAATTGATGCAGAGAAAGCCTTTGACAAAATTCAACAGCCCTTTATGCTAAAAACCCTCAATAAACTTGGTATTGACCTAATGTATATCAAAATAATAACAGCAATTTAAGACAAACAACAGCCAATATCATACTGAATGGGCAAAAACTGGAAGCATTCCCTTTGAAATCTGGCACCATACAAGGATGCCCTCTCTCACCACTCCTATTCAATAGAGTCCTGGAAGTTCTAGCCAGAGCAATCAGGCAAGAAAAAGAAATAAAGGGTATTCAAATAGGAAAGGAGGAAGCCAAATTGTCTCTATTTGCAGATAATACGATAGTATATCTAGAAGACCCCATCGTCTCAGCCCAAAATCTCCTGAAACTGATAGGCAACTTCAGCAAAGTCTCTGGATACAAAATCAATGTGCAAAAATTACAAGCATTCCTATACACCAATAACAGACTTGAAAAGAGCCAGATCAAGAATGCACTACCATTCACAATTGCTACAAAAAGAATAAAATACCTAGGGCTATGACTAACAAGGAACGTAAGGAACCTCTTCAAGGAGAACTACAAACCACTGCTCAACGAAATAAGAGAGGATGCAAACATGTGGAGAAACATTCCATGTTCATGGTTAGGAGAATTAATATCGTGAAAATGGCTATACTGCCCAAAGTAATTTACAGACTCAACACTATCCCTATCAAGCTGCCATTGACTTTCTTCACAGAGCTGGAAAAAACCACCTTAAACTTTATATGGAACAAAAAGAGAGCCCGCCTAACCAAATCAATTCTAAGCAAAAAGAACAAAGCGGGAGGTATCACACTACCAGACTTCAAACTATACTACAAGGCTATAGTAATCAAAACAGCATGGTACTAGTACCAAAACAGTTATATAGACCAATGGAACAGAACAGAGGCATTGGAGGCAGCACAACATTTCTACAACCAAACAATCTTTGATAAACCTGACAAAAACAAGCAATGGGGAAAGGATTCCCTGTTTAATAAATGGTGTTGGGAAAACTGGCTAGCTATGTGCAGAAAGCGGAAACTGGACTCCTTCCTGACACCTTACACTAAACTTCACTCTAGATGGATTAAAGACTTAAACATAAGACCTGGCATTATAAAAACCCTAGAAGAAAATCTAGGCAAAACTATTCAGGACATGAAAGTAGGCAAGGACTTCATGACCAAAACACCAAAAGCATTGGCAACAAAAGCCAAAATAGACAAATGGGACCTAATCAAAGTCCACAGCTTCTGCATTGCAAAGAAAGCAGTCATTAGAGTGAATCAGCAACCAACAGAATGAGAAAAAATTTTTGCAGTTTACCCATCTGACAAAGGGCTGATATCCAGAATTTACAAAGAATTAAAACAGATTTACAAGAAAAAAACAAACAAGCCCATTCAAAAGTGGGCAAAGGATATGAACAGACACTTTACAAAAGAAGACATACATGAGACCAACATAAGAAAAAATGCTCATAATCACTGGTCATTAGAGAACTGCAAATCAAAACGACATTGAGATACTATCTCACACCAATTAGAATGGTGATCATTAAAAAGTCTGGAGACAACAGATGCTGGAGAGGATGTGGTGAAATAGGAACACTTTTACACTGCTGGTGGGAGTGTAAATTAGTTCAATCATTGTGGAAGACAGTGTGGTGATTCCTCAGGGACCTAGATATAGAAATTCTATTTGACCCAGCAGTCCCATTACTGGGTATATATCCAAAGGATTGTACATTGTTCTATTATAAGGACACATGCACACAAATGTTCATTGCAGCACAGTTTAGAATAGCAAAGACCTGGAATCAACCCAAATGCCCATCAGTGGTAGACTGGACAGGGAAAATGTGGCACATATACATTATGGAATATTATGTAGCAATCAAAAATGATGAGTTTGTGTCCTTTGTAGGGACATGGATGAACCTGGAGAATATCAATCTCAGCAAACTGACACAAGAACAGAAAATGAAATACTGCATGTTCAGTATTTCATAGGCAGTATTTCATGTTCATAGGCAGGTGTTGAACAATGAGAACACATGGACACAGGGAGGGGAGCATTACACTCTGGGGTCATTTGGGGGGAATATGGAAATGAGGGTTGGGGAGTTGGGGAGAGATAACATGGGAGAAATGCCAGATATATGTGACGTGGAGGAAGGCAGCAAATCACACTGCCACGTGTGCATTTATGCAACTCTCTTGCATGTTCTTCACATGTACCCCCAAATCTAAAATGCAATAAAAAATAAAAATTAAAAAAAATAAATAATTTAATAAAATAAAACACACAAACAAACAAACAAAAAAATGAAGTACATCAAACCATCTGAAGGCCAGAGGGTAGTGCCAAAGACCCAGTACCAGGAGAAGGAGGTTACCAGGATGATCCAACAAGAGGAGGAAATAAAGATAAGGTGTGCAACATCTGTGTGGGGATGAGAGGGTTGGGGTTGGGTGTGAGCATGTGTGCTGGTGCTGATGTAGTAGCTGAGCACCCCTCCCTCCAGGTAAAACTGCTGGAGCTGCAGGAGCCAGTGTTGCAGCTTGTGATCCACCAGGACGCCCACAACCCTGCTAATGAGCCCACTCCTGGGGCCTGAGTCCCCCAAGAGCTGATCCTGCCAATAAGTAAGGTGGTGAGTAGAGCCTTCTGGTGGGATGGGCATGCAGCAGCAGGAAAGGCTGGCACTTCACTCAGATTTCTGCCTCCCTCTCTCCAAGAATTTTATAAGGTGAGCCTCACTGACAGTGACAGCCTGGAGCCTGCACTAGGGAGGGTGCACCACAACCCCACTGCACAGTAGATGGTACATCACTTTGAGAGCTGCAGGACCCCCAGCAACACCCAGGCTTGGGCAGCAACCCCTCTATACCATTCTTATACTGGGCTGCTGAGGAGGAGATAAACATCACCATCCTCTAATAGCTGGTCATGAAATTTAAAAACAAACAACAAGAAACTTATGAGGTAAAATTTCTACAGATTTCATTTACTTTATTTGAATGTTAGAGCCACTCATGATGATTTGTGTTTCTGATTTATAGTTTATTTGTAAAATGTTAAAGGAGAGTGGGTCTTTTTGTGGCTTTCACTGATGTTCTTGCTGGCATCCTTTAGCAATTTTCTTTTTTAATTTGGTAATTGCAGATCATTGGCATGTCTATCGAGATTACCCTTATGTAGTGGGAGTTCAAACACACAAAGACCCACTTTTGGCCCAAAATTATTCTCGCTAGTTTGGAATAGACTGTCATGGGTTTTTAAAGTTATTGCAGCATGTATATTCATTATGGGATTCAGAAATAATTTGCTTATGTTCTGCTACAATATTTGATCAAATCCTAATCAGAATGAGCTCTTTTTTAATTAATTATTAATTCAATCTATTCTTTAACTCAATAAAAGATTATACATATGGGCATCTAATACATACCAGGCATTCCTCACAAGTTTAAAGGTACGATCAATTTCCATTGTCATACAAGCTTAAAGCCCTATGTGAAAGACAATGTCCTAATCAGAAATATTCTAACAAATGTGATTTTCTATATCACAAACATAGAAATAAGCAATCCCTTGACTAATAAAGCAGATCTATCAATATTGTAGGGAAGTTTTTTGTCATTTTTAGCCCACATACTTAGATTAAAAGTGATGGCAAAATACAAAATAAGTATGGATTTAACTTTTTGCATTATTTTGTAAGTATTTGAAAATCTTTTCCTTACCTATTTAATGAGATTTAATGGGAAGTTATCTTCTCCAAGTCTCTATGTGACTATTCTTTTAAGACATTAGTTATCACAGAGAGACGGGGGAAGATGGCGCTATAGAAGCAACTCAGGATTGCAGCTCTCAGTCAAGACGCAGAGGGTGAGTTCACACCGCATTTCCAGATGGATCTTTTTGCCTACAGAACGGGGAAATTCCCAGGTGTAGGAGAGACATGGGATGCCAGCGTGGCTGTCTCCGCTAGTGCAGCCAATTTGGCCAGCATCGCAGCGCAGTGGCAAGCTGCATAAAACGCACTGGTCTGGGTGCCCTGTTAAACCGGCAATTTGAGATTTGGGAGGGCAGATTACCATATTTATCTGATTAAATGGGATTTGGACAGTGAGCCAGGCCAGGAGATTCCCAGGAAGTGAACTGTGAGCCGGCGTAGTGGGTTGCTGCATGGGAAATTACACAGATCCCAGTGCCCTTTTAGCTGGTGCCTGAAACACCTGGGAGAGAGTCAACCCTTCAACTTAAAAAAAAAAAAACAAAAAGGCTCTGAGGCAGGGAGCCAAGTGATCAGGCTCGACAGGTCCCACCCCCACAGGGACAAACAAAACGGTGATTTGAAACACTCGGGGTTGAGAGTTTCACTGCAGGCACAGCTGAACCCAGGTCTGTGAAGCTTGGTGGAGGAGGGGCGTCTGCCATTATCAAGACCTTCTGCCCTTACTAAGGTACTCACCCATTGATGATGCAGCCTGCCATTGCCAAGGCAACCTGCCATAACAGAGAGACTCTGCCAACAGGGCAGAGCATATGTCAGTAGGGCAGAGCCCAAAACAGCAGAACAGAGCCCACAACAACAGGGCAGAGCCAACAGCAAAAGGGCAGACCCTACGCCAGCAGGGCAGAGTCTTCGAGGGCAAATAGTGACTAAACTGCCTCCTAGCTGGGCAAGACAGTGCAACAAATACTCACAAATAAAGCCCTAACTCCCCGAGACAGAGCATCTGAGGAAAAAAAGGGGTTTTATGAGTTCTGCTGCAGCAAACTTAAATGTACTTGCCTAGTAGACCTGAATAAACAACAGAGCTCACAGCTCATCATTTGAGCTCCTATAAAGTACAGACCATCTCCTCAAGCAGCTCCCTGACCCCTGTATACACAAAGAGTCACCTCAAAAAAGACTGATCAGACTGACATTTGGCAGGCATCATTCTGGGACAAAGATGGAAGTAGAAACTGGTAGCATTGCTCACTGTTCCACAGCTGCTACAGGTGTACCCCAGGCAAGCAGGGCCTGGAGTGGACCTCAGCAGTCTTACAGCAGAGGGGCTAGACTGTTAGAAGGAATATTAAGAAACAGAAATAATTCATCATCAAAAATCTGGGCCTCTATTCAGAGACTCAATCAAAAAATCAGCAACTACTCAGACAACAGGTGGATAAATCCACAAATAAGGGAAGAAACCAGCGCAAAATGGAGGAAAACACCCGAAACCAGCACACCTCACCGCCTACAAAGGACCAAAACTCCTCACTAGCAAGGGAACAAAGATGGATGGAGAATGAGAGTGATGAAAAGATGGAATCAGACTTCAGAAGGTGGGTAATGAGAAACTTCTATGAGCTAAAAGAACATGTTCTAAATCAATGCAAAGAAACTAAGAACCTTGAAAAAAGATTTGAAAAAAGATTTGAGGAAATGATAATAAGAATGGACAACTTAGAGAGGAATATGAATGAATTGAAGGAAATGAAAAACACAACATGAGAACTTCTCAAAGCATGCACAAGTTTCAACAGCCGAATTGACCAAGCAGAAGAAAGGATACCAGAAGTCGAAGATCAACTCAATGAAATAAAATGAGAAACCAAGATTAGAGAAAAAAAGCAAAAAATGGAATGAACAAAGGCTCCAAGAAATGTGGGACTATGTGAAGAGACCTAATCTACCTTTGACAGGTGTACCAGAATGTGACGAAGAGAAAGAATCCAAGCTGGAAAATACTCTTCAAATACTATCCAAAAAAATTTCACCAACCTAGCAAGGCAGGCCAACATCCAAGTCCAGGAAATACAGAGAATACCAGAAAGATACTCCACAAGAAGAGCAACCCCAAGGCATATAATCATCAGAATCACCAGGGTTGAAATGAAGGATAAAATACTAAGGGCAGCCAGAGAGAAAGGTCATGTCACTTACAAAGGGAAGCCCATGAAACTCACAGCAGATCTCTCGGCAGAAAGCCTACAAGCCAGAAGAGAGTGGGGGCCAATATTCAACATCCTTAACGAAATAACTTTCAACCCAGAATTTCATATCCAGCCAAACTAAGCTTCAAAAGTGATGGAAAAATAAAATCCTTTGTGAACAAGCAAGTACTCAGAGATTTTGTCAGCACCAGGCCTGCTTTACAAGAGCTCTGGAAAGACGCACTACACATAGAAAGAAACAACCATCACCAGCCATTCCAAAAACATACCAAATACTAAAGAGCATTAACAAAATGAAGAATCTTCATCAACTAACGGGCAAAACAGCCATCTACCATAAAAATGGCAGTATCAAATTCACATATAACAATATTAACCCTAAATGTAAATGGGCTAAATGCACCAATCAAAAGACACAGACTGGCAAATTGGATAAAAAGCCAAAACCAATTGGTGTGCTGTATCCAGGAAACCCATCTCACATGCAAGGATACACAAAGGCTAAAAATAAGGGATGGTGGAAGATTTACCAAACAAATGGAGAGAAAAAAAAGGCAGGAGTTGCAATTCTTGTCTCCAATAAAATAGACTTTAAAGCAACAATGATCAAAAGAGACAAAGAAGGACATTACATAATGGTAAAAGGATTGATACAACAAGAAGAGCATGATCCTAAATATATACGGGCCCAATACAGAAGCAGCCAGATATATAAGGCAAGATCTTAACAACTTACAAAGAGACTTAGACTCACACACAATAATAGTGGGAGACGTTTACGCTCCACTGTCACGGCAGATCAACCAGACAGAAAATTAACAAGAAAACCTAGGACTTGAACTCAGACCTGGAACAAGCAAACCTAATAGACATTTACAGAACTCTCCACCCCAAATCCACAGCATATACATTCTTCTCAGCACCACATCACACCTACTCTAAAATTGACCACATAATTGGAAGTAAAGCACTCCTCAGCAAATGCAAAACAACTGAAATCATAACAAACAGTCTCTCAGACCATAGTGGAAACAAGTTAGAACTCAGAATTCAGAAAGTAACTCAGAACCACACAGATTCATGGAAATGGAACAACTGGCTCTTGAATGTTGACTGGATAAACAATGTAATGAAGGCAGAAATAAAAAAGTTCCTCAAAACCAACGAGAATGAAGACACAACATACCAGAATCTCTGGGACACATTTAAAGCAGTATCTAGAGATAAATCTATAGCTACAAGTGCCCGTATGGAAAGAGTGGAGAGAGCCAAAATTGACACCCTATCATCAAAATTGAAAGAGCCAGAGGAGCAAGATCAAAAAAACTCAAAACCTAGCAGGAGACAAGAAATACCTAAGATCAGAGCAGATCTGAAGGAGATAGAGAAACAAAAAACCCTTCAAAAAATCAATAAATCCAAAAGCTGGTTTTTTGAAAAGATCAACAACATAGACAGACCACTAGCCAGACTCATAAAAAAGAAAAGAGAACAA
The DNA here is from genome assembly GCA_028533165.1 of Leontopithecus rosalia. Lineage (NCBI taxonomy): Eukaryota > Metazoa > Chordata > Mammalia > Primates > Cebidae > Leontopithecus > Leontopithecus rosalia. The sequence continues at coordinate 51,030,075 of CM052670.1, forward strand.
CCAAATAGATGCAATAAAAAAAAATAAAGGAGAAATCACCACAGATTCCACAGTAATTCAAACCATCATCAGAGAATATTACAAACAAGTCTATGCACATAAACTAGTAAACCTGGAAGAAATGGATAAATTTCTGGACACCCGTGTCCTCCCAAGCCTAAACTAGGAGGAACCCAAAACTATGAATAGACCAATAACAAGGTCTGAAGTTGAGGCAGCGATTAAGAGCCTACCACACAAAGAAAGCCCAGGTTCAGATAAGTTCACAGATGAATTCTACCAGACACACAAAGAAGAACTGGTACCATTCCTTCTGAAACTATTCCAAATAATCCAAAAAGAGGGAATCGTTCCCAATTAATTTTATGAGACCAACATCATCCTGATACCAAAACCCGGCAGAGACTCAACAAGAAAAGAAAACTTCAGGCCAATATCCATGATGAACATAGATGAAAAATCTTCAATAAAATATTGGCAAGCCAATTGCAACAGCACACCGAAAAGCTTATCCATCATGATCAAGTAGCATTCATCCTGGGGATGCAAGGCTGGTTCATCATACTCAAGTCTATAAACGTAATTTACCACATAAACAGAACCAAAAACAAAAACCACATGATTATCTCGAATGATGCAGGAAAGGCCTTTGACAAAATTCAACAGCTCTTTATGCTAAAAACCCTTAATAAACTCAGTATTGATGGAACGTATCTCAAAATAATAAAAGCTATTTACAAAAAACCAACAGCCAATATCATACTGAATGGGCAAAAACTGGAAGCATTCCCTTTGAAATCCGGCACTAGACAAGGATACCCTCTCTCACCACTCCTATTCAATATAGTACTGGAAGTTCTAGCCAGAGCAATCAGGCAAGAAAAAGAAATAAAGTGTATTCAAATAGGAAAGGAGGAAGCCAAATAGTCTCTATTTGCAGATGACATGATAGTATATCTAGAAGACCCCATCGTCTCAGCCCAAAAACCCCTGAAGCTGATAAGGAAGTTCAGCAGTCTCAGGATACAAAATCAATGTGCAAAAATCACAAGCATTCCTATACACCAATAACACACTCAAAGAGAACCAAATCAAGAATGAACTGCCATTCACAATTACTACAAAAAGAATAAAATACCTAGGAATACAACTTACAAGGAATGTGAGGGACCTCTTCAAGGAAAACTACAAACCACTGCTCAATGAAATAAGAGAGGACACAAACAGATGGAGAAACATTCCATGTTCATGGTTAAGAAGAATCAATATCGTGAAAATGGCTATACTGCCCAAAGTAATTTACAGACTCAATGCTATCTCCATCAAGCTACCACTGACTTTCTTCACAGAACTGGAAAAAATCACCTTGAACTTCATATGGAACCAAAAGAGAGCCTGCATAGCCAAGTCAATCCTAAGCAAAAAGAACACAGTGGGAGGCATCACACTACCAGACTTCAAACTACACTACAAGTCTACAGTAATCATAACAGCATGGTACTGGTACGAAAACAGAGAAATAGACCAATGGAACAGAACAGAGGCAACAGAGGCAACACAGCATATCCACAACCATAGAATATTTGATAAACCTGACAAAAACAAGCAATGGGGAAAGGATTCCCTGTTTAATAAATGGTGTTGGGAAAACTGGCTAGCCATGTGCAGAAAGCGGAAACTGTATCCCTTCCTGACACCGTACACTAAAATTAACTCCAGATGGATTAAAGACTTAAACATAAGACCTGGCACCATAAAAACCGTAGAAGAAATTCTAGGCAAAACCATCCAGGACATAGGAGTAGGCAAGGACTTCATGACCAAAACACTAAAAGCATTGGCAACAAAAGCCAAAATAGACAAATGGGACCTAATCAAACTCCACGGCCTCTGCACAGCAAAAGAATCAGTCACCAGAGTGAGTCAGCAACCAACAGAATGGGAAAAAATTTATGCAGTTTACCCATCTGACAAAGGTCTGATATCCAGAATTTACAAAGAACTCAAACAGATTTACAAGAAAAAAGCAAACAAGCCCATCCAAAAATGGACCAAGGATATGAACAGACAGTTTACAAAAGAAGACATACATGAGGCCAACAAACATATGAAAAAATGCTCATCATCACTGGTCATTAGAGAGATGCAAATGATAACGACATTGAGATACCATCTAACACCAGTTAGAATGGCATTTATTTAAAAATCTGGAGACAACAGATGCTAGAGAGGATGTGGAGATATACATAAACTTTTACACTGCTGGTGGGAATGTAAATTAGTTCAACCATTGTGGAAGACAGTGTAGCGAGTCCTCAAGGACCTAAAAATAGAAATTTCATTTGACCCAGCAATCCCATTACTGGGTATATATCCAAAGGACTATAAATCGTTCTACTATAAGGACACATGCACACGAATGTTCATTGCAGCACTGTTTACAATAGCAAAGACCTGGAACCAACCCAAATGCCCATCGATGATAGACTGGACTGGGAAAATGTGGCATATATACATCATGGAGTATTATGCAGCAATCAAAAATGATGAGTTCGTGTCCCTTGTAGGGACATGCATGAATCTGGAGAACATCATTCTCAGCAAACTGACACAAGAATAGAAAATGAAGCACAATATATTCTCACTCATGGGAGGGTGATGAACAATGAGAACACATGGACACAGGGGAGGGAGTAGTACACACTGGGGTCTATTGGGGGGAATAGGTGAGGGACAGCAGGCGGGGGAGCTGGGGAGGGATAGCATGGGGAGAAATGCCAAATATGGGTGAAGGGGTGGAAGGCAGCAAAACACACTTCTACGTGTGTACCTATGCACCTATCTTATATGTTCTGCACATGTATCCCAAAACCTAAAATGCAATAAAAAATAAAAAATTAAAAAAATATATAAACTGGTTAGAGATAAGTGATCCAGAAACTTGACCGGGTTCTAAGGGCCAATAGATCGATTATATAAATCTCTGTGCTGTTCTGAATGGTTTAAATCTTTCACATATTCCCATTTTTTAAGGCTGTGTTCATGTGAGGCAAACACCTTAACATCTTGTGATGTAAAATACTGGAAGTTTTAATCTATTCCTTTTACTTGACTCCATGCAAAAGACTTGGGGCAGTTAACAAGTGACAATTTCTACCTGGTTCTCAAATTTATATCCACCTGGGTTTTAGTTTTTTAACACTTATGTTTCTAGCATTGTATTAACATTCTTTAAGAGTAAAAACAGAACATACGGACTGGCTATATATGAAAAAATAAATAAATGGATGGAATAACTCCAAAATCCCCTAAAGACTTTCAGCTTAAAAAAATAATAATAAATAAATCCAACCCAAAACAGAAAAAATAAAAAGACTTTAGTTATCACTATCTATAACACATGTCAACGTCAATTCATTGGCTGAGCACAGTGGCTCATGCCTATAATGTCTTACTTTGGAAGACTGGGGGAGGAAGACTGCTTGAGGCTAGAAATCCAAGACCAGCCTAGGAAACATAGTGAGACACTGTCACTACCAAAAAAAAATTTATTTATTTATTTTGAATTGCTGGGTCCAGTGGCTCACAACTATAATCCCAGCACTTTGAGAGGCCAAGGTAGGCGGATTGCTTGAGCCCAGGAGTTCGAGACCAGTCTGGGTAGCATAATGAGACCCCATCTCTACAAACAATTTTTAAAATTTATCCAAGCATGGTGATGTGTGCCTGAGCTTAGGGTGATGAGGATTCAGTGAGCCGTAATCTCACCACTGCACTCCAGCCTGGGTGACAAAGTGAGACCCTGTCTCAATAAAAAATAATAAATTAGTTCATTAATCAAATCAAATATTCCACATTTATACAAGATGTTAATAATAAAGGAAATGACAGAAGGGATATACCCTTTATACTATCTGTTTAATTTTTTTGAAATCTGAAACTGCTCTTAAAATACACTCCATTAATTTTTCAAAAAAAGGTATATGTAAAGCTATGAGTCTGGGTTCCCAGATTTGTGCTATAATTAACCATTACAAGAAGGAAAGCCTACATGAGAGCCATAATTTATGACAATATAAAGAAAGGAGGATAGAATTGTAAGAAGAGGTAAAGGTGACAGAAAACCAGTTTAAATTTAAAGTAGAAATTTCGTGCTTCCTCTTTCAGAGCTCTTTTTTTAAAATTTTAACTGCATTTTAGGTTTTGGGGTACATGTGAAGAAGATGCAGGATTATTGTGTAGGTACACACGTGGCAGTGTGATTTGCTGACTTCCTCCCCGTCACCTATATCTGGCATTTCTCTGCATGCTATCTCTCCCCAACTCCCAACCCCCTGCTGTCCCTCCCCTATTTTCTCCCAACAGACCCCAGTGTGTAGTGCTCCCCTCCCTGTGTCCATATGTTCTCATTGTTCAACACCCGCATATGAGTGAGAACATGCAGTGTTTGATTTTCTGTTCTTGTGTCAGTTTGCTGAGAATGATGGTTTCCAGGTTCATCCATGTCTCTAAAGGACACAAACTCATCATTTTTGATGAATTTATAATGTTCCATGGTATATATATGCCACATTTTCCCTGTCCAGTCTATCATCGATGGGCATTTGGGTTGGTTCCAGGTCTTTGCTATTGTAAACTGTGCTGCAATTAACATTCGTGTGCATGTGTCCTTATAGTAGAACGATTTATAATCCTGTGGATATATACCCAGTAATGGGATTGTTGGGTCAAATGAAATTTCTCTTTCTAGGTCCTTGAGGAATCGCCACACTATCTTCCACAATGGTTGAACTAATTTACATTCCCACCGGCAGTGTAAAATTGTTCTTATTTCTCCGCATCCTCTCCAGCATCTGTTGTCTCCAGATTTTTTAATGATCGCCATTCTAACTGGCATGAGGTGGTATCTCAATGTAGTTTTGATTTGTATCTCTCTAATGACCAGTGATGATGAACATTTTTTCATATGTTTGTTGGCCTCATGTATGTCTTCTTTTATAAAGTGTCTGTTCATATCCTTTGCCCACTTTTGAATGGGCTTGTTTGTTTTTTTCTTGTAAATCTGTTTCAGTTTTTTGTAGATTCTGGATATCAGCCCTTTGTCAGATGGGTAGATTGCAAAAGTTTTTTCCCATTCTGTTGGTTGGCGATTCACTCTCATGACTGTTTCTTTTGCTGTGCAGAAGCTGTGGAGTTTGATTAGGTCCCATTTGTCTATTTTGTCTTTTGTTGCCAATGCTTTTGGTGTTTTGGTCATGAATTCCTTGCCTACTCCTGTGTCCTAAATGGTTTTGCCTAGACTTTTTTCTAGGGTTTTTATGGTGTTGGGTCTTATGCTTAAGTCTTTAATTCATCTTGAGGTAATTTTAGTGTAAGGTGTCAGGAAGGGGTCCAGTTTCTGCTTTCTGCACATGGCTAGCCAGTTTTCCCAACACCATTTATTAAACAGGGAATCCTTTTCCCATTGTTTGTTTCTGTCAGGTTCATCAAAGATTGGATGGTTGTAGATGTGCTGTGTTGTCTCTGAGTTCTCTGTTCTGTTCCATTGGTCTATGTCTCTGTTTTTGTACTAGTACCATGCTGTTTTGATTAATGTATCCTTGTAGTATAGATTGAAGTTCGGTAGTGTGATGCCTTCTGCTTTGTTCTTTTTGCTTAGAATTGACTTGGCTATGTGGGCTCTCTTTTGGTTCCACATGAAGTTTAAGGTGTTTTTTTTCAGTTCTGTGAAGAAGGTCATTGGTAGCTTGATGGGGATAGTGTTGAATCTGTAAATTACTTTGGTCATTATCACCATTTTTATGATACTGATTCTTCCTAACCATAAACATGGAATGTTTCTCCATCTGTTTGTGTTCTCTCTTATTTCTTTGAGCAGTGGTTTGTAGTTCTCCTTGAAGAGGTCCTTTACAGTCCTTGTTAATTGTATTCCTAGGTATCTTATTTTCTTTGTAGCAATTGTGAATATCAATTTGTTCTCGATTTGGCTCTCTTTAAGTCTGTTATTGGTGTATAGGTATGCTTGTGATTTTTGCACATTGATTTTTATCCTGAGACTTTGCTGAAGTTGCTTATTAGTTTCAGGAGATTTTGGGCTGAGATGATGGGGTCTTCCAGATATACTATTATGTCATCTGCAAGTAGAGACAATTTGACTTCCTTCTTTCCTATTTGAATACACTTTATTTTTTTTTTCTTGCATGATTGCTGTGGCTAGAACTTCCAATACTATATTGCATAGGAGTGGTGAGAGAGGGCATCCTTGTCTAGTGCCAGATTTTAAAAAGATGGCTTCCAGTTTTTGCCCATTCAGTATGATATTGGCTGTTGGTTTGTCGTAAATAACTTTTATTAATTTGAGGTACATTCCATGAATAAACAGAACCAAAGACAAAAACCACATTGTTATCTCAATTGATGCAGAGAAGGCATTTGACAAAATTCTACAGCCCTTTATGTAATGTGTTTCTAAATTATTGAATGAAAACATGGTTTCAACTCTGAGTTGAATGAACAAAGAATAAAGCATTTTATAATATAGCTTTCTTCCAGTTTTTAATGCCAATCTTTCAGGAATGCCCCATAGCCCAGCATGATGTTAAAAATATTTGTTTATTGATTCTACAAAATGAGCGTTTCTCAGCTGCCAAATCTAAGTACAAGTTAAACTCTGGAAAGGTGAAAGCACACATTGCAAAGCAGTTTCACATATAGCTTCCTATTGGTTTTTCTTGTGAGATATTTGGTTTTCCGCCATAGCCCTCCATTCACTCTGAATTATCCCATTCGAGAGTGTACATGAAGTGTATTTCTAAACTGCTGAATCAAAACATGATTTCAACTTTGTGAGATCACAGCAAAGCAGTTTACAATATACCTTGCTCTCAGGTTTTAAAGCCAGTCTTTCAGGATTCCCCCATAGCCCAAGGTGGTGATGGAAATATCTTTTTTTAGGTTTTCTCAAAGAATTTTTCTTATATGCTGAAATCAAACATAAATTAAACTCTGGAATGTGAATGCACACATCACAAAGAAGTTTTACAAGTAGATTCCTTTTCATATTTATTGTGAGATATTTTACTTTCCAAGATAATACTACATTCAGTGTGAAATGTCCTTTTCTAGATTCTACACAAAGTGTGTGTCTAATCTGCTGAATCAAATCATAGGTTCAACTCTCAGGGTTGAAAGAAAACAAAGCAAAGCAGTTTAAAATATAGCTTGCTTTAAGGGTTTAAGGCCAGTCTTTTGGGATTTCCCCCAGTGCCCTAGGTGACATTAGAAGTATCTGTTTTTAGATTGTAAACAAAGAGTGTTTCTCAGCAGCTAAATTCAAACATAAATTCATCTCTGGAAGGTGAATGCACACATAGCACAGTAGCTTCACAAATAGCTTCCCTTTAGTTTGTATTGTCAGATATTTTACTTTCCACCATAGGTCTCCATTAAGTCTGAAATGTCCCATTCTAACTGCTACACAGTGTGTTTCTAAACCACTGAATCAAAACATAGTTTCAACTCTCTGAGTTGAACAAACTCACTGCAAAGTGGGTTAAAATATAGCGTGCTTCCAGGTTTTAAATCCAGCCTTTCAGTAACCCCATAGTCAAGGGTGGCCTTGGAAATGTCAGTTCTTAGATTCTATGTGAAGAGTTTTTCTCAGCTGCTGAAAACCAACATAAGTTCAACTCTGGAAGGTGAATGCACACATCACAAAGCAGTTTCACAAATAGCTTCCTGTTGTTTTTTATTTTGAGATATTTGATTTTCCACTGTAGACCTCAATTCAGTGTGAAATGTCTCATTTTAGATCCTACATGAAGTGTGATTCTAAACTGCTGAATCAAAACACAGGTTCACCTCTCTGAGTTGAAGGGAAACACAGCAAAAAAGTTTTACATACAGCTTGCTTTTATATTTTACAGCCAGTCTTTTGGAATGCCCCCATAGCCCAGAGTGGCATTGGAAATATCTGTTCTTGGATTTTTCACCAAGGGTCTTTCTCAGCTGCTGAATTTAAACATAAGTTAAACTCCCGAAGGTGAATGCACACATCACAAAGCAGTTTTACAAATACCTTCCCATTAATTTTTATTGTGAGAGATTTCATTTTCCACCATAGACCTCCATTCAGTCTGAAATGTTCCTTTCTGGATATAACACAAAGGGTGTTTCTAAACTGATGAATCAAAATATAGGTTCAACTCTCTGAGTTGAACAAAAACACAGAAAAGCAGTTTAACATATAGCTTGCTCCCGGGATTTAAATCCAGGCTTTTGGTATTCCCCCATAGTCCAGGGTGGCATTGGAAATACCTGTTTTTAGATGCTACAAAAAGAGTTTATCCAGCTGCTGAATCCAAACATTGGTTAAACTCTGGAATGTGAATGTACACATCACAAAACAGTTTCACAGACAGTTTATTGTGAGATATTTGACTTTCAATACTCTGCCACAATTTAGTGTGAAACGTCCCATTCTAGATCTTACAGAAAGTGTGTTTCTAACCTGCAGAATCAAAACACAGGTTCACCTCTGTGAGGTGAATGAACACAAAGCAAGGCAGATTAAAATGTAGCTTGCTTCCATATTTTAAAGCCAGGATTGTGGGATTTCCCAATTGCCCACAGTCACATTGGAAATATCTTTTCTTCAATGCTACACAAAGAGTGTTCCTCAGCTGCTGAATCCAAACATAAGTTAAAATTGGCAAGGTGAATTCACACACCACAAAGCAGTTTCACAAATAGCCTCCCACTAGTTTTTATTATGAGATAATTGACTTTTCACAATAGGCTTCCATTCAGTCTGAAATGTCCCTTTCTATATTCTATGTGAACTGTGTTTCTAAATTGCTGAATCCAAACAATAGTTCAACTATCTAAGTTGAATGAACACACAGCAAAGAAGTTTAAAATATATCTTGCTTCCAGGATTTAAAGCCAATCTTTCAGGATTGCCCCATAGCCCAGGTTGGCATTGGAAATACCTGTTTTTAGATTCTACACAAAGAGTGTTTCTCAGCTGCTGAGTCCAACCATCAGTTAAACAGTGGAAGGTGAATGTACATATCACACAGAAGTTTCACAAAAACTTCCCATTAATTTTTATTGTGAGATATTTATCTTTTTATCATAAGCCTTATTCGGTCTTAAATGTCTCATTCAAGATTCTACACCAAGTGTGTTCCTAAACTGCTGAATTAAAACATAGATACAAATATCTATGTTGAATGAACACATAGCAAAACAGTTTAAAATCTAGCTTGCTTCCAGGTTTTAAAGCCAGTATTTCATCATTCCCCATACCACACGGCAGCACTGGAAATAGCAGTTTTTAGATGCTACAGAAAGTGTTTCTCAGCTGTTGAATCCAAACATAAGATAAGCTTTGGAAGGTGAATGCACACAATTCAAAGCAGTTTCACAAATAGCTTCCCATTGTTTTTTACTGTGAGATATTTGACTTTTCTCCATAGTCCTCCATTCAGTCTGAAGTGTCCCTTTCTAGATTCTTCATGAAATGTGTTTCTAAATTGCTGAGTCAAACCATAGGTTCAACTCTTTGAGTTTGAATGAACACATAGCAAAGCAGTTTACAACCTAGCTTGCTTCCAGATTTTAAAGCCAGTCTTTTGGCATTCCTCATACCCCAGGGTGGCATTGAAAATATCAGTTTTTAGATGCTACAGAAAGAGCATTTCTTAGCTGCCGAATCCAAACATAAGTTAAACTCTGGCAGGTGAATGCACACATTTCAAAGCAGTTTCACAAATAACTTACTATTTGTTTTTACTGTGAGATATTTGGCTTTCCATCACAGCCCTCTATTCAGTCTGAAATGTCCCTTTCTAGATACTTCACGAAGTGGGCTTCTAAACTGCTGAATCAAATCATAGGTTCAACTCTCTGAGTTGATCGAACACGTAGCAAGACAGTTTAAAATATAGCTTGCTTCTAGGTTTCAAAGCCAGTCTTTTGGGATTCCCCCATCGCTCAGGGTGATGTTGGAAATATCAGTTTTTAGATTCTACAGAAAGAGTGTTTCTCAGCAGATGAATCCAAACATAAGATAAACTGTGGACATACAATGTACACATCACAAAGCAGTTTCACAAATAGCTACCCATTTGTTCTTATTGTGAGATGTTTGACTTTCCACCATAGACCAGCATTGAGTTTTAATGTCCCTTTACAGATTCTACATGAAGTGTGCTTCTAAACTGCTGAATCAAAACATAGGTTCAGCTCTCTGATTTGACTGAACACACAGCAAAACAATTTAAAATATAGCTTGCTTCCAGGTTTTAAAGCCAGTCTTTCTGGATTATCCCATAGCCCAGGGTGGGGTTGGAAATACCTGTTTTAGATCCTACACAAAGAGTGTTTCTCAGTTGCTGAATCCAAATATAAGTCAAACTCTGGAAAGTGAATGTGGAAATTGCAAAGCAGTTTCACAAATAGCTTTCCATTAGTTTTTATCGGGAGATATTTGACTTTCCACCATACACCTTCATTCAGTCTGAAATGTCCCTTTCTAGATTGTACATGGAGTGTGTTTCTAAACTGCTGAGTCAAAACATAGCTTCAACTCTCTGAGTTGAATGAACACACAGAAAAGCAGTTTAAAATACCATTTGCCTCCAGGTCTTAAAGCCAGTCTTTTGGAATTCCCCATAGACCAGGGTGGCGTTGTATATGTCTGTTTTTAGATTCTCCACAAGGAGTGTTTCTCAGATGCTGAAACCAAATATAAGGTGAACTCTGGAAGGTGAATGCACACATCACAAAACAGTTTCACAAACAGTTTCCCATTAGTTTCTATTGCGAGATGTTTGACTTTCCACCATAATCCTCCATTCATGGTGAAAGATTGCTTTCTAGATTCTACATGAACTGCGTTTCTGAACTGCTGAATCAAAACATACTTTCAACTCTCAGAGTTGAATGAACACACAGCAAAGCACTTTAAAATATAGGTTGCTCCCATATTTTAAAATCAATCTTTCAGGATTCCCCCACAGTTCTGAATGCCATGGAAAATATCTCAAAATCGTTTCACAAATAACACCCCATTAGTTTTTACTGAGAAATTTTTGACTTTCCACCACAGGCCTCCATTCAGTCTTTAATTTCTCCTTCTAGATTATACACCAAGTGTGTTTCTAAACTGCTGAATCAAAACACAGTTTCAACTTTCTGAGTTGAAGTAACACATAGCAAAGCAGTTTAAAATATAGCTTGCTTCCAGTTTTTAAAGCCCATCTCTCAGGATTTCCTCATAGACTAGGGTGGTGTTGAAAATATCTGTTTTTACATTCCACACAAAGAGTTTTTCTCAGCTGCTGAATCCAACCATAAGTTAAACTGTGAGAGGTGAATGCACATATCACCCAGCAGTTTCACAAATAGCTTCCCAATAGTTTTTATTGTGAGATATTTGACTTTCCAACAGAGGTGTTATTCAGTCTGAAATGTCTCTTTCTACATTCTACACGAAGTGTGTTTCTAAACTACTGAATCAAAACATAGCTTCAAATCTCTGAGATGAACAAACAAACAGCAAAGCAATTTGAAATATAGATTGCTTCTAGATTTTAAAGCCAGTCTGTCAGTATTTCCTCATAGGCCAGAGTGGCATTTAAAATACCTGTTTTTAGAGTCCACACAATTAGTGTTTCTCAGGTGCTGAATTAAAACATAAGTTAAACTGTGGAGGTGAATGCACACATCAGAAAGCAGTTTCACAAATAGCTTCCCATAAGTTTTTACTGTGAGATATCTGACTTTCCACCACAGGCCTCCATTCAGTCCAAAATGTCTGTTTCTACATTCGACGTGAAGTGTCTTACTAACCTGCTGAATCAAAACACAGCTTCAACTCTCTGAGTTGAAAGAGCACATAACAAAACAGTTTAAAATATAGCCTTTTTCCAGGTTTTAAAGCCAGTCTTTCGGGATTCCCCCATACCCCAGTGTGACGATGGAAATACCAGTTTTTAGATTCTACATAAAGAGTGTTTCTCATCTAATGAATCCAAACATAAGATAAACTGTGGAGGGTGAATGCACAGATCACAAAACAGTTTCACAAATAGTTTCCCATTAGTTCTTATTGTGAGATATTTGACTGGCCACCATAGGCCTCCATTCAGTCTTTGATTTCTCTTTCCAAACTGCTGAATCAAAACATAGGTTCGCCTCTCTGAGTTGAACAAGCACATAGCAAAGCAGTTTAAAATATAGCTTGTTTCCAGATTTTATTTTTTTATTATTATTTTAAAAATGTATTTATTTTACCTTAGGTGCATACTGTATCTGGCACTTCTCCCCACGTTATTCCTCCCCACCCTCTCCTCCCTCCCTAACCTCCATTGTCTCTCCCCTACCTCCTCCAACTGTCCCCTGTATGTGATGCCCCTCTCCCTGAGTCCACATGTTCTAATTGTTCAACACCCACCTATGAGTGAGAACATATGGTGCTTGACTTTCTGTTCTTGGGTCAGTTTGCTGAGAATGATGGTTTCCAGGTTCATCAAAGTCCCTACAAAAGACACAAACTCATTGTTTTTTATGGCTGTGTAGTATTCCATAGTGTATAGGTACCACATTTTCTTTTATTTTTCAATGTTTTAAAATTGCATTTTAGGTTTGGGGTACATGTGCAGAACATGCAAGATAGTTGCATAGGTACACACGTGGCAGTGTGATTTGCTGTCTTCCTCCCCTTCACCCACATCTGGCATTTCTCCCCATGCTATCCCTCCCAGCTCCCCCTGTGCTGTCCCTCCCCTGTTACCCCCAATATACCCCAGTGTGTTATGCTCCCCTCCCTGTGTCCATGTGTTCTTATTGTTCATCACCCACCTATGAGTGAGAATATGCAGTATTTCATTTTCTATTTTGTGTCAGTTTGCTGAGAATGATGTTCTCCAGATTCATTTATGTACCTACAAAGGACACAAACTCATCGTTTTCGATAGCTGCATAATATTCCATGGTGTATATCTGCCACATTTTTCCAGTCCAGTCTATCATCGATGGTCATTTGGATTGGTTCCAGGTCTTTACTATTGTAAACAGTGCTACAGTGAACATTCGTGTGCATGTGTCCTTATAGTAAAACGATTAATAGTCCTTTGGATATATACCCAGTAATGGGATTGCTGGGTCAAATGGAATTTCTCTTTCTAGGTCCTTGAGGAATCACCACACTGGCTTTCACAATGCTTGAACTAATTTACACTCCCATCAGCAGTGTAAAAGTGTTCCTATTTCTCCACATCCTCTCCAGCATCTGTTGTTTCTAGATATTTTAATGATCGCTATTCTAACTGGCATGAGATGGTATCTCAGGTAGTTTTGATTTGCATTTCTCTGATGACCAGTGATGATGAGCATTTTTTCATATGTTTGTTGGCCTCTTGTATGTCTTCTTTCATAAAGTTTCTGTTCATATCCTTTGCCCACTTTTGAATGGGCTTGTTTGTTTTTTCTTGTAAATCTGTTTGAGTTCTTTGTAAATTCTGGATATCAGTCCTTTGTCAGATGGGTAAACTGCAAAAATTTTTTCCCATTCTGTTGGTTGCCGATTCACTCTAGTGACTGTTTCTCTTGCCGTGCAGAAGCTGTGGAGTTTGATTAGGTCCCATTTGTCTATTTTGGCTTTTGTTGCCAATGCTTTTGGTGTTTTGGTCATGAAGTCCTTGCCTACTCCTATGTTCTGAATGGTTTTGCCTAGGTTTTCTTCTAGGGTTTTTATGGTGCC